>BMAU01002264.1:0-595424 GCA_019973935.1 Trichonephila clavipes
CACATGCATTGCTATCTTCACAGCAAGACAACCAATAAGCTTACATGCAATCCTAGTGTTGTATGATGATTTTGGAATCAAAGGTACTAGACAATCAATATATTTATGATATATATATGTCCCTCAGTAATTTATGGAATAGTCATGATCCAAACATAAATGGAAGAATTTCTCATGTTTACTGAATTTCTCTATTTTGTATGTAGTTATTATTTTGAAGTAAGAAATTCAATATAATATTTTTATAAATTGATACATAAAAACTGCTGTTCCAAACAGGAATTTTAATTGCATGATATTTGAAAGAATCACTTTGTCATAGATATTATTAACTACTTTATTGTTAATTAAACGCAAGTCCAAATGAAAAAAAAATTGAGCCATATTAGAGTTAAAAGTTAGTTTTTAATAAGCTAAGATACTTGGGGTAGAATGTAACATTTGTTTTACAACAATTATTTTGACCAAAAATAATTAACTCATGAATACAATGGTAAAAAAAGCAGGATTCATTAAAAATATTGTCCATTTGAAAAAATGTAACAAGAGGATGGTCAAGTATACTGCATTTTCTTGTATATAATCCACAAAGCCTTTTTTTCAAGTAAAAACAAATGTTGCATAATCTGCAGCAATTTGTACCACGAATAATCCAAAATATATACTGCCAATAATGTAGTGTCAGATAAAAAAAATTAAAAACACACAGTATGATTAAAATTATAAGTAATAAATTGTAAAGAGAAAATTTTTAGTACAATTATTTTCTCCATTTGACATTTATTGTTCCCATAATTTTGAACTTTCCATTTAAATGTCTGTCAATTTCGACGCCTAAAGGCTGTAATTTCCTTTTCAGTCCTGCAAGTATCAGCTGTAAGTATTAGCTTCAGGCCATTCTTAACATTCTCATTAAGATGTGCTTCATCAAGTTCATAATTTAAAAGCTTTGGGTTAAATTTTTCAAAAACAGCCTTGTTTTTTCCTTTACAATTGAATATTTGATTAGATAACATCAAACAATCTTGCAGTTATCCGACTTTGAACTTCAGTAGCCTTTTCTATAAGGTTTAGTTCAAAATCAGCAGTGCAGTTACACACTTTCACTTCAATATGACAATATTTGAACTTGAATACTTTCATGACAAAACAGCTCATGTCAAAACAAAATGCAAATGATGCTAGCAACTAGCAACTGTAATATCTTTCCGAGGAACCGAATTCGTTCTTGAATGTAATTGGACAAAACTGATTGTAGCTGAAATACATCAGCCGCTCGCAAAAGCTTTCAGCACCATTTGTTATTTATTTATTTTAGGAAATATAAATGGTATAATAACATAAATTTGAAACTTTTTTAAACACATAACCATGGATTATATGCAGGAAAATACGGTAATTAGTAGCATGACCACATGGAGGCATGGCCCTATCCTGGTTGTATAGATCCTGATCATATACATAAATATCTATCTTTATTCATTTGGATTTAGATGTAATACTAATGATAAAATCTGATGTATTGAATATATATATATATCACATAGCAAACAAAAAATCAAAGGAATAAAATTTCAATACATTCTTTCTCTCCTTTGAATACATCCTCAAAACATAAAGTTAAGCTTTATCACTACAGATTGAAATGAAAATAATGTTCTTGCCAATGTCCCATGTAAAGATACATAAATTAGGTCAAGCAAATATTTAGAAATCAAGACACTGCACACAAATATAAAACATAATAATACTAATAAGGTAGAAGGAAATGAAGAAGTTAACATTTTCTCATAAAACAGATTCATATTTCATCAAGTTATTATGGGGGCAATATTTATTGAAAAATATAGTGCTAGAGAGCTCCTACATTACATGCCAACAGCTTTAAATGCAGAATTCTCAGAAGCTTGAAAGGTACTGACTTAGATTTTAAATTAATGAGCATTAACTTCATTTTAGAATCAATTTACTAACTGAACATAGATACTGGCAGCATATGCTCTTCTGAAAGTACACATACAACCACACACATATGAAACTTAGAAGTTAATTACTAATAATGTGACAACACACTAATAATTTTTGTATAAAAATATCTTTAAAGATATTCTGAAAATTCTTTTATATCATTCGAAGGCAATTTGTGACTTAAGCAATTTTCAACTTCCCCAAATTCTGTTAAAGCAGTTTAGAAAGCAATGTTGTCAGCTTTAACCAGTCAATGTGATAAAAAATTTCTGCAAAAAGAATAAATTCAATCTCAAAATTGCTTTCCTTTTACAAGTCAAGGGTTCTAAAACTGAATGATATTATTACTTAACACCCCACAATTGAGGTGCCCTCTGAATGTTTGTTGATTATTGCTGTCAAAGCACTTAACTTAAAATAACCTTCATTCACAACACATTTTGCTTGTTCAATGAAATGCTCTACTTCTAAAAACACCACATACAAGATTATCTAAATAAAATTATTGTTTCTTATTTTGTGGAACTTCCTTACATTCTGGAATGAAATTTTCTGAAATATGTTAAGAATATATTTAATAGATATGGGTAAGAAAAATGACACACACAAATTGACGATATCTGTAAATTTCTAGCATTTCCATGTCTTACAAAAAATTAGGGAAACATCTGTCTTTAGGAGCTACAAATAGCATCTAAAAGCTTTTTTTTATTGACACTAATTCCCACAAGAAAAATATTTTGATCCATTTCAAAGTAATATGTTAAGTTATAGAATTCATTTTTTCCAATTTAAAACAAAATTATTTTACCTTTGTAGAAGATCATCTGTTTCAAGCTCTTTCATAAGTTTTAAAGCCGCCTCTTTTCCTATACCAGGCACTCCTTTCACATAATCACATCCAAGCAATAAAGCTAATGCAATGAGATTTCGCTGATTTAGATGAGACTTATTTTTTGCAGATTTTAAAGTGTACATGTTTACATGAGCATCCTGCAAATACAAATTCTAACAATAAACTGAAAATGAAGATACAAAATTATTTCACAGTTCATTCAACTAAAGAAAGTCAGTAGTTAGAAATCATGATTGCTTCAGATTTGCACAGTAGAATTAGTAAACATTGTATTTTATTTACATAGAGTTACGAGAAAAAAATGCTTGTATGATTACGAACACAATTAAAAATAAGTCACATCAAAAGCACTTTTATAAATAAATATCATTTTTACACTATGGATAGTTCATGTATAAATTACAATTTTTTAAGCATTATTTTAGTAAAGGGGGAAAATAATGGAAAAAATCAGACTTAAGCTGAATTGAAACACTTATAAAAAGATTGCACAACTACATCAGGTAAATGATAACATTTGATATTGCAGAATAGATTACATATAAGTCATGGGAAATGACTTAGATCTCAGTTAAGTAAAAACATTTCAAAAACAGAGGTATGGGACTTTTGAAGTACAGCACTTTATCCTAACAAAATAATAAGAAGCAATTTGGTAGCACAAATTTATTCAAATATCTGTTTGGATAATTTTTCTCTCATTACCTTTGATAAGTATTGATCAATTTTGATATTGACATCACATTTAGAAACACCATGAGAATTATTGGTTGGACCTTGTAATCTTAAACTACAGTCAAATGACGATGCCATTCAAGTTTGCACCTCACTCTCCAAACATCTACATCAGCAAACATGAGGAACATGATAGTTTTAATGCGCATCAACCTTCCTACAAGTTAGATATTTTGTGTCATTAGAACTCAAACCTACAATTCAATTGCTATAATACCAGCCATGAGTTTGTGACCATGACCATTCAGTGATTCTCCACAACTGCCAACAACAACAGCAACAACAAAAAACTGACAAGTTTCATGGAAAATGTGGTATGTATTGCACACTTTGGCAACATGAATTCTGTTTACTAATTTAGATCCAATAGATGTATTACAGACTTACAGACAAGGTTTTTGTAGTTTCATAAATGAGGTGGAAACTGAATTTTCTAGTTTTTTAAGCATTCATCATGTAAAAAACTATGGCAGATCAAAGCAGTCAAAATTCCTATTACATAAATTTATATGATGAGTTTATCTCTTTTTAAAAACTGTCATGCTCAGCTTTACAGGGGAAAAAAACAAGATTTATGTATTAAATTTTGCAAAATCTTTATTTTCTAAACAGCATATATATACATTTATAAATTTCATTTCCAACCTAGTATGTTATAATGATTTGTGTATGTGATGTTTTAAAACACACTTTTTTGAATTACCCTTTTGAGTTACCCTTCAGTTACTTTTGTAATTATATATGATTCAAACGTCTTTTATAATGAAAAATAAAGCTGAAATAAGACAGAAAAAAAATGTTGATTTAGTAGAATTGAAAGAAATAAGTCAACACTGTGAACAGAACTGTCTTTTTCATAGGATAATGTAAGGGAGAAAATTAATATCTAATATGTAAAATATGTTTTAATTTAAAAGTAAGTATTTTGAGATGAATCACTAATAAGATGATTAACATAAATCACAGTGAAAACAATATTTTTAAGCAATCTATCAGATAACATTAACTTAATTCAGTGGTGCGACAGCCCGTAAGGGTCAAGGCTTACTGTGCTTAACTCAGTATATGCAACCTTCGGCCTTGAAGTGCATGAGCAGATGTTCCCGTCAGGTGGTCAGTCTGATGCAAACCCCCAGTGTTAAGTTCCCAAGCAAGCTTGACTCATTTAGCAACCCAATTAAGGAATGAAAGGCTGAGTCGACCGAGTTTGAACCTCGGACCTGAGGTGTGAAAGTGATATATGTGTACAAGGTAATTCAAAAATTATTATTCAAATTTTGTGAGGTGGTAGGCAGTCAACCTTGTCCAGTCTGAGGTTTGAGCCTTGGACCTGTGGCGTGGAAGCGTGATCCACTAACCAGTCAGCTTATCAGATAACATTACAACAGAATAAAATTCTTCTTGAAAAAGAGAGATAATTTTGAAAAGAAATTATGCTTCTAAATTAATTTGATTTTTGCAACTACTTTTGAAATAGGAAAAACATTTACTCACAGAACGTTCTACTGAAAAGTCTCGAAAAACTGTATCTGCCCCATACAAAAATGCATCGCTGTCTTCAGTAATAACTCCATCAACAACCTAAGAGTATTGAAAACTAATGTAGGGAAGAATTATACATTTCACATACCAAAAAAAGTATCAATAAACATTAATAGATATGAAAATAGGAAGAAATGCAGTGAATTATAAGAAAACTAAAATTTTTAATAATTGAAGATTAAGCAGCAGTTTAAATATATATATATATTACATCAAAACAACCCAAATCGAATGTTACAGCTATATTTGATTTGCCTTAATTATATAAATAGAAAATATTTGTAGGATATTATAACATTTTCTTACAACTTACTTTCTATCTTACTTCTGTTTACAGCAGATTAAAAATCTCAATTCACATTTTTTTTCAAAAACATGTCAAAGAACAGGGCAAAACAAAAAAAAACTAATACTTACACCTTTAGCACAAAGAAATGCACACAAAGCCTCGGCTTCACCAGAGCTTTTAATACAAGGTACTCCTAAGCATTTCAGCAAATCCTGGCACTGAAAATGATAACAATTAAAATCTGCATAATATATAGAAAGTGAAACAATAAGGAATACAGTAGTTTTTTTTTAAACAAAACTTGAACTGCTTCACAACATTTTTAATAAGGTTTTAAACAAATTGGTGTTTTATTACTAAAGAAATTAAAAAATGGTTTATAAGAAAAAAACAGAGGATTTTCTACAATCAAAATTTGTAAGGCTCTTTTCATAAAGCCACTCACAGAAACTCCTCAGCCTGACAGTGACTTAGGGGAAAGCCCACAAGGACAAAATAAAATTAAAAAAATCAATTTGAGGATTTAAGATTCAAATAACATATACAAAATATTTCTTTAGGGAGTCTTTTACAGGTTGAATTAAAGATGGAAACATTTTTAAGAAAAAATTTAATAGTTTTGTGAGTTACCCTCCTCATGAGAGAACTTTATGAACCCTACCTTCATAAACAACAAGGATTTTGAGCACCACTAATAATCTGACTACCCCTGCTCCATCTTTCTTTTTCTGGGTTTAAATGCAAAAAATATACTTCAAAAATAAAAAAAAAATTGTAAGAAAATCCATTAGTGTTTTTTAATGTCTTATTTTAATTGAAGAAAATTAACGGTAAGTAATAATGTATAACAATAATTAAATTAAGCTAACCATGCTAACTCTTAAAATTATTAGTTGGCTGTCTAACAAATGCTATACAATTTTAAGCCTGACACTTCAATTAAGGAAAAATAAGGCACTACTTTTAAAATCAAATTATATATACATGTATGTAATTTATAAATCATGTGCAATGGTATCATTCAGGACCACAATCGCATATCCATGATCATGCGATTTTTCTTTCACAGTCCCAAGCAGAGATTTCCAAACTTTTTTGCCTCATAGACTTCCTCATATTGTTTTTCAGTTTTGGGTAGATCCTTACTTACCTAATATTTAATTTTTGCAAATTTATTAACTTAAAATGTCCTTCTGACGGCAGGTATTGAACTACTTACTTTAAAAGGATTTAATTTCTAACTATAGTAAAGTATAGTGTTGAAAACTTAAGAAACACATTAATTTATTAAATTAAAATTTAATTAATACATAAAATAACTGAGCAACCAAACACTTTTAATGGGAGGGATTAACCTGGTGAATCATCCATTCTGGTGCTTCCAAGATTGATGACAAATGTTTCTCAGCTTTACTTTAATATCTTCATTAGTCCCTATTTCAATCAGTTCCTTTTGTATATAATATGACTTCCCCCTTCAATGAGACCATATCAACTCCTTGCCTACTGTGGTATTACGTTAATTAAAGCATTCTATACCTAGTTTCAAATTTTGAATAAAGACATTTAAATGTTGAACAAAGGTTTAAACATCATTTTCCAGACAGATTGTCTGTGACAAACTGAGAAAATTCAGGACCTACAATATTATACTCCTTAGCTTAATTTTGACAAGAAATGATGGTCCTTGTAATTAATTACAAGGACCAACATTAAATTTAGTAAATAAATCTGTTAAATAGGTCTCTCTCAATCTGGTTTTCACTTCATAAAATTATCTTTTAAAAATTGAGTCACAAGCTGGTTTAATGAGAGCCACTATTGTAGACTCTCAAATTGTTTTTTTGCTGACGTGGATCCCTTGCAGATCATCATAGACCCTGGGGGGTGGATATATACCACTTTGGGAATCACTGGTCCACAGTTTCAAAAATGTTATCAGTCTTTCTATTTCCAATGGCTTGTGGTCATGGGGACATGATTTGAATTTGGAATATTTTAATTTTAATTTTTAAACAATAATATATGACTGAGTCCAATATAATTTGGAATAATATTTCACAGACCTTTGACTTTTAATATGTGCTTTCAGTTCTGAATTTTTAATTTGATCTGAGGTGTTTATGAATGTAAATAACTGCACATGCTCTGTTTTTTCTAGAGGATTCACCATTTAAAAGGCCATGATTCATTTCACTCTGGGTTTTTGTTCATACTTCGATGGAGCTAGAAGAAGATGGAATGCTTACTGGTTTATGTGTGCGAGTCAATTTATCATTTAGATGGATTTTGCTAAATCGTATTTTTATGTTTTAGATTAGCTTTATTTCTGTCAGCATGACAATAAGAGTGAAATATTTAAGTGAGACAGATTTCTAAATTGATGAACAAATCAGATATTAAAATAGATTACAGTAACTTTTCAAATATAATTGGTAATGAGTCTTGACTACTCGAATGAAATATTAGGTTGTTCAGAAAGTAATTTTCATATAATGAATAAATATTTTATTGAATTATATATGTCTATTTTGATCCAATACTTTTTGCCACCCTCTGGTAGTAGCATGACTCCATGCTCATGAAATTTTTGTTCTTTGCTGGCAAAAAACTGATCCAGGTGATTTTTGACCACCTCAATTACAGTAAAGGTTTTACAGTCTAAAAATTTTTGTAGAGACAGGAAAAATTAATAATCAGAAGATGCCAGATCTAGAGAATATGGTGGGTGTGGCAGTATATCCAATTCAAGCTGTAAAAGCTTTTAGCAAGTTACCAAACTAGTATGAGGTCTCGCATTAGCTTGGTGGAACACTACACCTTTTCTGTTGATCAATTATGGCCTTGTCTGGTAAAAGCTTTTTTTAAAAAAAATTATCTTGGAAACTCCACCAAACAGATAGCATCATCTTTTTTTTAAAAAAATAAATATTGGTTTCCAAAATGCTTTGCGCCAGTTCATCTTTTTTACTCCGTGATCTCTAGTTCTTGATTTTGTTAAAGACAACACAATTCTTGTCCCCAGTGATGTTTTACAAAAATGGATAATTTTCTTGGCATTTTGGAAGCAAATCACAAACATCAACAAAAATATCTTTCAGTGAAAACATGAAAACCCAATATGCCAAGCGTTGAGGTTAAACCTAGGCCCTTCAAGTGGTCATGAACAGTTGAATTTAATAAATTTAACCTCTCAGCAATCTCACAAATTGTTATTTTCTGGTTTGTATCAATTAATGCCTTTATCAGCTTCAACTGGCCTTCTAGAAGGTGGTGCATCTTCAACATCAATATTGCCAGATTGAAATTTTGCAAACAAGTCTTGGCACTGGCATACTCTTTAATGCATCTTCTTCATGCACATCGGCTAATTTTTTTTTGCTTGAACAGCATTTTTACCTTTACAATAGAAAAAAGTAGAATATGCTGTTTTACTTTCGGTATTTGAATGGACACCAACCAAAAACTACTGCGTAGAATCAATTAGCCTTTCTCATCAGCAAGCCTTACTATATCAGCTCTCAAAACATAATGATCATGCAGCTTCAGAGTGAAGTTGGGTGTAAAAAAATATAATAAAATCATCTGTCAGGAAAAATCCAAACTACTTTCTGAACAACCAAATAGTTGATTAAGTGGATAATAGAACAGGCAATTAAATGTGAGTCCCAAAAAAGCAAACTTTTTAAATATTAATATATTTTTAAAATATTTATATTAATATGTTTAGAACAAACAAGTATTTACTTATATTTTTTTCCTCTACTTAGGACTTACAGAATAACAATATCACATACACAATATCATGCTCATAATAAAAATAAAAAAATATATCACAGAGTACTTTATAACATAATTAAAGAAATAGCAATTTTACTTGATTTAAAATTTGGTCAAACAAAGATCTGGATACATTGTCATTGCTTGAACTTCCATGATGATTTCTTTCTTTGATTGTAGCTTGCTTCAGTTCAGGGACTTTTCCTTCCAGAATGAAAATGGGATGAGCTCCATTCAACAAAAGTGCAGAAACTCGGAAAAACAAATTCCTGGATATTAAAGATAAATTATTATTACCTACCAAATAAACTCTAACAAGACTTCATAAATTCAACAAAAGTCTTTAAAAATTTAATGGAATAAGATTTTATTACCTTAATTATCTTAAAGTAAATTTTGGAAAAATCATTTATGCTTGAAAAAAAACTAAACATTTGTATTGCAAATGAAACTTTTTACCAGCTGTAATATCATGCTTCAAATATTAACAAGATTTAGATGATGCAAAAAGAAAGAAAAACATTACAATAGCTTTAGAAATATAATTATATAAATGAGTTTACTTCTAAAAACTTGCCTTTTAAATATTTTAGTGATTATGCTATTAAAATTTTTAAACACATTATCATTGAATGATTACTCATAAACATAAAAGGGGCATTTTAAATGCAGATATAGACACATTACCTCTCCCGCCAAATTAAATAAACAATATTTGTTAATCACTGGCATAGCTAGTCCTGAGTGGGACCTGTATCAAAATTCCTTTGGGGCCCTTTATTAGATAAGAGAGTCCTGTTAGTTAGAGTATAGTTACACATCTGGGGGCCCATGTAGCTTGAGGGCCCTGTATCATTGATACGGCAGTAGCTACGACCCTTGTTAATATATTTCCTATCTAAATAAATACATAGAAATTCTCTTCAAAATATAGCATTAGACTTGATTAACAAATAAACTATAAACCAAAGTAATTAAATAAAAAAATTCCAATATCAGTGACATATTACAAATTTGTGTCAAAACTAATAATAGATAAGTTTTATTCTAATTTCTGGGAGAGAAGAATACATCCACCTACATTTTTGACAGATAACAGACTGAACAATAAACTATATATTCTTAATGTGAAAGGCAAAAAAAACAGGATTCTACTCTTCATTTTGACAGGAAAACACAAAAACAGAATGCATCCCATAACTTATTGTAATATGTGCATTAATCAAATGGTAATGCACATATTGGGGAATGTTTCAAATTTAACATACTTAGATAAAATGTTAATTCTTTTTGCATATGTTCCTTGACGTCCATAAGTTCATCTAAATAAAGTATCATTATAATCCTTTACTTGGTTCCAAAGCTGTACTTCATAATATGATAGTTCATAGGGGAATGATTGTGCAACAAAATGGCACTGAGGTAATGTTCATTGGTAATGTTTGTGATGGCTCGAAATTGCAAAAGATACATCACTATCAGAAAAATATTGGGTATTGATATATTAATGTCACAGCAGTAAAATTGGGACTCTGCAGCTCCTGCCATAATATTATAATGGCAAAACAGAACAAAAAAAATAAATTCTTACTCATTTATGTTTTTAAAAAAAATCTTCAGTGATATTTTGATGGAAAATGGCATGATTTGTATGGCATGAATTTGTTATGGTGATGTTAACATACACAAGTACAAAATATGGTATCAACAATACTAAGGTAGAAAATATTTTTGTAACTATTTTACAATTCCCTACATTATGCTATGAATTTCAGCAATTAAAAAAAAAAGATAATGAGTCCCAATCTAACAATTCAAAGTATAACATACCTTAGATGAGGATTTTTCACTGTATTTAAACCTTTACATTGAATGGCTTGTACTACCCATCCACTTAAATCAACAGCAACCTTTTTCCCAGATAGGTAATCCAGATTTTTTCTTTCACATATTTCACTTAAAATATTCCAAAGTCCAGTGACTCCCATTTTTACCTGAAAAAAGTAAATTTGCAGATTTATTTAAGTTAAGAATGAATTTGTTTTGAACACATGTAAAAAGTATCTAAATATATATATATATATATGATTAATTAAAAATAAGGAATAATTACGATTAAAAATAGGCAACTTACGATTATGACTTAAGTAAATACGATTTTTACAATTTCAATTTCGTTTGACATATGCCTTTATTTAATTCTAACGCATGAATTATAAACAAAGGAAAAAATTACACTTTAACTGAAATAGTTAGTTCTGAAAACTAGCACTACAAATACTGAACAATTCACAAACATTTTTGATGTTTCCATTTTTAGGAAAAATATATACAGTTTTAAAAATAAAAATTCCAAGCAATGGATATCTATTTGTTATATTTTGTAAAATGTTCATGGGTTTCCATCAAAAAACAGATTTTTGACGAACTTAAATAGTATTAAATCGGCCTATTAAATAAGCTAAGCAATGCTTTTTGAAAGACACCATATTTTTTTTTATTTCATCACCTATTATTTGTGTACTCTAAATTAATTCTTTAATACATGCAAAATTATATAATATAATATTTTTAAATAAGCAGTAAGAGGATGTATTATATACATGTTTACATATATAAAAAAGAAATCTCGTATTTTAAAATGCTAAGCCTCCCTTTATGAGAAAAGAGTCCAACCTATCTCAGTCCTGTATCAAATTGTTTGCATTAAGAGTAATGAATATAAGAAAAAAAGTTAAATGCGCTTTCATTCCACAGTTCTTGTATTTTAAAACCTAAACAAAAAACGAAACCCGGGTTAAGAAGGTAAATAGGAGATTTAATGTTGCCAGATTTGTCATAAAACGATTAAAATAATTTAGTCTTGGCGCTAATGAAGGAAGGAGAAATTGTTTGTAATTTTAATCATATCATCATTCTCTTTATAGTAGAGATATATCAAACTGTTTCTTATAAAAAATAGGTAGGCACAATAACCTATTTCTATATCCCTTCCAGCCAACCAATCAATCAAATGTAAGGTTTCAGCATATTCGTTTCAGCCGGCTTATGGGTTCCAGTACATTAGTTCTAGTGCGGTATAATTGTCTAAAACAGTGGTCTTCAAACTTTTTCGACTCGTAGTACTCTTAAAGCTCAACAACAAGGAGTGTCAAATTCGTAACCCACAACGAAGATTTTTGTAGCCCGGCCAATAAATCGGCACACAATTATATATACACTGCAGGTCACCCAAAATACAACACAGAGAAGGACAAAAAAAATCACAGCAAAATTTGGCAGATAACATGTTGTACAAAGATCAAACGATTAAAATTACAGCCTCTTGTGACGTGCGTATGATGACAAAATAAGTAGTTGGTGTAACCACCATTGTTGGCTATAACAGCTGCCACATACCTTAACATAGAATCAAAGAGGCTTCGGATGTATCCTTTGGGTAAAACAGTCCATGCGGCTTCCACATATTGCCAAAGTTGATCTGGTTTAGCAGCGGATGTGTATTCCACCTCACATTCGTGTAAGCATGGCCCCACGTTTTCGATTGGCGATAGATCGGGAGAACAAGCATGTCAAGGAAGCAATTCAATCTAATGGGCAACGAAGGACTTTTGAACATTGCGTGCCACATGTGGTCACTCATTATTATCTTGGAATATGGCTGATGGCAAGCGTGAATGTATGGGAGGAGCACGGGCTCCAATATCACAGAAATGTAGTGCTAGATGTTCAGTGTACCGGCAGTGCGTACTAGAGTGATGCTGCAGCAAAATCCAATACTACCCCAAACCATGATACCAGGTGCAAGACCAGTGTGGTGACGCAACAGTTCAGCAGCCTCTCACCACGGTGTTTCCAAACTCGAATCCGACCATCGTGACGTTGCAAGCAGAAGCGGAATTCGTCAATAAATACAATGTCGTTCCCCATTCCATTGTCCATGTCCGCCGTTCATCTCACACTTGGGTCCCAAACGCCTGTGGTTTCCAGTCAACTTTAAACGAAGCACTGGATGCCTTGAGGACATTCCACTCCACTGCAAACGGCGTCGAATGGTACGAGTGGACACCGAATGAAGCGTGACAGATTGAATCTGTTGTGCTATGTTTCGTGATGTGGCTGTGTGTTTCATTACTGCTATGCACACAATTTGCCTGTTATCACGGGTATAAATACAACGAGGTGAATGCCATCAGTTCCATCTTTTCCTTCTGCATCCAGCGATGATAGATCCACATCACAGTTGCTTAGTTTCGTCCAATACGTTTACTGATGTCTCTGAAGGATAATCCATAATCCTTATAGGCTCATATTCATCCTCGATTGAATTCAGAAACTTGGTCAAAAGACGCTCGGTGTCTTCCATAAGGCATAGGTAAATAGCTTACGAAAAAAAATAAGCCGTAATTTAAATTATCAACTGTTTTCCTCTTATATAGTGCTTGCAGGTGGCACTATGGTCACCCATGATGTACGTCTGTGCTATAATGCTAATGATTTGCATATTTCATCGCCGTCAATGAATGATGTAAATTTCACATGGTTTGCCTGCTTCCTTCAGGGTATTGTATTTTGTGTTGCCAGCAGTGTACGAAATAACAAACAGACGTAATAAAAATAAGATAGGTAGAATTCATTCAACGTTTTTTAAAATTATACTCTCTTTTCTGCTATTATTAAAGAAAATCCGTGCATTTATTTCGAATATATTTACAAATTTTTTTTTGTATTAAAAATATGTGGCGCTCAACTCAATATAAAACAGAACTTGCAGCCCTATTAATATTTCATTATTTTTTAATATTCAGTTAAAGTCAGTGTTTCTCAAACTTTCAATACTGGCGCCCCCTTTTTCAATCACAATTTTTATCGCGCCCCCTTATACATAATAATTTACTGAATGCAATAATAATGCACTTTTACGATAAAGCAACAATATTTATTATAAACCGTACAAATTCATGACATAAAAATTAAATTTTGTATATGTTACTTTTAAGCAAAAAAAAGTTAAGTAATAGGATAAATACTAAGTTATTTTTCCTTTCTCTGATTTTTAAATTGGAACATATTACAAAATGCGGTGGTTGCTTAGAAGACAAAATATAGATATCAGCTAAATATAGAAAATGAACTCAGAGGGTCAATTTCTTATCTTAAAACTCCTTTCAAAAACTTTGCTCTGTGAGACAAGCCCATGGAAGTAGCTAATAATTATTAAACTTGTTCTTAATTTAGTATTAATTAATTAGTCATAAAATACTCTATGCACCACTCATACATTAAAAGCAGTGTTTCTCAAACTTTCAATACTGGCGAATCAATTTTCAATCATAATTTTTGTCTCGCCCCCCTGTACAACAATAATGTATTTACTGCAATAAAAATGCACTTTGAGAGAGAGACGCTAAAGTTACAATACGATCTTAATTATAAACCGTACAAATTAATACGATAAGTATATTAAATTTTGTGTATATTTTAAGTAATATATATATATTTTAAGAAAATTACTTAAAATATATATTACTTAGAATTATGTTATTTTCCCCTTCTTTTCCCCTTAGAATTATGTTATTTTCCCCCCCTGGCACCCTTCTCTCCTAACTACCACACCACACCAACGGGAAAAAGTCTCAACTCTCAACAGATTTAACATGCAGCGCTGCCCTACGTGGCGGGTCTTTAGTGGTACTGGGCTCGAACTCGTGACAAGGCAAGCCACGATCCGATACCTATACCACTCGGCTACCGCGACCAAATTCAGTAGTAAGAAATTATTTATAAAATACCTTCTTCAGTACTGATACATCAAACGTATACTGGCTGAAACACCGACTCTTCGCACGAGTTCATTTTTAAAAAAAAATAAAACATTATTCTTGATATAATAGCTGAACTGTAAGGAGAGTAAAACTGTGTGCACGACATTGTATACAAAAATGTAAAATGATTTTTTTTAGATAAATGCTATAATTGTAAATAACTGTTTAAAAGAACTGTAATTTTAAACTTCACACAATTAGCATTTAGAATTAATGTTAAATTATGAAAAAGAATATAAAATTCCGATGAAGAATAATTGTGTTACTTTTTAACATTTAAAGCGAGAAGACTTCAAAAGTTTAACCCGGGAGCAGGCGCGTACTCGATACTAACATTAATGGTAGTGCGGGGGACTCAGTCATCCCAATCATTTGTTTAGAATTATTTTTACTGTACGCGATACAAATCGGAATTCTAGTGAATATTTTAATTTATAGAAAGTATACTTACCTTCTTTCAAGGACTATTCAATTCTTTGATGATTTGAGAAAAAATCCAATAAAACTGAACTAAAATGATTCAAAAGTACAAGACCATAATAAAGGACGCAAATCAGACACTTTTCAATTATCCTACAGAAATGTTAAACCAATCAATTCTTTTCCAAATATCGCAAAAACTCAATTATTTACAATTTCCTAAGCGAAAAGCAAACGCATGAAAGATGGGAGGGAACTAATATTGATAATAACCATACCATAAGATTGAAGGTCAATCAAATGATTAGCAAACGTACTATGCAGCCTGGCTGAAAAGTGAATCATGAATTCCTTTTCTTTTTCTACAACTAATGTACAGTATTTCAATAATAATTACAGCGGTGAATTGTTTATCTTAGAATTTTTCTCAGGGTCTGGGTTTCGTTTTTTTCTTTTAACGAGTAATATTTTATGTTAAAACGTAATAAAAAAATCACTCATTGAGGAAAAACAGCAAATAAAACAAAAATTTTTTTTTTTCTTTAATTTGGTTTTGGGATCAAGATTTGATGACGGATAAAAGCTAGATAATAAATATAAATTATGTCAGTGTGTTGTGTGTATTTTTTTTTTTATTATGGAAGAAAGCATTTTGTTTTACTTCTCTTTCCGGTTATTTTTTTTTAAAAAAATCTTTAAATTTTCGATACGCTCGCGCCCCCCTTGTAGGGTCATGGCGCCCCCCAGGGGGGCGCGCCCCACACTTTGAGAAACACTGAGTTAAAGTGAATCACGTTTTATATATATAGCTTTCACAGTTCTACAAAAATCTTTATTCTCACGTGATCAACCACGATGATTAAAGCTTAATTATTTTTTATGATTTGATTAAATTGAGTTTTCTAGTGCATGCGTCATCAGTCTGGCAACAATCTAATTGTCACGTACTAATCGTGGCTAAACACATTCGTTATTATAAAAAAATTATTTTTTCCATCATTCGATTTATTGTTCTTATGTTCCTATCATAATTCTTTAAAGTTTTTATTTGCTGTAATCTTTTGTTATAATTATTTTTCCACCATCGATCGATGACAAGGTATGTATATTACATATATTTTTTTAAAAAAAGTATACGTTATTATTATTATGTATGTTTTTTGTTTAATAAAATAGATTGGCGAATCTGATTACTTTCTGGAATTCCTATATGTTGTATAGTAGCTAATTGTAGCATTGCTGAAATGAGTTCTGAAGTTTAAAAAAAGTTCTTTTATCATTTGATATGCATTAATAGTTCTAGGAATTTTTTCCCTCCTTTTGTTGGTATTATTTATTTAAATAAAGGCAAGTATTGCTTTTAATTATGAAAAAAACCGTATATGACAGCAACAAAAAAAGAATATCGTTTTTGCAGTTGGTGTGTAAGGAACAGGCCGCCCTGTTCATTGGTGTTTAGGAGTTAGAATAAATATCAGCCATAGTCATAACACAATTCTAGTTATTACTCCTTTAGTAAATTTCAACAACCCAGGGTAGGAAATGCACACTACTATAAAGTATACGGCAGAAAAGATATTTAATAATTTATAATGATTCAATTAACTTACGCTTAAAACTCTTTGATTGCTTACGGTCTGAATTACCGTAATTCCTTTTTCAGCTATTCGACCTCTGGTTGATATTATTCAAGTATAACTTATTGACTAAATTGTTAAGGTATCCGACTACGTTCAGAACCGTGATTTTCAAAAGCGCATAAATGAATAATTTTCATAATATTTAGTGTCACTTAGATTAGAATACATGCATAAAATTGTTTTAAGGACATTTTGACAAAAAAAATTATTTAAATGCAATATTTTGGCAAAAGGTTAACTTAGAATAATCTTTTTTCCAAATGTTCTCCTTTTATGAAAAATGCTTCTATTAGAATAATATTTTGCCTGTATATAGCTCAGACCTCTCTACAGAGACTCAACTACAATTCTTGAAATATATGACTTAGAAGTGGGTTTATTCATATTTTACTACAACAGAGGGGAGCAATTTTAAGAAAAAAAACGCGAATAATTATTTCAATTGGTGGTAACTCTGAAAATAATGTGAATTTTTCAAGAATTCTAGTTGAGCCTCTGTACAGAGGTCTGAGCTATATACAGGCAAAATATTATTGTAACAGAACCATTTTTCACTAAAGGAGAACATTTGGAAAAAGGATTATTCTAAGTTAATTTTTTGCTTAAATATTATATTTAAATAATTTTTTTTGTCAAAATGTTCTTAAAACTATTTTATTCATATATTATAATCTGAGTGAAACTAAATATCATGAAAATTATCCAAAATTAAAATCATGGTTCCGAACGTAGTCGGATACCTTAATTAATAATCTGACATATTAAGCAATCATCGAGTCATTCTCGACTAGGTTTCCACTACTTTACGCTAATTACTAACATCTATCATCTAACTCCTAACCTCTCTCTCTCTCTCTCTCTAGTACCTAAAAGTTAATGCTTAAATATAAGTTTTAACAAACTTTAGTACATAACTTTTATATCCACGCCTAAGGAGAGTTCTAGAATGACCACCAGGGGAAGATTAACACAAATTCAATTTTGATAATTTGCAAATGTCTATACTAATAATAAATAACGAAAGTCATGATTAAAGTTAAACAAGTATCTGGGAGGCTAGAACCCGAGCCGTCTGCATGACAGAGCAATACTCTAACCCAGTACTTCTCAACCTTTTTATCCCTGCAGACAGGTCAACATTTGATAATTTTACCGCAGCCCGCTGAGGGTGGGACACGTTGATTGTTTTTTATTTTAGATTGTTTTCATTCAACAATTTTAATTTAGTTACATTTAAATATGCCTTCAGAATAAAATATAGTTAAACCAAAAATGAATAAAAGTGATTTAACGTGGTATATAAAGGGATCTCGGTACTAAGTTGCTCAAATCCGAGAGAAACGCACCACTTTTAATAAAATGACAAGATTTTAATGTTCTTTAGGCGGCCTGGCACCATTTGATCCACGGCCCGGGGTTGCGGTACACTGCTCTAACCGTTCGGCCGCTCAGAGCTTATCAGTTTGTGACATTACTTTAAGGTATCCGAACACGTTCGGAGTACTTTTTGACAAAATAACACATTTAAACATTATAAAGGCTTTGTTAGGACACAATACCAATAGATACTAATATTTAACCAATAATATTTAAAATAAATTGCCTAAATTTCACAAAAATCACAATTATAAGTGAAATCTTAGTAATATTTTGGTAAAACTTCAAAGCAATTAGAGAAAAAAATAAACTTATATTAGTAAAAGGACAATCCAAAACAATCTAGATGCATTTATATAGAGAATGTACTAAAATTTGAACGTTTTATTAAAATTTGAAAATTTTAGAGCTGATCGAATAAACATTATAGAAATAATCTGGTCGCAAGCGGGCCCAGTCCCCACGGCAACGCAGTCAGCGTCGCTAACCACTATACCGGATGGGCGACTTTTAGTTTTAAAATTTTGGTTATCAAATTGACTTGATCAATGCATATTTTCAATTAATTTTAATTTAATATTATACAACGATAGTGTATTGACATTTATTACGGATGCAAGAAATATTTACAAGCGTATTCACCAAGACAAAAAAAAAAGGAACAGTGAAATAAGTAAATATGTAAAAATCAAGTACTCAATCTATCCATTTAAGATGGGTTGTTTTTAGTCAATATTTTAATGAATACATTTAAGGTTTTTAACTGTGCTAACATTGTTAAAATAATTGCTTTAGATAGTTACAGTTAGTCTGATATATATATATATATATATATATATATATATATATATATATATATATATATATATATATATATATACACTGCTGGACAATTGCTAAGGACGGATAATACTATTGTCCATAGCAACCACAAAATCAAAGAAAGCAAAATGTGGAAAATTAGAATAAGTGCGGGATATTAGTAAGAAGAAGTATGAGTATGCAAATTTTTTTCCACGTCTGTTCATCACGTGATAGCGTTCATAAGAGCTTTAAAGGTTTTGACGCGTGTGGACAGTTGTTGTTTCAAGTCAAAGTTTTACAGGAAAGATTTAATAGACGAACTTAAAATTTTTGGCATGTCTTCCCGACATCACATAGATGATTTTATGCGTGGCCGAATTATTGGAAAGATCGAAGAAGGGCGAAAAGAAACAGATGTTGCCAGGGAGTTCGACAGGTCGTGTTAGAAGTACGACGCCTGCAGAAGACATATATATCGTCCTATCAGCAAAAAGGAACAGGCGCACTGCAGCTCAGCAGGTGGCAAATCAGTTTCTTGCTGCCTCAGGAAAGCAGATCTCCCGAAAAACTGTTGCCAGACGTTTGAGGGGAGGAGGGCTATACGCACGCAGACCTGTTGTGTGTGTTCCATTGACCAGACAGCACCGTACTGCTCGTTTGCACTGGTGTCGTGAGCATCACAATTGGACTGAACAGGACTGGGCATGCATACTATTCTAAGATGAGAGTAGGTTCAGTCTGTCATCGGATTGTAGACGCCAACTGATCTGGCGCGAGAGTGGTACTGCTTATCGTCCAGAAAATATCCAGGAAAAGGACCGATATCCGACATGCAGTATCATGGTGTGGGCCGGCATCATGATCAATGGCCGCACGCGCCTACATGTGGTTGCGAATGGGACTACTACGGGCCAACGATACATTGATGAAGTTCTACATCCTCATGTTCGTCTTTTCCGTGGTGCTGTTGGTGATAAATTTGTTTTTATGGACGACAACGCAACATGTCATCGAACACTCGCTGTTCAGGATTGTCTAGACAGCGAGGGTATTCAACGTCTCGTATAGCCAGCGCGTTCTCCAGATTTAAACCCCATTGAAAATGTGTGGGATGCTTTGGGGAGGCAAGTTGCTGGTCGAAACTATCCTTCGACAAACAAGAACACCCTCATCCTTGCACTCACAGAGGAATGGGATAAATTGCCTCAACAGCTGCTGGATAATGTTGTGCAAAGTAAGGTACGACGTGTGGAATGTTGCATCACACTCCACGGTGGACATATCCCGTACTGATGCCTTTCTTTAAGGTGCCTGCTGACTTTTAGAGGCATTGTTCCATTTCTCCGTACGCAGATCAAATGAACATTTTTTTCTTTCAGATGTTTCACAGCTTTTGTACTTTCAGAACAATAAATATTCTTTATTCTAATGTCTGAACAGTGTGGCAACTATATTTTATCCTACTAGGCCTCATGTCTCGCTTAATGTTATGCTACATAGCAATTTGTGATCCGTCCTTAGCAATTGTTCAGCAGTATACTAGCCGTTGCTCACCCGCTTCACTGGGTATTTCACGATGTTGTACATATGTATACTGTTTACATATATATTAATTATTGATATCAATCATTAGGAATTCGATTGTATTGAAAAATATATTTATAGCTGTTACACTCTAGCCCCTTGATATAAAAAGAACATAAATTATAATATCTAATTTCTATTTATATCTAAAATAGAAGGAGAAAGATTGTTTTCGCTCACTTAACCTAACAATTAAGTGGATTTCCACCAAAGCAACTTTCAGTGGACCTCTACTCCATAAAATAAACATGCGTGCTAAATTCCAAGTCTAAATATAACAGAGCAAAAACGGAATTTTTATCATCAATACCTCGTTGACAGTATTCTTAGAGCATTCCAATTCAACAAAAGAAGCATGCAAGCCAAATTTTATTATTATAGTCTTAGAAGTTCAAAAACGGGAATTTTGTCTATCAATACACCCCAATAACTCTCCCCGCTTCCCCCTGGAGTTGATTTCCGTAAAATCCATTCTTAGTGGAACTCTAGTCAACTAAAGAAAAGTGCTCAACAAATTTCAAGTAAATGAGTTAAATTCAAAAACAGGAATTTTTCGATAACAGGCCTTAATCCCTCGCAACCCCACTCCTTTGGGGGCCTGTTTTCCCAAAAATCTTTGTAAAAAGAACTTTATTTCATGAACGGAACATATCTTCTAATTTTCTAGCAGGTGGTTCTATTAGTTGAAAAGCGGAAATATTTATCTGTTACGCCCCTTAATCCCCATCAGTGAGCCGTGGGGATCAATTTTACCCAAAACTATTTTGTAGTGGATCTCTACACCATGAAAGGAAATTGCTTACCAAATTTTAAGACTGTACGTCTAATAGTTTAGAAATGGAAATAATTATCTATAACGCCCCTTAAGCCCCCGCAACGCCACTTAGGAAACGATTTTCACAAAACTCATCTTATGACAGATCTCTACTCATTAAATGGAATCTGCAAACTCAATTTCAAGATTTTACGTCTAATAGTTTAAAAAAGGAGATAATTGCCTATAACGCCCCTTAATTCTCAACAACGCCACTTGGGAGTCGATTTTCACAAAACCCATTCTGTAGGGGATCTGTAATCTACGAAAGGAATCTGCTTACCAAATTTCAAGACAGTACGTCTAATAGTTTAAAAATGGAAATAATTATGTGTAACGCCCCTTAAGCGCCCTCAACGCCCCTTGGAGGTCGATTTTTGTAAAAATCATTATGTAGGGAATCTGTACTTTATGAAAGAAATCTGTGTACCAAGATTCACGACTGTACATCTAATAGTTTAGTAATGGAAATAATTATCTATAACGCCCCTTAAACCCCCGTAACGCCCCTTGGGGTTCGAACTTTGCAAAATCCGTTCGTAGCTGACGTCTACTCCAAGAAGGGAACCTACCTATACCAAATTTCAAGTCTGTAGGTTTAATAGTTCCGGAGGTATCGTGATTAGTCAGTGAGTGAGTGAGTCGCTTTTCTCCTTTATATGTATATAAAGGGTGTTTTTTTGAGAGGTATAGAACTTTAAATTGCAATAAAACAACGATGTATTATTCGATTGACATGAATTTTTTTTTATTCGAAAGGTAATCTTGTGGCATTACATTTTAAATAGGATTTCTGGCATAGGACTGCCACGGCTGGCTTAGATGTAGTCCAATCTGGACGTCCAATTTTCGATGACTTTTTCCAACATTTGTGGCCGTATATCGGCAATAACACGGCGAATGTTGTCTTCCAAATGGTTAAGCCTTTGTGGCTTATCCGCATAGACCAATGACGTTACATAGCCCCACAGAAAATAGTCTAGCGGTGTTAAATCACAAGATCTTGGAGGCCAATTCACAGGTCCAAAACGTGAAATTAGGTGGTCACCAAACGTGTCTTTCAATAAATCGATTGTGGCACGAGCTGTGTGACATGTTGCGCCGTCTTGTTGGAACCACAGCTCCTGGACACCATGATTGTTCAATTCAGGAATGAAAAAGTTACTAATCATGGCTCTATACCGATCACCAGTGACTGTAACGTTGTGGCCTTCATCGTTTTTGAAGAAGGATTCCACCAGTCCACAAAGCGCACCAAACAGTCAGTTTTTCTGGATGTAACGGTGTTTCGACATACACTTGTGAATTAGCTTCACTCCAAATGCGGCAGTTTTGTTTGGTGACGTAGCCATTCAACCAGAAGTGCGCTTCATCGCTAAACAAAATTCGCTTATGAAAATTGACCATTATTTTCGAAATAAAATTGCACAATTTGAAAGCGTTGTTCAGGCGTGAGTCTATTCATGATGAATTGCCAAACCAAACTGAGAATAAATCACTTGACAGCTGTTAATTTGGTCGCCATCTTGGAAAGTAATGTCAACTTAAACTTCTATACCTGAAAAAAAACACTGTGTACACACACACACACACACACACACACACACACACACACACACACACACACACACACACACACACACACACACACACACACACACACACACACACACACACACACACACACACACACACACACACACACACACACACACACACACACACACACACACACACACACACACACACACACACACACACACACACACACACACACACACACACACACACACACACACACACACACACACACACACACACACACACACACACACACACACACACACACACACACACACACACACACACACACACACACACACTAATTGTTTAGAATACAATTATCCAAGTAAATTTATTTTGTAATACATTTATATTTGATACTATCTATTCTTAACTTTGTTCATTATTTTATTTAAAACTTCTTATGCTTAGTTTATTTTAATATATCTTAGTTTAATTGACTTTAAAAGTTTAAATAATAGTTTAAATAACTATCCCGGCGGTGCCACGGTTTTTTTCTTCTTGTGTTGGCGTTTCAATCCTTTACGTCATTTCGCGTGGGATCTTAATGCAGAATGTTGATTTCTGGATTTCCGGATTTTATTTTACAAGTAAGTTTTTCCAAATTTTTTATATAAATTTTTTTTTTATTATTTCTCTCCTTGAGAGATTCATTATTGTTCTCTTTTCACAATTTCTTTTTACTATATTATGAGGTACATCATCCACGTGTTGTATTAAGCTTAACTTTTCAACTTGGCTTTTTTCCCTATTATGTCGAAAATTTCTGCTTTACGGGGAAGGTTGGATCCATAAGGCAATACTAACCCTAAGTCGCTGGCTTAATTCAGAGACAGCTTTAGAAATCATAATAGGACTCTAGTTTAGTCCAAAGACGTTTTTTTACCTACATTTGTTGTGTCTGGTGAAATTGCAATTTCTTCCTTCTTTAGCACTGTAGGTTCTAGTGCTTCTTCACTTTTATTTTATTATACTATATATATATATATATATATATATATATACATTCACTTGAATAAACTGAAATCATCTTAGGGAAGCTTGTTTCTTTATTTTTGAAGTTATATTGATAAAAAATAGAATCAAAACGTATTTGTAAAAGAGATAACTACAGAAGGAGTAAATGATTTTTTTTATTTGTTTAAGTGGTATAGTAATGAAATGCTTCTTAAATCTTTTTTCATTAAATTTAATTTCCTGTTCCAAGTTATAATTAGTTAGAAAGCATTTTATTAAACGTAAGACAGTTTCAGAGAAAACAAAAAGGAGTATTCTTCGGTTAATATTTTCTCATGAAATCCTTTTAAGTATTTGTAAAAGGGAAAATAAATTCAATTTTGTTTGAAGTAAATCAATTAGTTAAAGATGAGTGGATTTCTTTTGTTTTCTTTTTCACGAATTTTAAGGATTTATTCAATTTAAATACAATTATTCTGTTTTGTCAAATTTAAACAACCTTCAAAGGCAGTAAAATTCAGGAACTATTTTTGATTGGAAAGTTTAAAATGATCACATTAAAGCAATATATATATATATATATATATATATATATATATAAAGAGAGAGATTTAACTCAAAGGCGGAACAGCTCATGAGAGCCAAAGCGTATTATATCCATCTCAGCATACGTGACCTTGGGCCTTGAGCTGCATGAGCAGATATTCCGGTCAGGTGGTCAGTTTGACGTGAAACCCCCAGTGGAAAGCTCCCAAACAACCTTAGTACTCATTTATCGACCCACTGAAGGGATGAAAGGCTGAGTCGACCGGGTTTGAACCTCGGATCTGGGGTGTGAAAGCAATATATGTATACAAGATATATGTACAAGGTAATTCAAAAATTATTATTCAAATTTCGTGAGGTGGTAGGGAATATGTCGGGAAACCTGTTTCACACAGGAAAGAACGTTCGCAAACTTCATCTACTTGAACAAAATGTACAAGTTAAGTGAACAAAAGGAAGTATTACAGTTACGTGGTAACGAATGTGACTTTTATTTCAACAACGCAAAGTACAAATTTACAGTAGGTGCCCAAAACTGCAACAATTTAAACGGACATAGGATTCACAGACTGGTTGCACTGACCACCGAAAATTTTCAAAAACGACTGCTATATCACAGGCAATGCCTGTGGTGGCAACTATTCGTGCCACAAAGTCCATTTCATTGTCAACAGGGTCTTTTGCACGATCTTTCATGGGCCCCAGAAAAAGAAATCCTAGGGTGATAAATCTGAGGATTTGGATAGCTAAGTGATCGATCCACCTCTGCTGATCCCTGCAGCAACAAATGTTTGGTTTAGGTAATTATGCTCAACGATTGTGCTCTGGGCTGGATAATCTTCATGTTCAAACCACATATATCGACGGATATGCACAGGAACAGAGGCCAGAAAAGTCAGTAATACTGTCTCGAGGAAGATTAGGCATTTCCGGCAGTCCAATTAGGGTGGTAGCAAGTAAGGCCTCAACAAACAGTCATCAGTGGTTCAAGACCACACATTTATTGTAAAACGTTGCAGCGCAGAGTAATTTCTCGTTCCATGTGGGTTGTCATAAGCCCACACACGTGAATTTTATGCATTGAACACATTTAGGGATTGCAATACCGGTATACCTGAATACCAAATACCAGTATTTTGAGCCCAATGTACAATTTTGAAATACCAGTATTCACAAGTTTAAATACCGGTTTTCCGGTACTTACTAGAAATTTTTAAAATTGTTTCCACTCTATGCTCAGGGATCGCCGACATAGCAAAATAGGATACGTTTTTATTTTTCTGTTATAGTTTTAATTATTGCACCACGATTAAAATATATGAAAAAGAAATAATTTTACATCCATTTCAGACGGTGAAGATATTAAAGGTCTATAAACCGCTCATTCCATTGCTCTTTTTTTATTTTTCCTAGGTGGTTTTCTACAGTTCTCACACACACACAAAGAACTCATTAAATATATCATCTGATTTTTTCATTTTCAGATATAGCAGGATAATATACTAATCTGAACTTAAAAATATAGATATAAATTATTTGATATATAGAACTAAATACACTTCTCCTAACTAAGGTCTCGTTGAAAGAGGAATAACATATCCAAGCTCATCTGCCATTCTTCATGCATCAACACCTGATACTTATAATGTCTCCCTAACGGGTGAAATTAATTAAACTGTGAATACAAAGTTGTTTCGTTCAATCAAAAGAAGTTTTAAAATATGTGAATCATCCAAGGCCAAAACTATCCTATAACAGCTAAGAGCGAAGCCAAGGTTGTACTTGTGAAGGAAATGAGTAATATTTCGCTATTTTTTTAAATTGGTAAGTTTGTTATGTACATTTTATTTGCATATCATACTTTAGGTTTCAAAATATTTTTCAGATTCATTATATATATACTCAAACATATAATCAGTGGCGTAACCGAGAGGATTAGGCCCCCAACCCCCGCAAAAAAATCAGGTTTTGGGCCCCAATCTGAATTTTACAAAGGGTATATATACTTCGCGTCAGTTAGGATTTGGGCCCTCTGGAATGCGGAGTGTACGTTACGCCACTGTAAATAATAAATAAGAAAAATATAAAAGAACATAAAAAAATCAAATGATAATACTTCGGTTTGATATTCATATGCCAAAAAGAATATTTTGTCACAATGTAAAACATGTTCTAGAGTTATTAAAGTGAATGGTGGAAGTACAAACGGTCTCCATACACATATAAAAACGAAACATGAAACAAATTTGTTAAAGAGGAAAGAATCTAATTTCGATATAGGTAAATATTTAAGCTCTAATCCCAAGCCGTCAGAGATTTTAGATTATTTCGAAAAAAAAGAAGATAATTTGGATGAAATAATAAGTAAAATGACAGTGATACTAACAATGAAGATAATGACAGTGTAATGGTTGAAGATATCGCTAATGAGGATGAAGTATTAACTCATCAAGAATTGCTTCTTATAATTAATAAAGTTCGAAAAATTGTTAAGATATTTAAACGTTACCCTACAAAAACATACTAACTGAAAATAAAACAGAACATATATTAATATATTAGAGTCTAAAACACGTTGGAACAGCTTATTCCTAATGGTGGAACGATTTTTGAAACTGAAAAATCCATTCCAAAAAGCAATGATTGACTTCAACCTGCAAATTAATTTTTCCGACAGTGAATTCGACTTAATATCTAGATTGTATCAGCACTACTTTCAATTAAACTGGCTGTTGAGGCATTACATCGGAAGATTCTAATTTATTAACAGTTAATGCAACAATAAATGCCAGGTTGCAGTAACTGACAGAACAGCACACATCACTATCTGAAGAATTATATACTACATTGAAATATCACACAGAAAAAAGACATACCGAAATAAAAAAAAATGTCTTACGGTGTTTACATAAGTATAATGATTTTAAAAATGGAAAGAAGAAAAGAGGCTAACCAAATCAAATGTGATCAAGTTTATAGTAAACTTTCTTAAAACTGTTTAACCACAAACCTATCCACATTCAGAAGAATTCGGTACAGTTATTGAAGATGATGATGACACTAATATCGATAATGAAGAGGAATTGTCCCTTGAACAAAAAATTAGAATTAGCGATAGCTAAAAAAATTAAGCAAACCAAAATATTGTACAGAAAGCAGCTTTATCCAAAACTATCCAACGAGAAATCGATTTATTTGAAGATTAATGATTTAGTACCGGGTGTTTCAAAAGTCACGCACATCCACATGGTAATCCTTATTGCTTAAAAACCAAAAGGGTTGGTTAAGATTTCTGTCACTAGATGGCAGCAGGGAGCCTCGTCCTAAGAAGTTTTGAACGTATCAAGCATCAATTTCAAAATACTTTTCAGGTGAAGTCTGTTGAGCACAACGGGAGGTGCATGATGTTTTTCCAAGAACAAAGAATAGCCATCGTGGAATTTTATTTCGCTATATTTGATAATGCATTTCAGGAGAAATATCCAGATTAAAAAGCACCAAATGCATCAACGATAACACTTTTAATGCAACGATTCCATGACACAGGATCGGTTGCACACAGGAAGCGATCGGGTAGAGAGATCATAGTGAAAACGAAAGTGGCAGATGTGGAGGCCACTTTACAACCAAGTCTATTGAAAAGACCGTCTGTCTAGATAAACATCATTACGGAATTCATATCCTTGCTGAAAGTAAGGAAAGGTACGCTTGGTTGCAGCAAGACTCCGCAACGTGTCACACATCACATGGCAGTATGAAAGTTTTAACTGAATTTTTCGATGATCGTATCATTTCCAAAGAACTTTGGCCACCTCTTTTATCGGACTTGTCAATTCAGGATTTTTTTCTTTGGCGATATCTGAAAAATGTTACCTTCAGAAATAATCTCCATAAGCTTGATGAACGAAAGAATAACATCTTTCCAGCAATATCGGACAATAATTCTTACACTCTTCGTAAAGTGTCAATTAATCTGGTAAAAAGAATTCGATTGTGTGTCCAGGAAAACAGGCATCATTTTGAACATTTACTGTTATTTTACCATGTTTGACACCTGACAATAAGGATAACCATTCAATCTTTATTTGTCATTTATTCTTTTTGTTAACATAATTCATCTGTCTTTAAAATTCAAAAACAAAGGTTGATGTGAGTGATTTTTGAAACACACGGTATATCGCGCAATGCAAACAACGTGGCATTACAAATAGCTTAGATGCCAAAAGAGCATTTTCGACAGCTGGTAATTTTTGCACAATATTACGTTCCAGGCTTAATGACAATACAATTGATGCAATTTTTTCTAAGATCACATTTCAAAAATTTGTAACAGTACCACAGACTGAATAGTGATATTCACACTTTTTTGTGATTTAAATAAATAAGATGTTCCTTTACTTTTTTGTGATTCTTTATATACTGTTAAAAATTATAAGTTACAAATTATTTTCTGGGATATTTACTTTCTCTAATAAAACAAGTAAGTAAAACAAAGAAACACCTAGGGTTTTCGTTTTTTCTCTAAAACTTCTGCTAACGGTATTGAACTTTTGATCCGATATTGCAGTCCCTAAACACATTGAATCGCACATCCATCTGTAAAAAAGACAGAAGCTGGAAAACTGGAGGTCCGCGACACCTTTCTGCATGGACCATTGTAGAAATTCCACACGTTTCGTATAATCGCTAGGCTGCAGTAAGTGCACCCTTTGAAGATGGTAAGGATGCACACCCTGCTTGTGCTGTATCCGTCACATTACTGACTGACAGACCACAAACTTCTGAGCAATAGCTCATGTACTGGTATTCGGATTATCTTCGATGGACTGTATGACTTGTTCATCGACGTTGGCAGTCCACGTCAGACATCTTTTCCCGTTTCCTGCATGTTGCAGCTTAGTGAAACCCGTTCGTTAAGATTGCGATGCACTCGTGAAATATTTGATGCTGCAGTGTTCTGTTGTGGTATCGGTCTTCGTAAACGTGCCTAATTCGGTGGCCTCAGAGCTTCAATATTCATACAAGTGTAGAGTTTTAGAAAGGATAATGCAAATAGAAACATTTTTACTATTATAAAGTAAGTCAACACCTCCCCCCCCTGAACACAAGAACTCTTAAGCAGAATTACATATTTGGAAATTTAAGCAAGCAGAGAATTAATTACGTTAAAAGCGACATCTATAACGAGAATGAAATTAATACATTTTTAGAAGTGATACTGTTTTTGTCCAACTGCGATAAGTATTGCTAGAATTATTAGAACTATTCAGAAGTTAATTACGATTTTCTTTTAATTGAGACTTCACATTTTTGATTCAAGATTCAATTTGAAGGTTACCTATCATGATAGGACTGCTTAGGTATTTTACAATCTAAGTTTTGTACCACACAAATAAAATTTTTTAAATTAAATAGTGAGCATGCATTTGAAATTAATGTCAAATTTAATTTTAGAGATTGTTTTTACGAAATCGTAAAATGGATTTTCTTAACAAGGATGGAAAAATTGTACGATGTAAAACAATGATAAACGAAACTATCGAAATAGATGTAAAGGAAAAAAGTATGGAAAGAGGTGCAGTTTCAGATTAGTTAAAAGGAGTTCACGATCGAAGTTGACGGGCATGTTGCATGTGTTTTACGGTAAGTGTTACTGTAAGTGAGTCTACATTAAAAAATAAATACATAAATAAAATACTTTAGAAAACTTTAATTTCTCAAAAAAGTTTTGTTAGAATAATTAAAACTTATATAAACAGATATATAGTTGTTAAATATATATCTGTCTCTTTGAGGAGTTTGCTCTTGTTTTCATAAAGATTGTATCTCAAATTACTAATGACAATTATAAATCAAGTACCTCTGAATACGATTACTACAGAAAAAAAGTAGAAAGTATATATATAATCATAACATTTGTAATATTGAGGAATTAAACATAATCTAGTTCTTTGTAGGAACTGGTTCTATGTTAAAGTTTAAGTCCATCTTACCAATTTAAATTATGGTTCATAGCATAGATGCTACAAGACATTCTTATTAATTCCGCTTTTTTATATGTAAATTTCAGACCATTTTAATCAAAATTTAATGGGTATTGACCTTTTACTTCTAAATCAGATTAGCAGATGGCAGCACTGCAGAATTAAAAGCCCGGAACCTAAAATGATAAGTTCTGATGAAATTTCAAGGAGCACAGAAACACATGAATTGTTTAAAAATGAAAAGTACAAAAATAAGACAAACTATCCGACAAAACTTATTGCTTGGGTTTTGAATAATTTCAAAAGATCCTTCAGCTTATCAAAATGTTCACTCATTTTTATTGGCAATATTTCAGTACTGGTTGTGTCTTGTGACCGGCGCATAACTAGAAGGACGTCTTTGTTTCAACACTCGCGGCCACGATAGGCGAGTGTAGTAGTTATCAACTTGTTCTCGACGTTGGTTTTGTCGAATTGTGAGTTCGACTCATGTTGCCACTCAGTGCCAGTTTAAATTCATTACGGACTCTGGGCGTAGAAGATTTACGGGCCCCCTTGGCACTGGCGGATTCAAGAAGGGGCTCTTGGATCATAAATCCAGATTATCTAAGCCCTTCCAGCCTCCAGATCCCTGGACGCCCGCCCCAAGCACCCAATGGATAAACCTGCACTGATGCTACTGAAGATCTGTTTGTAGAGGGACTGATGAAGGTTAACCTTAGAGGTTAAATTTCCCATGTTGGCGTTGTGTGGAAGTTCTGTGAAAGAGGGAATAGCTATAGTTTCACTGTCGTTAATTGACAAGTAGCTTTCGAGGTAAGTCGCGTAACTTCGAAATGCGAAGGTTAAGAAACAATCAAACAACCTAGTTTACAAATCTTAAGGTATCAGACTACATTCGGAACCGTGATTTTAAAAAAGCGCATACATGGATAATTTTCATAATATTTAGTGTCACTTAGATTAGAATACATATTTATAAAAATAGCTTTAAGGACACTTTGACAAAAAAATTTGTTTAAATACAATATTTTGGCGAAAAATTACCTTAGAATAAACTTTTTTCAAAATTTTCTCCTTTTGTGGAAAATGCTTCTATTAGAATAATATTTTGCCCGTACATAGCTCACACCTCTGTACAGAGGCTCAGCTCACACCTCTGTACAGAGGCTCAACTAGAATTTTTGAAATATATAAATTAGAAGTGAGTTTAGCCATGTTTTACGACAACAGAGAGGAGAAATTTTATGAAAAAAACGCCGACAATTATTTCAATTGCTTGTACCTCTGAAAATAATGTGAATTTTTCAAAAAAAATAGTTCAGACTCTCTGGAGAAGTCTTTACTTTATATAAGCAAAATATTATTATTTTAGCAGCATTTTTTATAAAAGGAGAACATTTTGAAAAAAGTTTATTCCAAGTTAATTTTTTGTCAAAGTATTATATTTAAATATTTTTTTTTTTGTCAAAATGTCCTTAAAACAATTTTATGCATGTATTCTAATCTAAGTGACACTAAATATCATGAAAATAATCTATTTATGCGCTTTATTAAAATCATGGTTCCGAACGAAGTCGGATACCTTAAAATCACAAAACATTCTTTTCTTTTCTTTTCCTCGGGTGAAAAATTCTGACATATGAATTAGAAATGAGGCTCAAAAGCTTTTGATGGATACAAATTTATTTTCATCGTTTCTGAAATATTTTTTTCAAAGGCATCAATGAAAAAAAACATAGGTACATTTTTAGTTTGCAATGATTTTGAAAATTTCGAGAAAAAGTGAAAGATTAAAGTTTTGAGAGTTGATTACTTTTTCTAAGCTAAAGCTTCGAAGACCAAAATAAATATGATGCTTCGGGTTGCAAAGTATACAGAATATTCGAAAATTCATTGTTACAAAGGAAGAGGAAAAAAGAAAGGAGATTGAAATAGTTTGAATTTATTCCAGAAAAATTAATCCACAACTCATTCTAAAGAGTCAACCAACTCTTTTTTTTAAAGTGAATATTTTAGTGCTATTTTTCAATGCAAAAAAATCAGCATCGAAAAATACTAAGATCTATATATTTTGTTTTTCGTCCTATCAAATATTCTGATGGTTCCATTTAGATATATTTATTTAAAAGTTTTTCTTTCTTCTTCTGATAACAAATGCAGCAGAAAGTTGTAACTTGAAAAAAGACAGAAAGGAAGAAAACCAATCATGAAAGGAGCAGAAGAAGAATGAATATGGATTTTCTTTTTAATCGATTGAAAAACAAATATATTTTCTGCGTCTCACCATGGGATTTTAGAATGTCACATTTTTTTCCTTAATAAGATTTCAACAAAATTGTGTCAAGTCTCTTAATTTTCTGCATTCAAGAAATAGGATAAAAAAGATAATAATAACATTTAATTTCATTTTATTGTTCTTACATAAAGAAAAAAGGATTGTTTTCTTCACTTTATGTAGTTTTTTTCTTCTAAGTTGAATCTGAAACGCTCAAGGTGGGAGATTTTAATTTTTTCAATTCCTACTATTAGCTCACACTCTCTCTATACTTATTTATTTATCTTGGTGGAATTTTCAAACGTTAATGAAATACATTTTAAAGCGCTCAATTGAGCTGAAATTTTATATACATGATTCTTTCGGATGACAATACAGTAATTTAATTATAATTAATAAAAGTTAATTGATTAAAACTAATCATTCAAAGAATTTCAAATACAGTCACGTTGGCATCATTTTTGGCGAATTAGCGATCCTTTTGGCGACATGTGTCAATACTTTAAAAGATTTTTTACTCACGTTTTAAAGCATTCAGTTGAACTGAAATTTTATATACATGATTGTTTTGGATAACAATACGATACTTTAATGATAATTAATAAAAATCAATTACCATTTAATGTTGTGATTCTGTCATATTTATATACATATTTATATCAATTGCAACTATTTGATAAAAAGTAACTAAAATAATATTTTTCTTTGTTGATCTCTCTCTCTCTCTCTTATATATATATATAAGTAGGAATTGACTTAAAATTCTTTTTTTTTATATTACTTGTTTCCTCATACTTTTCAGTAAATAAAAGTAACGAATGGATCCTTCTCAACCATATTTCTTGCGTCTTGCACATAATATTTGTTTTAGATATAGAAGGAAATTAAGATAAAATCAATTAGTTAAACTGAGACAAAATATTGAAAATGTGACTAATTTATTATGTATTTATTTTTTAAATGCATTATAAATAAATAACATTTTCTAGATGATGATGTTAAATATCTTATAAAAATTATAATACATTACTATAAATTTATAATTCCAGAATTTTTTTATAAGTTCACATTTATTTATTTTTATCAAAAATCTTTTACCATTTTTAGCTTAAGTGGCTCGAGAGACCAGAGTTCCAAAATGGAGCGTCCGTCATATTTTTAAGTGTGTGTATGGGGGGGGGATCATTTGGAAAAACTTTTATTCCTAGGTTAATCTTTTCTCGCAATGAAGATGATCATGACAGGAGAGTTGTATTTTGGGAGTGGTACACAAATACTAATTGAAATGGTTAGAAACGTTTTGGATTCTCTCGGTCAGCGTTATCGCTTGCGGCCCCAATACCCGATAATTCGAACGTTTTCGTTAAATGGCTACTTTCTACACTTTTTCACATTATTTTTGTTTTTTAAACTTTTGTGCATTGCAATAATTGGGATTACCCCAATTTCGAGCTGATTAATTTTTCTCTCTCGATAAAAGCTGATGATAATATAAACCGATGTTGTAAGTTTCAGATTGAATTCTTTACATATTGTTATTTTTGATAACTTTAAATACGTTGATACTACAGAAATAAAATAGTATGGTATAACATCATAATTTGTGTACTCCTTAAAAAGTTTTTTCTTAGAAAAGTGGGTAATGTTTTCGAATTTGGAGGGTTTTTTTTATTTATTTAACTTTTGTGCTATATTAGGCTAAATTTCATAAAGAGTTTGACTAACGAGAGATCATTCTATTACATAAAGTGCTTTGAGAAATATTCATTGAACAAAAAAACAAAATACATTTTCACTTTAGAAGAAATTTATAACATTTTCATGCTTTGATAGAAAAACCTGATATAACTTTTACGAAAGAAAACTTCCCTCCCCAAACAGCACTTTTTGATTAGTTTCAAAAGAAAAAAAATTAGAATCGAAGCAAAATAACTTATTAAAAGAATTTTTCAATGAATCCATTAAATAACCAACGAACAGTAAACTTTTTCTCGTTTTTTATTTCTACAATTTTCAAAAAATACTTTTTCTGATAATTCTATTTCTTTTCAAGCGAAACCAACGTTAGAAAGCTCCTGAATTCATTTTCGCCTTGAGAATATATCAAAATAAAGCCGTACTCAATGTTCAAATTCCTGAACATAACAGATATTGGGAAAATACAGTTAGTCGACATTTTAAAATCAACACTGCGTCGGTCGAAGTTACAGTTGAGAGCGTTTTCTATTTCCTTTCCTTTCACTTTCAAACCTTGCCATTAAGTATTTCGTAAATATCCGTCACTTTAAAAATGTAATTGATTTGCATCCCGAATTTAAGAACGAACCCAGCGCATTTCATTTCATTTCCAATCGCGAAAAATGGAACGCGAAAAAAAAAAGAAAAAGAAGAGAAGATTAAAGAAATAAAAACTACCTAAAAGCCTTGTTCGAAATGTCTGAAATCGATGAAGTGAAAGTAAAATTGCGTGTTTCTTTTCGAAAAAGAATGAATGAAAGTAAAAAAGCTATTCGCGAGAAAATATTCAAGCAGAACCAGCCACGATGTATATATCGATTCTCATTTTGTATGACGTCATTTCGAAAATGTCGAGAGTTCTTGTTCAGCCAACACTGCACGCATACAACATTCATAAATGAAACAAACTTAGTTAGGTGGAGGTCACGTGATCTTATATGAATGGCATTAATCCGTCGCTATGACGTCAGAGGATTTTGATTCGGCCGCCAGCAGCTGATCCTTTTGCTAATGAAAATAAAAAAAGGGATAATATTTTACAAGAAATAATGCTGGAAAATATTAAATTATGCATAGAATAATTTTTGTTTTCAGTATTTTCTCCCGAAATCGAAAGTTTTGCAAGCGAAGGTAGAATACAAATCAGGTTATAGAAGAAATAATGGATTTGTTTATACATTAGAATGCATGTGAATAAAGAAAGGTTTATAGCCCTTTGTAATTACTTACAAGAATTAAAATCCCATTCTGCAGGAAGCTGGTTTGTACCAGGTTACATAGTACAACATTTCTGGGTTTCTCAGTTTTAAAGTCAAAGTGCCATATCAAGTTCTCAAAAAATGAGTCAAAATTTGTCTCGTTTGAGAAAAGACTAACATATATATACCAGGAATTGATAATAAAATGAATAATTATCAAAAATATAGTATTGGAGTGATTTATCTTACCTTAAAAAATAGTAGTCCGCGGCAACTTAGTGGTAAAGGTCGCCAACTCATGGCTGGCGTGTCATGAGTTCGAACCTAGTGGCACTGAAGACCCATCGTGTACAGGCAGCCGATACACTCTAAATCTGTCGAAGCCTCCCATTGATGTAGCGTGAAAGTTAGGAGAGGTGGGTGCTAACTCAGGTATCATCCTCGACACTTGACCATGGTTCAAAATGACGAGTTCCTTCGCCAAAAGGCCTCGCGCAGCCTTAATTGGCGATGTTAATATCACACTCACTCAAAAAATAGTACCTTATCTCAGTTTCGATAATAATTATAATAATTTTTCATAAATTAGTCACATTTTTAAAGCTTTTCTAAGGTACATACTTTGACTGATTTTCATTTTGCATTGGTGCAAAGTAATTTTTTTCATACCTTTTGCTATTTCTACAATCGAGAAGATGAAATAAAGACCTACAGACCAAACATTACTATAAACAAAATGGCTACGGTAGTCTAGTGGTCGTAGTCTCGTGCCTTGCGTGTCATGAGTTCCAGTCCTGATGACGCTGAATACCAGTCGTATAAAGGGGCTGATGCATATTAAATCTATTGAGGCTCTAAGTCCTCCAATTGACGTGGCATGGAACTTTTGAGAGAGGGTACTAGTTTTGGTGTCGTCCTCATCCTTTGACTGTGGTTCAGAATTACGAGGTCCGTCGTCAATAGCCATCGTGTCGCTTTACAGTGTGATGTTAATGAACACTCACACTACAAACAAAACTACACTTACACAAAATTAAGTCTCACCCTCTCATCTAAGTTAACATTCTAACACATTAGAAATTGTTATAATGTTTCAAATCACATCGATATTTTTCCAGTTTTTAAAGCCCCATTTACATGGACGAAAATTGCCTGTAAAATATAGGCATTCATCCTCTCCAGACCCGTTTACACGAAGAGCCTGTATTATACAGGTTTGAAAAGCGGGTTTGATTTTTGTACCCGCTTTGGAACAGAGTAAATGCGGAGAAAAACGAGTTCGTTTTCAAATTTTCTCGTGATGCATTGCGATCGAGATTTATTTATTCTAAGACGGCTGCTGTTATCGGCTGTACTCGTTGGTCAAGAAATCAGAGTTTGAATTAACAAACGGGAAAATAAAGAAATGCAGCAAAAATTTGATAAAACTGTTCGGGATTCGGATGTTAACCCTCCAATTGGACAGAACGGATTTTTCCGCCCTACTAGAGAGGCTTCGAAAATGGACTGCACGGATTTTTCTGCCTTCAAGTAACGTTTTCAAAAGCGGATTAGCCGCACTTTTCTGAAATCCTTTCTCCCTTTTAAGGTTTAACATCTTGAAAGATAATGAGGGACGGAGGAAGCAACACAGCAGGAGTTTTATGGCTTGCAGAGAACCCCGAGTTTTGACCCCCCCAATCGTAAAAAATCGGGGAGAAATTTCTTTACAACCCAAGAAGTGTGTGTTCCTTTGCTAGCTTGTATTTTAAAATTTTCCAAAAGTCCCAACGCATAAGTAAAATATGTTACAATTCCCTTTTGGTTTCATATTAATTTCAAACTGTAACAAGTTGGGGCGTGTCAGGGCAATCTGCTATTTTATATAGTTAGACAAATTATCTTTTTTTAAGTATATTCTCTTTCGCTTCATTTTTCTTATTCAAAGCTTTCAGTTTTTGAAACATGATTATTTTATTATAAGATACCGAAAAAATTAATAAAACATCAAACTCTTTAAAATTTGGAACCTTTTCAATTTTCCAACCACTAAAAATGAATAAATTTAAACTTCATCAAATCATTTGAAACATTTTCTTACACTTTGATAAAAATAATAACGAAAAAAAAAAACTAATTGATTTATTAGTTTTTTTTTTTTTTTTTAGATTTCAAAGCCTAAGTGTTCAGGAAGTTTAAGTACAGTGCCTGGTTATATATTGTTAAAATACACCGAATTATATTTGAATTTTAAGTGCTTGAACTTCAGTTTACATCAAAGACAACATGAATGAATATTTTCACACATTTTTTTATAACTTGAATGTTTGAATAAATGGTAATCAAAAATATACGGAAACATTTTCAGTAGACATTTATGCATATAAATAAACATAAAACCAATTTTAAATTCGAGCTATTGAAAAACATTCGAATTATATATTGTTCAAAAATATCTATTTATACAAAATACCTCAACATTTATCTTTTAAAGGCTAACTGAATAAGTAATTAAAATCTGGATATGTTTTGAAATCTCGACCTTATAAAGCTAGAAATTTTATGTTAGAAATTCCATTTGAAATTTCGAAAGAAAATCCATCGCGCAGTTAAAAAATATTTACCATAAGTTTTAGCAATTGTTTGAGTATAATAAAAATTTCAAATTTTATTATATAGCTTCTTTGGTATCTTTTAATATATTTCGGCCGCGGTAGCCTAGTGGTATAGGTATCGGAACGTGGCTTGCTTTGTCACGAGTTCGAGCCCAGTACCACTAAAGACCCACCGTGTAGGGCACCGATGCACGTTAAATCTGTCGAGAGCTGAAACGTCCTCCCGTTGGTGTGGTGGGGTAGTTAGGAGGGGGGGTGCCAGCTCAGGTGTCGTCCACGTCACTTGACCATGGTTCAAAATTACGTGGTCCGTCGCCAAAAGCCTTCGTGTAGCTGAACAGTGCGACGTTAATATTCAATCATTCATTTAATATATTTCGAAGATTTTATACAATTCGGTTGAAAACCCCATGCTAAGAGCAAAAAATATACTAAAAAAATTGATGAATATACAATTACAATAAATTCTTACATAGAGAAGCAAAACTGAGAAGCTAAAGCGTAGGAATAAAAAATTTTGAGTATATCTGAAGTAGTTTTCGAAATATTTATTTTAAAGTTAAGAAAATTTGTGTGCGCTATGTTATACTTGATATCAATTAAATGGTTAAAATAATGTGTGTGTGTGTTAATATTAGTCATGTAATCGTTTGATAACACATTCATATACTAATAAAAATTATCATGGTCATTGATGCGAATGTCAAGAATTTAACGTAATTTTAAATTCAGACATTAAGATATTGATGTAGAAAATATAAAACGACCATCTAAAATACATGAAAAATGCAGTCTGCTATAAAATGATCTTGACAAACATAATCCGGCATTTTCGCTTACTATGGGAGAGCCGGCTTAGTCAGGGGCGATCTGGAAAAACAGAGAGAGAACCGCGGTTTTGATGGATGCCGCTCTAGCTTTTAAAGCTCCCAGGAAAAATTATATATATATATAAATTACAAATGCAAAAATAAATCTTGTAATTTTCCATACATTTTTATAACAACGAATTGTGAAATTGGCTTCCAATACATTGTTGTGTTTGACAATATCCAAGGTAACCAACCCTACTTTAGATAGATTTGTACTACTTTTTTTTCGTAACCGTATTCCTTTTAAAATTAATTCGTGCATCCGAAATACACCTTTTGTACCCTTAAAAATTTATGTTAACTATAACGGTTAATTTTAATTTATGCAACTTGTGAAATGTTCATAATTAACCATTTCCGTCTAAACAGTTTACATGAAAAAAAAAAAAAAAGTTTGGACTCCTTCATTCATTAGGGATTTATATAAGATTCTAACATTAAATTTTTATTTTTCACCGAATAGGATTGAGTGAAAGTGTATAGTGCTTCCACACCACAGGTCTGGGGTTCTATTAACGGGCTGCGCAAGGTCGACTCTGCCTTTCATCCCCGCTACATTGGGTCGATAAATGAGTACCAAGCTTGCTTCGGGTCTTAAACACTGAAGGTCTCTCTTCAGACAGACCACCAAATCGGGACATCTGTTCATGCACCTCAGCGTCCAATGGTCACGTGTATTATGATGGGCACAGTAGTTCCTGGCCCTCATGGATTTTTGTGCTTCTGTGTTTGAGTCTTAAGTTTGAGGATTACCTCACTTTGGGGATACCCCTTAGATAAACATGCATTTCCACTCATTTGCAATTAAACATTTTTCTTTCAATTACGTTTATTTCAGAAGGAAGTTTGATTTTTCAAATGTATTTGCTTAATAACATGTATATTTGTGTATTGTATTAAAAATTTGATCAGTCCAAAATTACATGTTTTTAGCTCCTCTAAAAGCTTTTAGGATTTTACAACTGATCTTACAATCCATATACGTTTTATAGTAGTATATTTAAAAATGATAAGGACATTTTTACGACTGTGTGAGGTGTTATGCCTCGTTTATAAATATAAAAAATTGCATTCAGCTACAGTTTTTAAAATGTACAGAAATAAGTGGAGCTACAGGATACTTACATATTATGGATATTTTTGACTGCAGTACGATATATTTATATTTCAGTTTCTTTACAATGTTGAATAGAAGTTGTAAGCCATTTTGCGAATAGTTTGATTTTGAGTATAAACCCATAGGCTGTTTAATATTGTAAAGTGTTTTACTTTGATACCAGCACACATTAAAATAAGGCTCATTTGCAGTTATATGATCAGCTTCAGTGATATTTAAATTTTCAAAAATAGTCTACACGTACGAAAACATTCTTTCACAACCGCACACCACATCTCATACTATATCTTCCCTACAGCAGGAAATATTTGTGTATACTGAAAAATTTAATACAGGATACATTTCAAGTGTTAAATTTGTTTTTAAAATTTGGTATGAATACATTGTGAAACTGTCGGTTAACTTCACTGAACAAAATTGTTTTAAGTGTACTGTTTTGAAAGACAAGATTAATTAGGAGAACTTTTCTCACAATAGAATTTGTAATGACTGAATTGTGTGAAAAATGTAGTTATCGATGTGTGACATTTTCCTTGTAATAAAAGAAACAGAAAGATAAGAAATTTAACTTGAGTAGAAAATGGTTAGAAGTACTGTCATGCGCATTTGAAGAAGTATATCCCCCATTAAAATTAAAAATTATTGACTGAATGTGTGTTATGTCCATCACAAATGCCGATGTAGAAAAGGAATTTTTATTTAATACAAGAAGTTCGAAAAAAGAGAACACTAGGAAGGAAAATTTAAATTTTTTTCCGAAAAATATTCAGTTAACATAAAAATATCTTTTTATATGATTTTAATTAAAATAAATTAAAAGTATTGAAATCCTTTTTATGCTATTTTTAAATTAAAAATATAACTGAATAGAGAAAGATCGGTTTTATTTCATAAATATAATCATTGTATGTAATATTTATTCTGTTATTGTTTAAAAATGAGATAGGGTCTTTGCTCTTTTTACCTCATTACTTTTTTAAAAAACAGGAAAGTGAGCGCGTTTTCTTACTCTCATATTCAAAAATGAATACAGGATGCTTTTTCTGGTTCAAATCGCAATACAAAAATATATATATATATTTTTAATTTTTAAAAAATGACAGAAAAATAAATTTTCTTTGAAGAAAATATAATTATTTTTCAACTTCTAACATACTATTTATTTCATTTTTTTCCTCTTTTTTTTTTTTTTTTACCTTTCTTTTCATTTTAATTTTACTGTGACTGAACATATAGGAGAAAGAAACTCAGTATCTTTTTCAAAGAGGATTGATTGAGAGAGGATATCTACGCTTTCAAAGAAGATTGCCCAAGGTAACTTAACAGCTAGCTGTAAACGATTGATCTCTTGGTTCTTACTTTTCAAAGCGACCGAACTGGGTCGTAAAATTTTCCCCGTTCGACCACCCAAGTTCTAAAAGGGGAAAGGAAAAAAGTCTGTTGCATTTTTGAAGGGAATCGCAAAATAAGAGTTAAACGCTTTCGGAATAACTTTTCAGGAGGAAGGTGTCCAGTTAGAGGGTTAATAAACACTCACACTACAAACAAAACTATACTTACACAAAATTAAGTCTCACCCTCTCATCTAAGTTAACATTATAACACATTAGAAATTGTTATAATGTTTCAAATCACATCGATATTTTTCCAGTTTTTAAAGCCCCATTTACATGGACGAAAATTGCCTGCAAAATATAGGCATTCATCCTCTCCAGACCCGTTTACACGAAGAGCCTGTATTATACAGGTTTGAAAAGCGGGTTTGATTTTTGTACCCGCTTTGGAACAGAGTAAATGCGGAGAAAAACGAGTTCGTTTTCAAATTTTCTCGTGATGCATTGCGATCGAGATTTATTTATTTTAAGACGGCTGCTGTTATCGATTGTACTCGTTGGTCAAGAAATCAGAGTTTGAATTAACAAACCGGAAAATAAAGAAATGCAGCAAAAATTTGATAAAACTGTTCGGGATTCGGAAGTGTATAAAAAATTTGTGATAAATTCAAAAAAAATGGATGTGCTTGGACAGTTCCATAAATTTGTAGCAAACTAAAAACTTTTGAAACAGGACCTTTTCGTTTGTTAATTTGATGTAGGAGTACTACACGCCAAGATGGGCGATAACATTACAATAAGGTTACCCTGATATTTCTACCTTTTGGTAATGTGGTTGCAATGGGGATGACGTTCTTTATATAGTTAACTTTTATTAGTTTCTTTTTTTTCGCGGAAACAACTGCATAGTCGCGTGAATCTATCAACCGATCTCCAGATTATCATGTAAACGGCCTGGAAAAAAATACAGGTAAAAAGCTGGCTTTTCTCCCCAACTCCGATTCGCCCGCAATTTGTGGGTTTTCATGTAAACGGGGCCTAAGAGTATTATTTATAATCATCAAGCTTCCATTGTTAATTTTTAATGTCACAGATTTGAAGAGAAAATCAATCGGAAAAAAAGAAAGGCTTTGGGGTGCCTGGGCGTCCGGACCCCCCAAGCCTTGATTTTTTCCGATTGATTATAATTCTATGTATATAATACGTAAAATTTAATTAAATATTTGTTATTAATGATTAATTTTATTAATTAATGCTAGTTATTTATTCAATAATTAGTTTTTTACTGTATTTTGTACCCGAAAATCGACCAAATTTAAAGGAGCATGATACAAGAATGGTGAACTTTCGACCCCGGACCCCCCTTGAAAAATTTTTGTGTGCGCTACTGGTTACTAGCAATCATTAAATTTACACTAACTCTATTATTTATTTACTCTTATTGCCCGATAAATGAAGTTTAAATATCACCTGACCTTTAACACTTCACTCCTTTCCAGTCGGCTCAAACTTTCCGAATGTAGATCTCTGCCTGATAGTCAGCCAGAAACTAATCATACAATCAACTTGAATCTTCTTAGCGTTCCGTCTATGTATCTCTTGACTCAATAGCCTTCTCCGCTGGCCAACAACACTCTCCTTATATACATTGATTCATTTGCATATCCCGCTTCCTCCTTTTAGAGCTGGTTGGAAATATACGCGAATTTACAATCCCCAAAGACGCCCAAGAGTATTAGTGATAAAGTGCTGTATAGATTTGTCACAACTTAGTCACTTGACCCTGGTTAAAAATTTGGCCTTTCTCTGTCTGAAAATGTGTTCAGAATGAAGTTAAGGAACTTTTTGAATTGTCAAACACACAGTTATAAAAAGATTAAGTAGGCAAGAGTAATTGTTTATATTTTTAAAAACTATAGTAATGAGTTCATATATAAGCATCTTTTCAGCAAGTGGTATACTCGTCGAAATTTTCATTTAGCAAACATAAAATTAATTACATAGAAAAAAGAATACGAATTGTAGGACAGTTAATAAAATACAAATTAAAACACAGCAGAAGAACATTCAGGTAATAATTTTCTTATTTCTTTGCTACTGAAGAAATAACGAGGATCCTTCGTCTTTGCAAGTTCATGCTGGGAAGCGAACTTTCCCTGTAAAACTCAATTTTCCCACAAGCAGTGCATCACTGCAAGAAAAAAAAAGTGGCGTGTTTCAGTGTAAACTTTTTAATATGGTAACTATTAAAATGGCGCGGGGAAAAAAAAGAAAAAGACATTTGTGACGACGCAGATCTTTCCTACAGTCTATTTCGGACTTCCTCAAATGTATCTGCTGCAAATTACATAAACTACCTAAGAAGGAATTCAAAGAAAGATTATTTACATAAAAATAAGGATTGAAGTATATAAGCTTTAGATAAGACATTACCAAATTGTTTTGTAAAAAACAGTACAGATATATATAATTGAGGTCTAAAATAATCCTAATGTAACTATATAATACACTTTAGGTTAAATGTTTGTATTCACTATATAAAATCATGATAATTATAAAGTTTATATTAATGATAACTGTGATTACAAAGTAAAATTCACGAAAATGAATGATAACCATTTAAGATAACTCGGTCATTTTTTATCTAAATTCTTCGCCATATTTCTTGTCTTCCTTCTCATTTATAATTAATTCGCTAATGATGATAAATAACACGTAGAATGAGAAATATTTCAATGTGTTATTGCACAATAAGCGCGAATTTCATCCTAAAATATTTTACAGACAGCTCTTAAAAATGAAAAGTATTTAAAAAGTTTGATAATGATCATTAAGGGATGGAAAACCGACAAACGAAAATTTTACGTACTGAAAGGGAAAAAACTTTAAAAATTCTTCTTTTTATGTTTTGCAATCTCCATAATATTACCATATTGATGAGAAGTTAAAAGGAAAAAATAATATGGGAGAAAACGTATCATTTTGGAGAGTGAAATAGAGTCTTGCTAAAGAGATTTAAATTTAAAATGAAGTAGACATATATATATATATATATATGTAGACATAGTTCTGTTAGGTAAGGACATTTATGGAAAAATAAGAAAAGAAAGATCTGGAATGGAATACCGAGTTTTTCATTTAATAATCCCAAATTTTTAAAGTATTCTATTACGTTTGGAGAGCCACATTAATGATTTTAATTCAAAATTAGAATTCATCTAGAGAAGCAGTTGTTACTTAAAGTTTCATTTTGGAAAGAGAAAAGTACTAAGATAATGTTTTGAATCACAACGTTAAAAAATTGAAGTATTTTCAGAAATATTTTTGCATCAATAGTAAAAATTTTTGTAATGAATTTTGCATATCTGCAAAGTAGTTATAATTTTTATTAATTGCTGGATTTTTAGGATTAAAAGGATTTAAAAGATGATATTGAAACGAAATAACGGTACTATGGATTTCGTTAAAACTTTATAATCCTAAGGTGATTAAAATTGAATAAAGTTACTAATGAAACATAAATTTTTTAAAAAAATCATAAGTAAAATCTCTGATACTATTTGAAAAAATTTATACTAAGATTTAGAATATTTCAAACACAAGGTATATATTAAACTGTGAAATTAATCATCAATTGAATTCAGCAGGAAATTTATCTAAAACACCCATTAATCATAATGTAAAAATAAAGACAATTATAAAAATGTAAGATTACAACTATTTTAACAAAACTGCTGTGAAACAAACTTCAATATTTTGATCGAAATTCCCATTTTAAATGAAATACGGCACCTTAAAGCTTGGATTTTATCCTATTTTGTAAAGTTTTCATTGAAACATTTCTGCGTGGGGTGCACACCAGACATCAGACAGTCCACTGAATCCTTCTTCTGTAGCTTCCTTTCCTCCACCAGAAGGAAAATGTACATGTACTTTATCTGGTGGAGCCATCTAGCAATTATGACATTAGTAAATGGTAATATATTAGCACTGGTTACATAAATATGTTTCTGCCAATAATTCGAGCATTTCAGTTAGCCGATCAATGAGTAAAATATATTTGTCTTGGCATAAAACTCAGGGCTCACTTAGCAGGGGCTTAGAGCTACAAAACTAGTCTCTCGATGTTAAATTACCTTTAAATATATGGGGGAAAGTACAGAATGTTTCTCAATGTGCAGTACCTAATACTACTGAATATTAATTTAAGCCTATTCTAGTCTATGAATACTAATTTTAGCTGGAAAATTAATTCTGTTTGAGCAAAGATCTTATTTTACAGTAATATTTTCTATAATATTGTATATATGGACAGAGTTGCGTGAGAAATGAAGCTATTTTCCGGATTTTAGCGGATCGACCTAGTAAATATGCAATTTGTTCAAGTAATGTACACATTATCATAAGGGAACGATGCATGTTGAATCGGTCGAGGCTCAAACGTCCTCCCATTGGTGTGGTGTGAAAGTTAGGAGAGGGGAGTGTCAGCTTAGGCGTCGGCCTCGTCACTTGACCAGGGCTCGAAATTACGAGGTTCGTAGTCAAAACCCTTGAGTCGATGAATAGCGCGACGTTAATAATCAGTCACTCCAATCACTCAAGATGATTTTATTTGAAAAAGTTTTCTGTATAGTAGTCTGTAAATTAAACAATAATTAAGAATCATAGAACTGATTAAGCATTTTTTTACTTTGTATTGAAATCATCATTTTGTCTTTAGCTGCAAAACACATCAGATAAGGAATTAATTTCAAAAGATTTAAAGACGGTATTGAAGTCATAAAAAATTAAAGGTATTCTTTAAATTTTATTCACTCTCAGTTCATAATAATTTAATAAAACGCAACTATTATTAGTTAAAATATTTCAGGAAAACATACAGAATTTTCTAAAATATTTTTAGATTTTATATATAATTATGAAAATAGATATAAAATAATATTTTGCAAAAGTAAGCAATAAAACCTTTTTAATTAATTAATTTTTGTCCCCAATAAAAGAAGCAGGATGGAGAGGATTGGTTTTCTTACCATACGTTAAATTAGACTTTACACTCGTTTAAATTATTTTTGCAATTGATTTCGAAATAAGAATTTAATACTAACTATTTTCTTAAGCATTTTTACTTATTTAAAGGAAAAAAAATATTCCAAAAATTATGTATGTGAAAAGGAATCAGTTATAAAATTGAATAAAAAATAGAATCCATATGTTTCTTTTTTCTTCTGATATTACGTTGAATATTTATTTTTTTTTATTTCAAAGCACTTTTTCTTGTTCAGATTTTCTTTCATAGAGATTTCTGTTCAGTTTCTTTTTTAACTATTACTTTAACCGTTTCAAATTTCCACTTTATTCCAAATGATATATTTCAAAGAATGGAAGAATAATGCGAATATCCATGCCAGAAAATTTAACTAAGCATAACATTCACGCACGCATCTTAAATCACAGTTACCCCATAAGCATACAAAATATTGGCTGGGAAGATGAACATATGGTCATGATTGGATATTCTTTACCTATTACGTCACATGAAAGCAGAACCATTAATCCAAATGAAATTCAAATAAAAATGAATTTAGTTTTGTTAAGATGATACATGTATCATCTGATTTGGAATTGCAGAAAACACCATTAAAAAAACTTTTATTGCATAATAATGACGTTAATTTGTATTTTGATTAACTGATCAAAGGATTGCAAAGTTGAATGTAATCAAGAAGTGTAATTATTTCCCCTTCCAGCAATTTTTTTTCTCTACTTTTTCTTTACACCTGCGTTTTATCTGGCTGGGTGGCGAGGTTGGTTTGTCGCTGGGCTTCGACATCCAAGGTTGCAGGTTCAACCCCTGCCAAAGTCAGGGGATTTCATGATGCAGAAAATCAACAGCGGTCATGTCGTAGGATTATACGGCAGGTAAAAGATCTCTAGAGAGTCTGTTTGGCTTAAGGGCTCTCAGCGAAATTAAATCCAAGAACATGTTTGCATCGTCAGAGCTCAGGTGCCTCCATCTTGGGAAAAAAACTAGGCGTCAAAATGACTTGCGGCATTGGTATCCACTTATATGGTGCCACACTAAAAAGAGATACCTGCTTCTCCGGGGTATGCACTAGGTCTGCAAAATGGTAAAACACCAATCCGCAGCTCATTAGGAAAAAAACCCCATCTGCGTTTCGTTATCGCGCTAGTTCTCGAAAGTTTCCGTTTGTCATGTTTTTTGTTTCTTTATGTGTTTGAAGCATTTCACGCAACTTTTACGCTTTTCTACACTCTACATTTCTATTCCAGTGCCCACATGAGCTTTTTTATTGTTATAACTAGAGAAGTATCTCTGATGTGAATCACTAACAGGACATATGTTTGCAAAAACATACGCATACAAATTAAATACGTAACGAGAATTTAATTTGTTTTTCATCTCTCATTTAATAAATAGATATTTCACTTTAATTTGTTTCTAATTTTCTTCTTGAAAATTATTTATCCTTAATTTTCCTTTTAATAAAAGATATTTTAACAAAAATAATGATGCATAAAAAGGACAGTAAACGAAAGTCAATTTAATACATTATTTTTAATTTTTCACTGAAAATTTATACTATAAATTCAATTTATTTATGCACACTTCAGAAAAAATTATTCTGTTAAATTAATGTATTATATTTTTAAAGAATAATGAATTAAATTAAAATTTTATTATAACAGCAGTCACAAATTGTTTCATCATTTCTATAACTTTTAAAACTGATAAGAACAGCATTGATAGTATTTACTGTCAAGTTCGTTAACGATTTTTGGCAATAATTAGTCTTTGAATCTGAAGCAAATGTGCGTCTACATTATGTGAAAACTTTTATCAACTCTTCATAAAAAAGTTTTGTGTCCAATAATACAATGCGTGGTTAATTTTTAAATATTTGAAAAAAAGGAATCATATTGAAAATAATTTGTTAATAAAACCATTGAAGACAATTTCAAGTTTGACAAAATTAAAGCACTAAAGAAGATATAATTCATAGAAGCGAATCATTGTTTTATACGATTAATCAAATCAACAATTACAGTTTTTCTAAACGAAATTTTTTTCACTATCGAAAATAAAATATTAAGCTTCTTGAATATTAAAAAATTATTTTAATCAAATATAAAAAAATAATTTTTTTTCGGAAACGTAGGAAAATGGGATGTACTGTTGAAAAAAAAAATGTAAGAAAAAAAATTATTATTTGATTCTGTACCATCTCATGCTGCAATGTCATTGCTACATCAGCAGAGATGACTTTGGCTTATTGGCTTTTTGTATATCACATACATCCTTCGCCCAAGCTGTAGTTACAGAGCTGTGGAGAGTGAACGCTAAATTAAAATTAAAACAGTATTCAATCAAAGACAATACTCACTGTCAGATATAAAACACAAAAACATGTACTGCTAGTGGGAGGGGAAATGTTCCTTGATACACGGAAGAACAAAAAAGACTATAATCCTTTATTCGACGATAAAATCAGTAAAAAAACGTCAAACTTATTTCCCATCGGGTTAAGAGTAGTACGTCGTGGGAGTTCTTTCACGAACATTACTAAAATGTTTCTGACATTCTAAATTGTTTAAGTGACAGTATGTATTATCCAATAGGAAGTAAGTTACTTGGAGAATAAGAATCTCTTTCTTATCCTCGAAGGGGAGGAAAAAAAAGTTTCTCTAGTAACATCTCTAATTTTGCCTGTTAAGTTATAAAAAATATCTTTGTTAGATGAGTAGAGTAATAAGTAAATAATCATTAAGAGGAATAGGGTATTATTATTGTTATTTAATAACACTTTTTGATAAATACAAAACCAGATATAAAACAGATGAAAGAAATTATAATAGATAAGGTAAAAAGCAAAAAATATTAATATGAAGTGGAAAATTGTGCAAAAAATATTCCATCTCAGGTATTTTGCAAACAATAAAGAACAATTATGAACAATTTTTTAAAAATAATATTGGAAAATTTATGTAAACTTTTATCTCTTTAGAATTGATTAAATATAAATTTTATGAATAGAAGACTAATTTTGTTCTTCTAAAATAATAATTACATACCAGGTACTAATTTACTTCAATGTCAAAATTTTATATTTATCTGTTAGTAGATTAGACGTATATATACTTCAATCCACCTATTTTCATAACATGTTCATTCCTTAATTTCATTTTCACGAGCTTTTTTTTAAAAATATTACTAAACAAAACATTAAAATTTCCTTATTATTTTTTAAAAAAAATCTAGGATTCCTGTTTAATCTAAATATATTTGATTATGTGAAGTAAAAAATAAGATATATTTCATCTTAATAAAGCAAATGTAAACTCTCTAATTTTAGTCCGTAAAAAAAGAACTCCTTTTTGAATACACATGAAAACCCCACACGTAAATTAACGAAGTAAATCTTAAAATATTTGGGATCAGAAAGATGAGTATCAATGAATTTTTCAACTTTCCATTTCTACATTTAAAAACATGTTTTCAATTTATACAATATTCTAACAAACTCAGTATAAATAAAAGAATGGATGTATTTTTAAAAAAAAATTGAAGGAAACATATAGTTTTTTCCTATCAACCAAATATTAGAATGATTTTTTAAATTTTAATGCAGCTTGTCAATGTAATCAAATTTTGTTATTTCGCTTGAACATTCGGTATCATTTTTAGAAGAAGAAAACAAAATAACGCAAAAGGTTTCCATATGAACTGCAAATTTACTCATGTTACTTGAAACATTCCATTACATCCCCTTTCTTGGCAAAATCCCACATTAATTTTTGCTTGAAGAAAGCACCAGATTTCGAGGAGCGAGCGTTCTTGTGCTAATGAACATGATTGAATTGTCACGCAAACACTTGTATTAATTTAATCATTCATTAGTTAACAAAAATTTAAGTTAAATTTTGATTCTCTTGTCGTTCCTTTAAGACATAAAGAAATTAAGGATTCTCTGAATTTGCGGATAAAGCATCTTTTTTTTAAGGAGGAAGTTATTTTGGAATTATATTTATTGTTTTTCGTTATTTGTCTTATTAGAAAAGTTTTGGCTGATGTTTCGAAAATTTTCAGTAAATATTAGATGGAAATTGAGTTTTATAAATGTATTCTAGATGTTATAAGCACTTGCACCGCTGGGTATTTCATAACTTTGTATGACAATAATGATTTTACGTTATTGATATTTAAGTCCTAGCATTGCCTTTCGATTGTACTTAAATTTATTCTTCTGTCGTTTCTTGATTTAAAAATGATATGATTTGAATTTTAAAAATTGAAAAAAATTTAACTTTTACGATACCGTGTAGAATTTCTCCTATAGGGAGTCGATTTCTGTAAAACCCGTTTTTACACATGTTGTTTTTACCTCTACTTAGCTATCGAAACATGCTTATCAAATATAAAATCTGTAGGACTAACACTTCGCAAAGAGGAATTTTTGCTATAACGCTTTCGAACACCCCTGGGTGACGATTGCCATAAAATGCGCTTTTAGATGATCTCTATCCAATAAAAGAAACATGTTTGGTACATTTAAGGTCTGTAGGTCTGTGGTGGTATGATATCGATATAAACCAGTAATCCAGACGATCGCTTTGGTGTGATTGCTAAGATACTCGTTTTTGGAACAGAAGGTGCTCAGATCGAATCTTCCTTCAATGGTGACCCTGGCCGAACAAAAGAACCGCACCCTTCACACGCAGCAGTCGTGGCGCCATCTATATACCGCAAAAGCAACTAAGCCGTCAGACACATGACGCAATTAAGCCATCACACCACAAAGCCGTCTCACACAAATGACGCAACCTACACAAGCCGTCACGCACGAATGACGCAACTGCTCACACTCTCGCCTCGAGTATGGTACCGTTTGTTCACCTATTCGCCGAATCACTGGCATGGGGGTAGTGTGGCAGTGTGATATCGATATAAACCAGTAATAGCCAACACGTAAAGGCGATCGTTTTGGCGTGATAGCTAAGATACTCGTTTTTGGAGCAGAAGGTGCTCAGATCAAATCTTCCTTCCGTCAGATCTAATAATTTAAAATCGAGAACTTTGGTGTACAATGACCCTGTAAGTGCTTCCGGTACTCGATTATCGTAAAATCCGTTCCTAAAAGATCTCAATTTAATAAAAGAAGTATGTCTTCCAAATTTCAAATCTGTAGGCCGTTTCGTTCAAAAAGGAGAATTTTTGTCTTGTAATGCTCTGAACCTGTTTTTAGCAAATATCTCCATAACAAAGGAAACATTATTATCAAATTTAAAGTCTGTATGCCTAACATTTTCGGAGATCTCGTGATGAGGAAGTAAGTTGTCTTTAGGTTTTATACATATAGATGTAAGCAAAATTTGAAGTTTTGAGCAAAAATTAGATTTCATGTTTTGTATTGCGGGAGGGGTTTATGGATATTATTTCATTAATGGAATGTAAACTTTAACTGAATAACATCGTGAAAAATTATTAGCAAAGCACTTAGGAAATTGTGAGTAGTTGTACGAATGATAATTTATTGACAAACAATAAGCCGCGGATAGACAAACCTAGTAATTCTGTATTTTAATAATTGTAATGCACAAAATTTTAAGTCATCTTTTAAACCTAATACCAGGTTAAAGGCAGACTTTTAGACACATTTAACAAATGCATTGCATCATTCCCGGTCATACCTTTCTGTAAGACTTTCATAAAATTTAGACCACACTAAAAGAGTGGTCATAGTCACGAACTCGAGCCGGTCTTGTTGAGTCATGTGTGTGTGTGTGGGTTAGGATGCTACTACCACTGAAGACCCACCGTGTAGAAAGGCTGATGCACATTAAATATATCACGGCTCGAAGCCCCCACGTTGGCATGGTGTGGCGTGGTAGTTTGGAGAACAGGATGCCAGTTCAAGTGTTGTCCACTTTGAAATCCGTTGCAAATAACCTTTGAGTAGCTTCAAAACGTGACGCAAATGAGCAACCAACCAATTAATGCACTTGACTTTTAATGCTCTCAAAAACCTAGTTGCTAAGGCTTTTGCCTTAGCAATGGACCCATTACGACAGCGTTTCTCAAACTGTGTTGCGTGCCCCCTAGGGTGGCGAGATAACTCTACGAAGGGGGCACAAGCACATTGAAAGTGGAAAACAAAAGATTATTTTAAACAAATTCTTAATTCATTGAAAGTAAACAAACAAAATACATTCTGACAATGCATTGCCATCCAAACTAGACATGTATACCAAATTTCAGCTCAATGGGTTGAAGACATCAGCTTAAAAATTGAGTTGCAAGATTCTACCCGTACAAATTACGTTAATTAATATCTTTTTAACTCATTGCGATATCGAAGTATAATTGATCAAAACATGCATTGTCATCCAAACTAAACGAGTATACCAAATTCCAGCTCAATGAGTTGAAGACATCAGCTTCAAAATTGAGTTGTAAGATTCCACCCGAACAAATTACTTGATCTAATAACTTTTTAACTAATTACGATATCGGAATATAAATGGTCAACAATGCATTACCATCCAAACTAAACGTGTATACCAAATTTAAGCTCAATCGATTGAAGACATCTGCTTCTCAAAATTGAGTTACAAGATTCCACCCGAACAAATTACCTTAATTAATATCTTCTTAACTCATTGCGATATCGATATGTAATTGGTCAAAACCTGCATTGTCATCGAAACTAAACCTGTATACAAAATTTCAGCTCCATCGTTTGAAGACATCAGCCTCAAAATTGAGTTGCAATATTCCACCCGAACATTTTACATTGCAAGTTAAATAAAAGCTTGTAAGAAGTTAACCAATCGCCCACGACCTCAGCCATGATATCAAGAATAGGGTACCTGGTCATTATTTCGCCAACAGCAGTTCGTAAGAAACTTTTTTAATCGTTTTCAGATCTAATTCCAAATACAGAAATGGGTATTACCCTCTTTAGAACATCGTTTTTCAGTATATAAAATTACTTGAAATTTGCATTTTTTTGTATTGTACTAGATGTTTAATGTGTAATCAATTTTTATTACTGTCTTTGAGTACAAGATAAATTTATTTTTTATGTAAAGTAAGACTTTATAAATGTATAATTCAAAAAATCAATTCAAATTTGAAATGAAGCACCCATTGTGCAAATTCACTTTATTTAACTGGAAATGCTTCATACTGGCGGTTTTTTTAAAAAAATTTAATTATTAAAGTTATAAAAATATTTATATGTATTTTTAAAGCCCATTAATGGAATTAAAGTACTAGTGAAGCTACTAACGTAATTTTTAATGTTTTATCATGCAATGAATCTCTTCAAATATTATTTTATAACACAAAAGTTTACCTAAGCCTATTTATATGAATAATGCTACATTATTACTGATTGAAAATATCTTTTTATTATTACATACCCCCTACAAATGCGAACTATAACTTTCATATATATGAGAAGGTTAGAACACTTTAAGGCTACAGTGGACAGTTAAAATGTGGAAAATTGACTAAAACATCGAAAAAAGTTTTTTGGCTTATTTTAATATTATATTAGCTTCTCTATCAAACGCAAAAAAAAAATTTGGGTTTCATGCATTTTTTACTGAGTTATGGGGTAGTTCCGATTCAGTCATTCATGACCACGCCCCTTTGTTTACATTCTGATGTCATGCTGACAAAGCTGTCATGTACTTTGACAGTACGAATTTTATTTACTGTAGACATAGCCTCTCTAATTTTTATTTTTAAATGTTAATTTATCAAGGTCTGGATGGCAACAATTTGTTTTAACTGTATCTGAGACCTAAATCGGCATTATTTGTTTACAATTCATTCGAACTTGCGTTTGCATTTTTCGTTCAATTTTATTCAAACTTTATATTGATTTTACCAAAACAAAAGTTCTTTTCAGAACTAAAGTTCATTTTAAATTGCTTTTGTTATTTAAAATTTTTATAATGGATCTTATATCATCGAGATATAGAAAACCTAAAGGTCGTCCTACCAAAAGGAAAAAGATGTTGGCTGAAAATAGCAAGAAGCGATGGCAGAAATCTTCTAAAACTGTTGATGAAAAACAGTAATAGTATGGTATTGCAGAGAGATACATTGTCTGAACCGAGTACATCTTCCCAACCTGAGGCAAGCTATATTTTCACCCACAAGGCTGTGTTTTCTGAATTATTGCAGAAAGTTCCTTGTAAATATTGTACAAACTGTACCCTTGTTATAAAACAACACCATTCCATGGAGTATTCTACAAAGATGGAACTTTTATGCGAATCATGTCATGAAAGCTATGGAAGTGTTTTTTCAAGTTTCCAAGAAGAGGCCAAAAATTCACATGATATAAACAGAAAACTGGTGAGTGCCTTCCTATCCATAGGCAGAGGGCATGCTGCTTTGGAAACGTTTTCATCTGTGCTCAACATGCCAACGATGGACCGAAAAACATTTGCCAAATGCATGCACAACTTATCCGTGAAAAACAAAGAGGTGAAGAAAAAAATGCTCGAAATGTCACGTCAAGCTGCTAGAGAAGCTCACGTAAAAGTTGATGCTTCTCTAAAAATCAGGAAATAATTGATGTGAGTGTATCATATGACGGTACTTGGCAAAAGCGAGGACATACATCTAACCTAGGATTAGGAATAATCATCGATATCCTTAGTGGACTTGTCCTTGACTTTGAAGTATTGTCGAAATACTGTCATAATTGTGTAGTTGCTGGTCGAGATATGGGAGTCGATAGTGCGGAGTTCCACATATGGCAAAAAGGACATGCGGATGAGTGTGACAAAAATTTCGATGGAACTTCTGGAGCCATGGAGATGCACGCTGCACTAATTATGTGGAGGCGATCAATTAGTGATTGCCAAATGAGATTCGTTTCCATGCTGAGTGATGGTGACTCAAAAACTTTTCAATTTTTGTCGGACAATAAAATATATGGTTCTGATATAAAAATTGAAAAGGAAGAGTGCCTGAATCATATTGCAAAGAGGCTAGGCACATCGTTACGTAACAAAGTGAAAGAATGGAAGGTGAAAAAAGTGACTCTTGGTGGGCGTAAGCAGGGAAGCCTTACAGATAAAAGCATCACAAAGTTGCAAAATTACTATAGAAAGGCAATAAAAGATAATGTCCCTGATACCGATAAAATGAAAACTGCTATATATGCCAGCCTGATGCATTGCTCGTCAACTGACAAAAAGCCTATGCATGGTAAGTGTCGTGAAGGGGAATCATCATGGTGTTTCTATAAAAGAGCTATAGCCAAAGGTGAGACCCCAAGGTCACACAGTTCCATGAAAACTTAATTGTCGCCACAAGTAGTGGAGAAAATTATGCCTGTTTATCAACGTTTAGCTTCAGACACCATTCTTGAAAGATGCGTAGCAGGCAAGACGCAAAATTCGAATGAAAGTTTGCATAGCTGCATTTGGCGAAAATGCCCAAAAGAGGTATTCGTCTCCAAAAAGGAGGCTGGAAATAGCAGTAACGGATGCCATTGAAAAGCACAATTTGGGCTATGTAAAATCTCTTGAAGCGAAAGAGGACTCATGTCTAAATGACAGTTTTTCTTTGACTATTGCAGAAAGACAAGATAAACGACGCATTTCTCAGAATATTTCTACAAAACAAAAAAGGAAAAGAAATGCCACGAATACAAATGCAGCCTATAGTGCCGGTGCTTTTTAAATTTTTTATCAGACTTAGCAAACAGTTTTCTTGTTATGTGTAATTAAATTTGTTATTTTTTTGAATTTTTGTAATTTAATTGTATTGAAATACTTTATTTTTGCTCATTGTGATTAATGAAATATATAATATATTATCTGGTTGATGAAATAATAATGAAATACATTCTGTTAATTTACTTTAGATTTTATTGGAATGTTCTTGCTTACTTCAATTTTTATCATTATATATATTACATGTCAATGTGACTGTTACAATAAATATTGCAGAATCTTATACATATATTCTATGTTTATCTTATCTTTATGATATTAGTGTTTTTCAAATTTATATGAATGTCTTTAATTGTTTTTAAAAACTAAGTTTTTCCTTTAGAATAATAATAGCTGTTGTTCTAAAAAATGAAACCTTCCTCGAAAGCATTGAATTTTTGTAATTTAATCTCTTTGAAATACTTTATTTTTACTCATCATGATTAATGAAATATATAATATACTATCTGGTTGAGATAAAACAATGAAATACATTCTGCTAATTTACTTCAGATATTATAAGAAAGTTCTAGCTTACTTCAATTTTTATCACTGTATATACCACGTGTCAATGTGACTGTTACAATAAATATTGCAGAACCTTATGTATATATATATTCTGCATCTATCTTATATTTGTATGATATTAGTGTTTTTCAAATTCATATTTATATCTTTAATTTTTTTTTAAAAAAATAAGTTAATTTCCTTTAAAAAAAAAAAACTGTTTTTCTCAGAATCAAAAATTTGCCTCGAAACCAAAACTCAAAATGTTCCATGCGTTGCAATTTTTGTCGAATTATAACAAAACTTTCCAAAAGTATTCATCTAATGTATACTTATAAATTCTTGGATGCATTGTAGTAATAGTGATAGGGTGAAAGAAGAAATTAAAGTTTTTTATGTAGGATATCATTAAAATTCTTGAAATTTTTATATAAAAATTTGCGTTTACCCATATTTTGTAAATTATCATATAAAACATTACATTGTATGCATACATTTGTAAAGAATTGCTTAAAGAAGTTAAATCAGGTGAAAACATGAAATTTTAAAAAAATCAAAACGCATGGAACGTTTTGAAATTTTCGTTAAAAATTTTTTAAATTTTAAATTTCTTAAAAACTAATCATTTTTTTTTCTCACCAAAGTTTTTATATGGTTTTAGTTCTAAGTTACATACAGCCAGTAAAAATTTGGGGCATATTTGTAAAAAATTAAATTTTTTTTTTACTGTCCACTGTAGCCTTAATAAATACATACAACGGTATATAGGTACTCAGCTGTTATCAATTTATTGTACGTGAGACTTCTAACTCACAGAAGCGTTCTTGTAGATTGCATAGATACAAATATATAAACAAAAAGCAACGAATAGTGTTATGTAACACTAGCTATTGATGACTATGGGAGAATATTTTTATCAAACGAATTCGTGGTGCTCAAACGGTAAGGTTACATAATACCATTTCTCTACTCAACGATCCCATATGATCCCCTTATTGAGGCGCCTGAAGCCACATTGGGTGCCCAATAAAATCAGTGAAGATTAAATGAAACTCCTGAAATCAATGGGTTGTGGTCAACTCAGAAGGTATAGGGGTATCGAGAAATATCTTTCAATTTCTGTGCGGCACATTTACAGAAATTAGAAAACACAGTTGCTTTATTCAGAAAGTACTTGAGAATGATGTAGTTGTTTCTAGAATGTGGTTAATAATATAAAGTGAAAAATTGTATCATCCAATGCTTGAGCATTAAATATTTAAGTTCAAACCTTTATATGTATATATGTTGAATTTCATGTTTGCATTACAGTACTAGAATTTAGGTACATTATGTGAGAAGTGGTAGTTTTTTCCCTAGTTGCAGAATCATTTTGTTGTATATTCCGTTTAATCTAATTGTTTCTTATAATCCTGTTATTTGCCCGTATAAATTAATTTACACCACCTTCTATAACCGTCTCATTATTCAGTGATGGTCTTCCTGATAGAAAAGAAAAGGAGAGAGAGAGAGAGAGAGAGAGAGAGAGAGATAGAGAGAGAGATTAATTCTAAAGTAAAACATTCAAACCTATATAGCAATATTTTTTCTTTGCCGCTTATAAAAGAAGACACATACTGTTTGATCATGTTGTTTTTTTTCAAGAATTCATGAGTCAAATTTGTTTTTCTACGCATTAGAACTTGGAAGAAAAATGAAATTACAGTAGAACGTCGTTCATCCGAACGTTTATTATCCGTAGCGTCAAATATCCGGACCAGTTTTTTTTGTCAATTACATGTACAGTATATGAATACGTTTTCGAACAGTGCAATGCTCAATAGTTGTTTCGCATGAGACCTCTTTAAGAAGTACGCCTGCTACATGTTAGCCGAAGCGTGGGACTCATTCGAAAGACAGAGCCTGAAAAATGCATGGAATAAGTTGTGGCAAAATTTAGTAGGCGCAAAAGACTTTAATGACGACCACAGGAAGGAGATTACCAACTAGTTGCAGAATTTAAATTACCAACTAGTCCGAGGATTTCAAGAATGCGATGAAGATGTAGAAACCTGGATGACCTGCGATGCAGAAGACTGTGGATTTTAAATGCTAAATGATGACGAGATTGTGCCTTCGTGCAAAAAATATCCGACCCTGTAGACGATGAAACGGATGAAGACGAGGACAACAACAACAACAACGAAATTAGCAAGGATCCATCAAATGCTGACGCATTTTCTGTGTTAGAGAAAGCTATAAAGTGGTAAGAACAACAATCAGAATGCTGTCCGACTCAACTACTGCTTCTCAAGAGAATTAGAGACCTTGCAGCGAAAAGGTGTACAATGCTGCAGCGACAAATAAGCAATTGTTTTCCACAATAAAGGTAAAATTGCGACATTGTGCATCTATTTTGCTTTTTATTCAAGCCCATTTCCCACATGTGATGATTTTCAATATTCGTATAGTGTCCGGTTCCATATACTGCATGGATCGCATTCGGTTTTCGGTTATCCGAACAATCGCGTATCCGAACGGTGTCCAGTCCCAATTGATTCGGGTAAACGACGTTCTACTTCATTTTGTAAAATGATTGTTTGTTTGTTTATTAATATCACATTGCGAAACAACACGAAAGTTATTGCTGATTGACCTTTAAATATGACCATCTTGGACATGTGATGAACACTAGACCTACTTTTAACCACAAGAATGTAAAACATTTGAATCTCAACAGATTTAACGCGCATAAACCTCTCTATACATCGATTCCTTTATGATGCCATGAATGAAACTGAAGACTCTGCCGTAGGTTCAAGCCCAGATTTTCCTGAATTTGCTACCACTGGACCCCGTGTATATTTCTAAGAGATTAATGTTGCTACCTGCCTTACTTGTAGGCCAGTGTTTCTCAAACTGTGGCGCGCGACCCCCTGAGGGGCATATCGAATAAAAAGATTTAAAAAAATTAATTTACTAGAATAAAACAAAACAAAATGCTTTCTGACATTATAAAAATACTCATTTACACTCATGTAATTTATATATATCACCTGCGATATAAGTCATCAAATATATAAAAGCTTTTTCTTCAATACCTTACTAGCTTTTTTTGATCCCATAACCAAATAAAAAAATACATTTTGTTTGATTTGCTATAATCCCACGATAAGAGATTTTTATTACGTTTTCTATTTAAACCTAAAATACTACTCTTTCAGAGAAAAAACGAAATCCAGACGCAGAATCAAAAATATTTTCGAAAGATACAAATTTCATCACTTTTATTATTTTTGAAATACTATACATTAGCTGTAGGCAGTAGAATATATTTGCTGACCTTAGAACTTACTGGTATGGTTAGTTCCAACTCCCCTCTTATGTAATTGTTTTTGATTTAGGGAAGTTGTAAATAATGCATCTCTGTTGAACTGTTTCCCATGTAAAAGACTTTTATGATATTTGGAAAAGCACAGAGAGCACTTTGGAGGATTACTTGGCCAATTTTTTTTATGAGTATACGCAACAAATATAAAGCATAATGAAAAACGAGTTTTACACATTTTTTTAGAACTAACAACCATATTATTATACTGAATATCCTTTTAGCCCAGGAGCGGTCACGCGGGGCACAGAGTTCACGAAATCGTTAATTCTGGCAAAACTGTTTATTTCTAACCAATAGCCCTGACACTTTCCTCCTGTATGACAGTCTTCATGGGAACTAAAATATATTTGTCATATATTTCTCCCCTATTTTTTTGTGAGTGGTAAACGTTTTTTTTTTACAAATCTTAAGGTACTTGTTTTGACTGAGTTTCCGGCGCGACAACTTTTCTTTTTCCCCTGAATATTTTCTATGGTCGTGTTACATTCCCCCTACCTATGAATAACATAGGGATTTTGATTGCCTTGCTGTACGACTTATTGTGGTTTATAAATGTAAATGAGTAGAATATAAAAAAATGGAATGGGCATCTGTGATCTCTATTGAAGGAAATTGAAACTGATCACACAAGGGAAGAACCTGCTGTAAAAATGCATAATAATCATGATAGTGAAAGTAAATTTAAGAAAGCAATGAACATGAAACGAAAGGAAAATTTTCGAAAGCTACTAAAGAACTCCATTAACTAAAATATGAAGCCATAAGAGTACTAGTAGACACACTTCGCCGTATCAAAAACATATTAGCATAAGCAAAAGTTCAACATGCAATTTGTCGATCATCAAAGAACAATAAAACTACAATAACTTGAACAAAATATGACAGTTTTGCCTGCAAATAACATTCCTATAATGTTAGTGAAAAGTGTCTCTGTGATTTGAATCCTTTAATAAGGTCACGCACGTTTGAAACATGTTAGTTCAGTTTTATTGGATTTTTTTCTAAAACTATTAAAGAAAAATTGAAAAATTCTGGAAGTAGGTAAGTATATTTTCCCTTATGTAAATTATTTACTGCTATCACGATTTTTGTCGTGTACAGTAAAAATAATTGTACAAAAAGGATTGGGGTAACTCAATCACCCCATGTGACCATTAACGTTATTATCGAGTGTGCATCTACTCCTGATTAAAACATTTTGAAGTCTTCTGGCTTTAAATATTAAAAATAACACCATTTTTCTTCTCTCTCATTGGAATTTTATATTTTATTTTACATTATTTAACTTAAGTTCTAAATACTAATTCTTTGAGGCTTAAAATTAAAGTTCGCTTTAAACCTTTTTTTTTTATATATGAGCCTTTATTTTAAAAAAATCATTTTACATTTTTGTAAACATTGCTGCGTATTTGGGTTTACTTTGCTTACAATTCAGCTATTATATCAAGAATAATATTTTATTTTTTTAAAAAATTAACTCGTGTGAAGAGCGGGTACTTCGGCCAGTATAATTTTAATGTATCAGTGCTGCACAAGGTATTTTATAACTAATTTCTTAATACTAGATTAAGAGCAATTTTAATAAGTCTTAGAGACTTACAAGGGCTTGTCTTGCTGTGCAAAGTTTTTCAAAGGAAAGCTCTCGATTATAAATTGACACTCAGTTCTTTTTCTATATTTAGCCGAGATCTGTACTTTGTCTTCAAAGCAGCCACCGCATTTTGAAATCTGTTCCAATTTAAAAATTAGATAAAGAAAAATAACATAATAATTATTCTATTACTTAAAAGTAATTTATTTAAAATATATATTACTTATAAAGGTTACTTATACAAAATTTAATGCACTTATCGTATTAATTTGTACGGTTTATAATTAAGATCGTATTGTAACTTTAGCGTCTCTTTCTCTCTCTCTCAAAGTGCATTATTATTGCATTCAATACATTATTATTGTATAAGGCGGCACGATAAAAATTATGATTGAAAAGTGGGTCGCCACTGTTGAAAGTTTGAGAAGCACTGTTGTAGACTCATTTAAATTGTTTTTTTTTTATATTTTAAATGTGTTAACTACATTATTATTTTTAAATAAAGCTTGCTATGTTTATGTAGAAATGAAATATTATTTGGATGGTATAAAATATAAATTAAATAAATTTATCATTTGTCTGGCATTAATAGATAACTTTCAAGAGTTGTAATAACCGAACATGATACACTAAACATGCAGGCATCTATTACAGTGTGAGACTGACTTGGTAAACCCTAGTATAACTTAATTTGAATTTAGTTCAGAAATGGAGAGATTATTGCATCTTATTAAGTATCTACTCTGTACCCCTTGCAGTTTTATATAAAAAGACAAGATACTTGATTATATTCAATGCAATTCACCTATATTTATGGTATGAAAAGCTTTTATATTTTGAACTCGCAATGAAAAATCTCCAATGGCCAGGACAGAAAGAGGTTTTTTTGAATTTTAGCACACACAAATATCTTTTTTTTCTTTTAAACACGAAGTTTTGTTGTTTTTGTTTCTTTTTCATTTGAAAGTGTTCTCTTAGAAAAGGATATAAATGGATCCAAACTCCATATTTCTCTCAGAATGGGAAAAATAGAGATTATGTTTTCGTGATGCACACGCATGTTGACATATGAGTTTCTACATTTTATAAAAGAAATTTTTGAAATCGCATTTAAAAACATTTTTTATCCTAGAAAATTCCTCAAAGAAAGCATTAGGTATAACATATTTTTTGAAATCTCCATTGAGCCGCTAAATATTTTTTCAGTTTTTATTGGCACATTCGTGCCACTAAAATACATTTTAGCTCACTCTTATGCATATAAAATGAAATGGATTTTTAAGATGATTTGCCGGAAGGAGGAAGGATTCATAAAATATTCTGAAATAACAATTTATTTCGCATTATGGAGATTGTTTTTAACACTAAAGGCATTTATGAAAAGATTCCAAATACTACAATTTGCATTTTTCATCAAGATGGTGTATCAGTTTGTATTTCAGGGCTTTACATTTATGTAGTAAGGCACATCGATTTCCTGAGATCTTCTGCATGAAAGAAATTGTAAGTATGTTTTAAAGTATGTTAAGTTAATATGAAATCGAGAAAGAAAGATTCAAAGTTACATTTTGGTGGTCGGATTATTGAAAATATTTGACGACGTGGGTGCGAAAGGAAAAATAAAGATTCGAGCCACATATCTTTGCAGTTTTTTGGGCGGCCTTTATTGTAGATTTACATTAAAGTATCAATTACTCTCTTATTTGACCAACAAGTCAAAATGATCAATCAGGAATTATAGAATAATAGTGACAGGTGTGAAAGAACAATGAAAATGAATAAACCGTTTTGTACTCCAAGCTATGACTAGAGCACTTGCATTGTAACGGGAATCAGAAGCGCGAGCGTGTAGTCTATGCACATGGTTAGAGAAAAGCGCAAAAGGGAAGTAGAAGTAGTCATGCGGGAGGTGGGATGAGGGATACTGAGTTGGAGAGATATTTACCCATACTGACATACCCAACATGACATACCCAAACTGACATGACAAACTGTGCTGGGGATTCATCACATATACAGGGTGTCCCAAAAATAACATCCAAACTCTACTCACCCAGAATCCTCAATGGGAGTACATAAAAAATCTCCAAGAACTGTATCTGTATGTTTCACAGATTACGAGAAAAATAAGAAAAAAACAAGTAAGCCGGTGCAAGGAAAAAACACCGTATTGGACACATCAACAAATATTTAAAAAGCATGTAAAACATTTAAGTATTTGCAAATATTTAAAAAGGCAGAGGCCTAAAGTGTCTGCCGTGCATATCGAGATAGGTTTGAGAACGTCGTAGAATGAATGAATGCAAACGTTGCAGCAGTACGGTGTCCACCGAAATAAGCAACAGGCAACTACAAGCAACAGGCAGACTAGCAACTAAGTCCGTTTATGTAGTTGCTACGTCTCGATACACCAATATCTTGAGATGGCCTTATAGGAAAAAATCCAATGGTGTGAGATCTGGCGATCTAGGTACCCATAGAACCAGATTTCTACCACCGATCCTGCGGCCAGAATATGCCATGACCAACCAATCACGTACAGGAGTACAGAAATGCGCTGGAGCCCCATCATAAACCTTCATGCATCCTCATTCCTCCATCATCATTTTCCGTATATTTCTCGTGAACTATGGATCGTACAGAAATAGTTCTTTGGGCAGTTTTTATGTACTCCCAACGACGAACCTGCCTCCTCAGAGTTTAGGTGCTATTTTTGGGACTAAATCTCTATATAGGTTGATTCATAATTAGTGTGATCAATTTTAAAATTATGCAACTATTTATGGTTAATTTTAATCACTTTACTGCCGATTATATTTTAAAAATGAATTGTTTAAATTACCAATCTAACTATTTTTATTAGTGGGAGTAAATTATGGCTCGGAAATTAGGACTTCAAACCCGAAACGAAGTTTTACAGTTTTTGAAGGAGGGTTGCTCAAAATCTGTTACAAAAAAGCATTTAAAAATCAGAAAAGTTGTTTTTCTAATGAATTACTATATAAACTTCGAAAAGAAATAAAATTTGGTTGTCAATCAAAAGTTTCATGAAATAAATGAGGACGAAAAGAAGTCTTTGGAGGAAAAGAAAAAAATGCCGTAGAAAATACTGTCTCAAAGAATTTTTGGAAACAAACTACAGGTATTGCAATCTACAATTTGTTATCAGGTAAAGAAAATTGGCTATAAAAAAGTGAATAAGTCAGTTTGTCATCAACTGTCTGCAAAAACGTAGAAAAAAAGGAGAAACATTCGTGGCCTCTGTATTTAATGTTATGCAAAGGTACATACATAACATAGGTAATTTCGGATGAAGTTCAGTCATTCGCAACTGGTAAAACAAAGATACAATATATTTCACGTGAAAAGCGTCGCAAAGGGCAGCAGTTTTGCAAAAGGCAAGTTGGCCGTCAGGTGTTATGGTATGGATGGGAATGTCCTATCAAGGCTTTACAATTCCCTTTTTTGTAGAACCAAATTAATAAATTAAGGCTAAATACTATCAGAATCAAACTTTAGAGCACATTATAAAAGAAAGTAAACGTCTTTACATTAAAGAAAACTTTGTTTTTCATCAAGATTCCACGCCAAGTTATATTTCAAAACCAATCATACAATGACTGAACGATAAAAAAATAATTTTTGTCCCTTGTAAGATGACTGCCAACATCCCTGACTCCCCATCCTTGCCAACATCCGTGACTGAGTTCCTTATGGTTATGTTTTATCGAGATACTTAAAAACACAATTAAATAGATGTAAAGTAAGAACACTTCCAGGACTTCAAAAAGCATCGAAAGAGAAAATTGGAAAATACCCGCAGAATGGTCGAGGAAGCTCTTTTGGCTTGGCCTTAGCGTTTGAGTGAAGTGTACTATGCTAAGGGAAATTACATTGAAAATTTCATTTAAATAACTTAATGCAATAAAAATTTCTGATACTCTGAACTTGGTCGCACTATTTTTAAATAAACTGGTAAATTAACTTTAATATTAATACTATGAGAATTGTATTCTTAACCATTCGAAAAATATTCAGAAGAAATTAAAAGAACCAGATATATTTAAAAGAAGCTTAAGAAACTCATCCTTTCTAAATTAAACTTAAAATAATAACTTAAAAAGATGTAAAAAGATCTAAAAATGAAAATTCTTTGATCTGAAAGAGGGATGAATGTGATATATAAACATATATATGTTTGAGATTAGACGAACTTCAAAGAAAATAAAATTTAAATATGTGACTAATATGAATAAAATGTCTTACTACTTTTCATTTCGTAAATAATGAATTGTATCAAAATGTGACTGATGTGAAATTGTTAAAAGATATCAACTTGGATGAGAAAAAAAATAAAAAAAAGTATTATAATAACATAAAAATTTCGTAAAGTAAGAGAGCTTCGTAAAGTAAGAGAGATTTTTTTTTCTTCTTTTAATCAGAAAAATGTGTTTATGTTCTCAGTCTAGAATTTTTTTGTTCAAAGCACAAAAAAAGAAACTTGAGCGTCAAAACATTATATCAGCGTTTTAATCTCGGAAAAACTTAATTAAGAGGAATATGATAATTAGATTTGCTTTTTAAGTTTAGTCAGGTGCAAGGAAAAAATAGAATCTTCACTAGAAAAATATTCAGAAAGGTGATATTGCAAAAAATGCATTCCTGTATTTTTTTGGTATCACTGTGGCAACTTAGCGGAACTTATATTAAAATAAACTTTTAAAGTGAAATCGTTTGTTTTGAATTTTCACCGCTTGCAACAATTTTGGTTTTTAGAGTTTTCTTTCGAATAATTTTTTTAGCAAAGTAATTTAAACTATGTTTTACATTACTTATAGTTAATATTAACCGAAAATTGCTTTTTTTGTTCTAATTTATATGTAAGAATTCCATAAAAAAAACTACAGGCACAAAAGTTTGATATTTAGCTAATTATTAACTAAACTTTTAATGAAACTTTTTTTATAAGTGTAGTAGTTTACCCAAAACTACATATTATAAAAATTCATCTTCATAATTTTGAACCACGGTTAAAAGACAAGGGCGACTCCTGAGTTGCTACCTCCCTCTCCTAACGACCACATAAAGGGAGGACACATTAAGCCTCGTCAGATTTAACGTGCATTAGCCTCCTTTGCACGGTGGGTCTTTCATGTTGTCAGGACTCGAATTCGTGACACTCCATCCACGAGTTCTCGATCATAACCATTAGGCTACCGCGACTTCGTCATTGAATGGAAACCCACTGATCTAGTATGTATCCCATTCTACCGTGATCTCAAAGCCCCGGGCCGTGGACCGGTACCGATCCTTGGATCAAATAGTACCGGGCCACACAATGAGTAATAAGTGTGTATTTCTCTGAGGTTTGTCACTTCTATGTTAAATCACTTTCATTCATCTTTTGTTGTAACTGCATTTTAGTTTTAAGACGTGTTTGAATACAATTAAATTAAAATTATTATAATTAGATATAAATAATCAACGTCCCCTCCCTTCATTGGACAACGGTAAAATTATCAAACGTTGATGAGTTGAAGGCGATAAAAAAGTCGAGAAGCACAGCTATACTGCTCTATCCATTGAACTCTTGTACTGTGTGAAAGCAGCATGGATTGACGTAGACCAGGGGTGTTCAACACGCGGCCCGCCAGTACGTAAGTTGCAGCCCACCCACTCTTTTTAATTTTTTTTTAAATATCAGGTTTTTAAAGTTTTTTCATTTTGAAATTTATTTGAGGAGAAATTTATATATATATATATAAATCTACAATGTAATTGCCTGTTACCTGTTCTTGTTTTAAAATAAATCCTTTTTGACAGTAGAAATGTTTTTAGATTAAAATAGATTTATATTTTATCAAACAGTTACATTTGATTTTACTATGATAAAATACTTTTTTAATAAATTTTGAATTGCATTTTGCATATCCTTTACTATGGATGGTACATGATTCTTCTCTGTGTGTGCGACTTTCATTTCTCAACCTTTTCTGTTTGGAGTGCCCAAAAAGCAAGAGGTAGTCAGAGATGTTTTTTAAAGTTTAAAAAAGTTATTAAAGACGGTTAAGATAAAGAGCAATATATACTTAATCGTTTGCGAATGACAGCACAATCAAATTTCACCAGTGAGTAACGAAAGATCAATTCAAAAGGAACACCGTAATTTACAAGAAAATGGCAACTGTAATATTTTGAACATTATTTGATCATTGCATTATTATATTATATAAACATTATTATATTATCTATGTCTGTATGCAAGAAAAAAAAATGAAAATAATAATAATAATTCGTTCTATTTTAAATTTTCACTCTAATAAATGTTTTTTTGTTTCCAAATCTGATATAAAGGTACATATTTTAATGTGCGGCCCTCGAGATTGTAATATTTTCCGAAGTGGCCCACAAGGTCATTTAGGTTGGACACCCCTGACGTAGACACTCCCAACACCTAATAAAAGCCTCTTTTTCTTTCAATGCTAAAATGTGTCGCAGGAGTTATCATCTACCATGGTAGCCACACAAAACTCTAGTTTCTACTTGCGTCTCAGGTGGGTCGCGACTGTCATCTGATTCATTTAATTTTTTTATTTGTGTTCATTTTCTTAGGCCGCAGTAGCCAAGTGGTCAAAGTCATGGATTCGTAGCCGTCCTGTAAGTTCGAGCCCAGTGCTGCTGAAGACCCGCCTTGTACACGGGCTGATGCATGTTAAATCAATCGGTGCTAAAATGTCCTCTAGTTGGTGTGGTATGGAAGTTCGGAGAGGGGGTGCCAGCTCAGGTGTCATCCTCGTCACTTGACCTTGAGTAAAAATTAAAAGGTCCGTTGCCAAAATCCCTCGAGTAGCTGAATAGGCCAAAGTTAATATTCATCCACTGACTCACTTGTGTTCATATTCCCGAACATTTCTTTATGCCATTTGTTACTCTCTTGGTGCTCTATTTGAAAGAAGAGATATTATAAGTCTCCTTATAAAAGTAAAGGTAGAAATTTCAGATTAAACAGAGCACAAATAAATAAAAAAGTACACTTTAAAGACTTACAACAAAAAATTTGAAAAATTATTTATATAACTAATTTTTGAAACAAAATTCCATGTAATTCAATAAGTTATTATCTATTCGCAAAATCTAAACTTTCATTTAATTTTGTAAATATCTCACATAAAAAACGTTTATATTAGTTATGGTTATATTAAGAAATTCTTTAAAATATTTCAAAAACATGTAGAATGAACAAACCAGCTTTTATGCGTTTTTTGTGCTCCCTTTGGGCGCTACAGCAAGGTTCAACTTTCTGAATTCACCGTTAATATTTGTCTTATAAAAAGTTAATTGAATAAATTAGAATATTCCCAAGTGTAAGGAATATACACGTTCAAAATGTTCTTGATCAAAATATTTGCTTATAAGAAAATAATCGAAAAGAATTGCTTATATTTTATTATATTATTTATTAGAATAGCTTCTCTCTAAGACTCAATGTAATAGCCGACGGGAAAGAGAGTTGAATGCATAAAAAATACAATATAAATATACACAAATTCTGTTAGTTATTTTTTAAGACTTTACCTATTACTTTCCGAGCTATGACACATATTGCATAGTTAAAACATTTGCAAAACAAAAACAAATAAAGAAAGGGAGTTGTATAGCATAAAAATGAAAATAACCATCTCGATTTAGTCAAATAAAAATATTTTGAACTCACAACCTTGGAAGAATATTTGGTATTTCGGGATTTATCCTTTAAAGCTAAAAATATTGTATGTATTCTTCCAGTCACTGGAAATATTTCTGAAAAATACGATATTTGGCTTCTAAGCTATCGGTAGGCAAAAACATAAAGTTAGAGCACACTATCTGAAGTGATTCAATCTGTATGAATCACTTTCGAATTGCAGAATTGACTCGAGGATCCTTCTATCCACTTTTCTGCTTCTGAACAAAATGGAATATTCCGTTTCCATCTCCAGAAAATCTGCCAAGCGATATTTCCATGTTCAAAAGATTTCAAAACTATTGACTATTTGTCTAAATAAATCTTATTTTCTTTATATCTGCGTACCATGTATCTAGGTATCATGTATATTATATCTAGGTATCATGTACATGTATTTCGTGGCTATTTTTGTTGCTTTTTTTGCATGAATTAGTAACCGAGAGGTCATGATCGATAGCTGCATTTATTGCTTGCCCTGGTTCCACAAACTAGATTAATAACATACAACTTGATCCCCAAAACCTGTGTACATAACTTTTCTTTTGGTGAGAAATTGTTTAAACATCCTCGATTTGTTTGCTCAGTTTGCATACATCCATACTTTCAACTGTTACTTTATTTCTGGGATGATGTAATAAACCCCCATTCGATGAGAGCATCAATTGTGTAAGTAATGTTTTAGAACCTACAGTTCAACTCAAACTGCCGAGAAAGCAGTAGACGCATAGGTCTTCGTCTCTTATTATTAGTCTGTCTACTTAGCGGCTACATCAGGCGTAGACCGAAATACATCTAATAATACCAAAAAAAAAAAGGATATAGTGGGGAAGAGCAGCATAAATGTGGATTGCGGAAGATAATTCAAGAGTGAATTTTAAACATATACTGTTTACTTCATATGAATGGTTAAAGTTGCTACTATGCTATCATGTTTTTACTAAGACTTGATCTTAGGTTTAAAAACTTTATATTCCAACCCAACTTTTTAATTTTTCAAAAATATATGATTTTTTACGAGTAAGTTTTTTTAATATTTTAAATTAACATTATTGGTAAGCAACACAAATCTATAAACAAGTTTGAAACCTTCCTAGAGCCTTAAAGGGGATGACGAAGTTGTCAACAAAGCCTCAACTTAGTTTTGTACCACGTGAGAATTTGAAGTCCAATACATTTGAACCATAGATTTCACAGAAAGATCCATAGTAGAATCAGAAGTCGAGCTTACAACTCAATGTAGGTATCGTGTATTCGAAATTTACTTCCATAATTAAAGTAAGTGGTATCCTTGTGAACATCTGAAGTACACTGCTGGACAATTGCTAAGGACGGATCACAAATTGCTATGTAGCATAACATTAAGCGAGACATGAGGCCTAGTAGGATAAAATATAGTTGCCACACTGTTCAGACATTAGAATAAAGAATATTTATTGTTCTGGAAAGTACAAAAGCTGTGAAACATCTGAAAGAAAAAAAAATGTTCATTTGATCTGCGTACGGATAAATGGAACAATGCATCTAAAAGTCAGAAGGCACCTTAAAGAAAGGTATAATATGTATGTGATGCAACAAACCATACTTTGCACAACATTATCCAGCAGCTGTTGAGGCAATTTACCCCATTCCTCTGTGAGTGCAAGGATGAGGGTGTTCTTGTTTGTCGGAGGATAGTTTCGACCAGCAACTTGCCTCCCAAAGCATCCCACACATTTTCAATGGGGTTTAGATCTGAGAACGCGCTGGCCATACGAGATGTCGAATACCCTCGCTTGACAATCCTGAACAGCGAGTGTTCGATGACATGTTGCATTGTCGTCCATAAAAACAGATTTATCACCGACAGCACCACGGAAAAGACGAACATGAGAAGTAGAACTTCATCAATGTATCGTTGGCCCGTCAAGTCCCATTCGCAACCACATTTAGGCGCGTGCGGCCATTGATCATGATGCCGGCCCACACCATGATACTGCATGTCGGATATCGGTCCTTTTCCTGGATATTTTCTGGACGATAAGCAGTACCACTCTCGCGCCAGATCAGTTGGCGTCTACAATCCGATGACACACTGAACCTACTCTCATCTGAGAATAGTACGCATGTCCAGTCCTGTTTAGTCCAATTGTGATGCTCACGACACCATTGCAAACGGGCAGTACGGTGCTGTCTGGTCAATGGGACACACTCAACAGGTCTGCGTGCGTATAGTCCTCTTCCCCTTAAACGTCTGGCAACAGTTTTTCGGGAGATCTGCTTTCCTGAGGCAGCAAGAAAATGATTTGCCACCTGCTGAGCTGTGGTGCGCCTGTTCCTTTTTGCTGATAGGACGATATATCTGTCTTCTGCAGGCGTCGTACTTCTAACACTTCCCCCGTGCCATCTACTACATTCCAGTAGTTTTAAATGACTTCCACAGCCGTGAAACAACGCTGTGAGCGATGTCAAACTCCCTGGCAACATCTGTTATTTTTCGCCCTTCTTCGATCTTTCCAATAATTCGGCCACGCATAAAATCATCTATTTGATGTCGGAAAGACATGCCAAAAATTTTAAGTTCGTATATTAAATCTTTCCTGTAAAACTTTGACTTGAAACAACAACTGTCCACACGCGTCAAAACCTTTAAAGCTCTTATGAACGCTATCACGTGATGAACAGACGTGGAAAAAAATTTGCATACTCATACTTCTTCTTACTAATATCCCGCACTTATTCTAATTTTCCACATTTTGCTTCCTTTCATTTTGTGGTTGCTATAGATGATAGTGTTATCCGTCCTTAGCAATTGTCCAGCAGTGTATTAGACTATAACACTCTTATCTAATTTTGAAAGTAGAAAAGCAATTTCTCTTTCAAAAATCAAAAGAAAACGCGAGTTAAATATTCAAAATCTATTAAGCGAAATCATTAAAATTGAAGATAACTTTAATTTATAATTGTGAATGAATTTCATAACATTATACCCCCAGATACATTAAACCTAATTTCTATTTTATGTTAAGGTATCCGACTACATTCGGAACTGTGATTTTAAAAAAGCGCATAAATGGATAATTTTTATGATATTTAGTCACACAGATTGGAATACATGCATAAAATTGTTTTAGGAACATTTTGACAAAAATTTTTATTTAAATATAATATTTTGGCAAAACATTAATTTAGAATAATCTTTTTCCAAATGTTCTACTTTTGTGAAAAATTGTTCTATTATAATAATATTTTGCCTGTATATAGCTCAGACCTCTCTACAGAGGTTCAACTACAATTTTTGAAAAGTTCACCTTATTTTTTTTTTCAGAGTTACCACCAATTGAAATAGTTATTCATGTTTTTTTCTTAAAATTGCTCCCCTCTGTTGCCGTAAAATATGAACAAACCCACTTCTAAGTTATATAGTTATAAATTTCAAAAATTCTAGTTGAGCCTTTGAGCTATATACAGGCAAAATATTATTATAATAGAAGTATTTTTCACAAAAGGAGAACATTTCTAAAAAAGATTATTCTAAGTTAATTTTTTCCCAAAATATATTTAAATAATTTTTTTTGCCAAAATGTCCTTAAAACAATTTTATACATATATTATAATCTAATTGACACTAAATATAATAAAAATTATCCATTTATGCGCTTTTGAAAATCACGGTTCCGAACGTTGTCGGATACCTTTAACAAGTTCGATCGTCGCTGTGTGCACATGTACGTGTATGCGTACGGCTATCTTATGATCATTGGTCTTTTGGAAGCAAATTGATGAAATTTACTTGCATTTATATTTTTACGAGTATTATAGAAAAAAAATGTCATGCATTAGTTCCTTTTAAAGAACATGAGTAGGACAGCATTTAAAAATATGTCTAAAAAACCTTTTTTTTAATAAATGTAATTTGTTTTGCTACAAGAATTCTTAAATTAAAAAGCATGAAATAAGAACAAAAAATATTGACGTGAAAACATTTTTATTCCTTCTCTGGACTGAATATTTATTTTTATTTCCGTATATATTATCCAGGTGGGGAGAATGTACGTAAAATAATCGCTTTTTTCCATTAGAAAAAGAGCACGGAATGGTTTTAAATCTAGATCTAACTTTTGTTTCAGCAGATTAAAATTTCTGGGTTTTTTTCTCTTTGCTTATATTTATACCAATGGTTTGTTTTTTAATGAACAACAAAAAATCAGTTTATTTCTAATCTCGTCGTGTAGTGATACTATTTATTTTTGAATTATTCAATTTTGCATGCATTATACTGACTGAGTACATTTGTAATAAACTGCCGTTATTTCTATGCTATTTTTAAGAAGTGGTCTTTTTAACTAAGTTACTTTTGATGTAATATATCCTTTTATTCTAGACAATAAGATAGACTCTTTTTAATTTCACACACCAAAAAAGTGTCTTTACTAACATTAAATATAACCTTTTATATAATGGCTAAAAAAAGTATCGCCCACCCGCTTTGTCAATTTTCTTTGGGCATTTTTAAAATCGTTTTTAGTGTGCTAAAAATAGTTGGATCCATATTGTAATCAAGCTTACTTATGGTATTCTATTGAAGATTATTTAAAAAAAAATCTAAGATAATAGTCTCTTTTTTTAAAGACAATGATTTCAATCATTGATGAAGGCATGATGCATTTGATAATTATACAAATATAACAAGGATAATTTTTTCAAGTTTTTCGGCAAGCAATGTGATCCGAGGTAACAGGTCTAAAAAAAGGGGACTCAAATATATTAGGAAGTACGTATTTTCATCGTATTTATTATATCGTGTATAAGTGCCTCGTTTAATTAATTACAAAATTAATTAAAATTTGCTAGGAGTTAATGTTTTAAATATAGATGAAGTTTGCGTGTGTTATATCTACTACTCATGAAAAGTGCAAATGAAAATGGGATCAATACTATGTTTAAAACTAAATTAATAACTAACTTTATCATTTTTCACTAAGAGATGTTAAATAAACCTAACAGGGCGTATACGGAAGCAACTTTCATGCAAAGAGACAAAAATATATTGATTTAGATAAATGTATGCTGAGGATAGTAACTGTTAATCCTATCATTCATTCGAAAGTTAAACAGTTGCGAATTCATGTCATAAATACGACGTGCGTCAGAGAAAACCCATAAAATACAACTTTGAAAAAAATATGGTTAAAAGTGTCGATAAAATACCCTTTTTCCACGGTTGGAAAAGTTTTTAACTTTGAGGAAAATATTAAGATTAAAGGCAGTTATATTTTTTGGAAACTATTTCTGGTTAGACCTTAAAAATAGCTTTCTTGGTGAGATCAAACCTAAAATTTGTAAATGGAATCAGTAATTAACGCGAATGACTTTTTTAAAGTACTTTGGGTTGATTTTTTTTTTAAAAAATATTTCATTTGTATTTGTTAGAATGAATCATGTTGTTTTAAAATGAATACATCCATAATTGTGTGTAATAGGCTAAATTCCTGTAACGTCATAGTCACACGATAAAAGCAAATATGTTTCGTCGCTCTTCGTTGATGGCAACTTTTGCAATTTTCAAATTTTTCTTAAGAAGTCCAAACTTATCAACTATAATAACACACATAAGGATGCAAAATATGTTGGATATCAAAAGTGCATACATAAATTAAGATTTTTTTAAATTTAAAAATATTTTTGAAGGAAATTTTTTTTTGTAATTTTTGAAAATCTTTATCCAATTATGAAATTTTATCTAAGTTTAGTCAGACAGTAGAAACAGCACTATACTGCTTTCCAAGATCTAACATACATAATTACGGTGACTGCATGCCATTCTCTATGATGTTTAGTGTCCATTCTTTGATCACTTTCGTAGAGGACACGGGAAAGAAGCATTCCGAATTAATTCAAATAATGAGCCAGGCAGTCATGACTGGTTTCAAGCCTGAAGGCAAAAACTGCAAGCCATCTTGGAAACTGATTATCTTTTCAAAAATTTCTCTTACAGTTTTATCTTTAATTTATTAATGAATCTTTTCTGATAGTCTTACTCAAAATTATTATTATTGAAATATAGGAGAAGAAAGTTATAATGTATTTGTTTCTTTTTTCTCTTGAGAAACTCAGTCATTTTATTTCTACATATATTACGTTGACAAACCCACTGTAAAACAATATTCTTTTTCAAGCATAACGACAACCCAACATTTACCTTATCAATGTTAAGTCTTTTAGAGTCTTAATAGTCTGAACATGTGGCTCAGATGGATTTAAAAAGTATAACGATCTTTTCAAAATCTTCGACTCTCACCAAAAGTTGTTGAGTAGCTAGCTACTCCAATAGCCGCATCTCACCTTTACAAGGCAAACGGATTCAAGAAAACCCCAAGCACTTGAAATGCTATCCCGATCAAATTGTGAGCTATCAATATAGACGTGTAACCATTCTGGCTGAGGACATCTGGAATTTATGGTTTCCAATGAGATGGCGTTTAAAGCCATATCAGGAAAATCCTTTTTCCACACCTCTTCGGTGAGATCTAATCTACCCTACACTATGGAAATCAATGATTCAAGTGGATAAGATGATCCGAATGTAAGAAACATGTGTTTAAGCATCAATATTAAATAATAAAGAAGAATGACCTTTTTATAAAGAAAACGAAAACAAAAGTAAAACAAGTACCCTATAAAAATAAAACATATAATAAAAATAATAGTAAGCAAATGATTGTAAGATTGATTTTAAAAATAATTAATGAGAAGTTTGACATTGCTTCATTACTGTCGAGCTTGAATTTTAGTGGGACGCTGGGAAAAAGAAACAGTGAGTTCATTCATTCATGTATTAAAAAGTGTACTCGAATATTATTTTTTTAAAAAATATTAATTAAGGAGCATTTTAAAAATATTTACTTAATTTTTTTCAATAATTAAGCATTTTTATTAAAAATTACTAATTATGTAAATTAGAAAATTTAGCCATTAAATAACAATTTTTGATTTTCCCACCATTATCTCAGAAAAATTGTTACAAAAATGTTAAAAAAAATTATTTCTGTACACATATATATTTCAATTACGTATGATTGAAAAAATCCGCATTAACGATGTATATCTAGGAAGAGTATGCTAGAAATATGTATAAATACACACACACACACATGAAATAAAATTTATATTAATGAATTTTAAAAAGGCAATTAATAAAAGCAAAAACATATACGTATACTTTAAATTTTACTATGCACATTCCTGTATTAACTCTGAGGATTAATTTTCTTAAAGATGTTTTCAACGAAATTTTATTTTCGTACGAATAACACACGAATAATAATATATATATATATATATATATATATATATATATATTCTATTTTCCTTTCTGTGTTGTGTTATACCTTGTTTCAAATGTTAAGACTTTAATTGAAAGAGAAATGTGAGAAAAAGGAAAAATATAAAAGAAACGATGAATATAATTTTATTTGTTGTTAAGATTAAAATCTACTTGTTTTGTGTTTTTTTTACAAAGTAGTGTAAACCTGTAGTTTGAAAATATAATTAAATATCTGTAAACATAATTTAAAGGATGAAAATTTGGTAATTTCTTAATCTGATTTCTCCACATTATCTTTTACTCGTATAACTTTAAATCAAAACATATCCCAAATCGAAAATTTTTATATCATTTCTCATTTTAAAATATACATCGGAACCGCCTAAAAGTTCCAAAATAGATGCGTCAGTAAATAACTAGTTTCTGTGGAAACATTCGTAACACACACACACACACTCATTTACTTTTCCTATAAAGAAAACCGATACTTTTGTCATTTGCATATAAACTGGAAAAGTTTAAAATGATCAAACACTCCTGAAATCGTGAACTCTGATATTTATTGGATTTCCAATGCAAAGAAATGAAATGAAATGTCCTCTGAAAAACTCTATTCAAATGCTAGATATGAATCACATCCAAGCATAAGTTTTATGGAATATTTTTGAAAAAAAAATTACAAAATAATTGATTGTTTGTCCGAAGGAAGAAATAATATCGTGCGCATCAAGAGACTCAAGAAATTTCAGAATTTTCGAATTCTTTGGTCAATTAAATACTTATTCTGAATATATTAAACCAGAAAAAATTGTTTAGCACAAACATTGGTAGTAAGGGGACTTGAGAGAAGTGTCCCATAAATTAAAATAATAGTCATCTGTCACAGAGACATATGTTCTCAGAATTGAATGCATTTATGAAATTTAGTTTAAATCTTAAACGCATAATCTTAAAATTAAGGCAAAATACTCAACATAAATGATGTAAATTTGAAATGTAAAACATCAACGAAATAAAACATTAAGTATATATTTTTTATTTACAATTTCACAATAGCTAAAAATAATTAAAATAAACACAATGAATTAGAAAAGGGATTTTTAAATGGTTATGCATGAACAATCAAACTTATAACATATTTCTGTATGTTTGAGATCATTATTTTTTGACAATTTAAATTGTTTTACATTCCAAAGTTTCTGCGAATTATAAATTTTTATCATGAAATTCGATGCTTGAAAATCGATTCATTTGACTTTCCACAAACATTACATTCCTTACTCCGCTCGCCGCAAAATAAAATTCTATTACTCCATAGCTTCCATTCTAATAATAGACAAAGCTTTTTTTCACTTTTATGGTAAACTTTCTCTCTTTCTTTAGTCACAATGACTAAAAATTTGTAATGCAAAATGTAACACATCAATGCTCCATTATATAAGAGGTTTTATACTCACCATTAATTAAAAAAAATTCTGCAATAACTTTTCTATTTCATAGCTCACAAAGGTTTGTTTCTATCACTCCGTTATATATATATATATATATATATATATATATATATATATATATATATATATATATATATATATATATATATATATATATATATACTCAGGAACATTGAAAATAGCGACCCAAGAAGGAAGCTAAGTACAATCGCGAAACTTTGCAAATAAGTACAGCGTAATGTGATATGCAAATGATCCAAGTTTTGTGCCAATACGCATGCTCATACACGCCGAGGTGGCGCTACAATCAGCAAGAGAGTACTATATAAGCCAGCGCAAATTCGAAATTCATAAACGTGACGATTACCCGCCGATTGTAGGAAGACTTTGGTAAGCGAAACATGCCAGGTAAACGTGCTAGGAGACATTTCTCACAGTTAAGCGAGCTTAAGAGAGGCCTGATCATCGGGATGAAAACTGCAAGCTGGTCGACAAGCCGTGTTACTGGCTAGGTGGATCGTTCGGAGTGTGCCGTTAGAAATTGTTGAGAGCAGTGGACACGAGAAGGTACCCACGCGCGGAAAACCGGGTCTGGAGCGACCAGGAAGACCACGAGGAGAGAGGATCGAAGGTTCGTGCGGCAAGCACTTGTGGACCCCACAGTGACTTGTTCAACGATACAAGCAGACGTAGTCGTAGCAATTGTTCCACAAACAATTTCCAGACACTTTGCAGAAGCAAATTTTAAATCCAAACACCCTTTCCGTGCACTCCTTTTAACACCGGAACATAGGCAACTGCGTCTACAGAGGTGCCAAGCCATATAAGTGTGGAATGTCACAGATTGGCAAAAGGTTGTGTTTAGTGATGAATCCCGGTTTGTTTTGGGGACAGATGATAACCGCGTACGGGTGTGGAGGTGCCCTGGTGAGAGGTACAATTCCCCCCACACTGTTCTACGTCACACTGCCCACACAGCTGGTGTAATGGTCTGGGGGCCATAGCCTATGATAGCCGGTCCACTTTAATTGTGATGAGTGGGACCTTAACGGGCCAACGTTACGTTGATGATATTCTTCGACCCCATGTAGGACCTTCCTTAAATGGTCTCCCAGGGGCAATTTTCCAGCAAGATAATGCTCGTCCGCATACAGCAAGAGTTGCTCAAGACTTCCTACGTAATTTTCAGACTCTTACATGGCCAGTCTGCTCCCCCGATTTGTCCCCTGTAGAGTACGTGTGGGATCAGCTAAAATGGCAGATGCCATCGTGTCACTCTGTACATGATTTAGAGTTGGCTGTTCAAGATTTGTGGGTCCATCTGCCTCAGGATAATATAAGGTGTCTAATCAACTCAATGCCGGACCGTGTGGTGGCATGTATTGCAGCTGGAGGTGGTCCAACGCGCTATTGAAGTCTCCCAGTATTTATGTCGTTGTCCACCCTGTATTCGTTTAATTGTCTTGTTTTTGAGATCAAGTGAATCTCGCATCTGTGTCGTTATGTGTATTAAATTTCATTTTAATCCGATGCTTTCTTCTTGGGTCGCTATTTTCATTGTTCCTGAGTGTATATATTTATATATATTCTTATTCTCTACAAACAAGAGATAAACAGCCATCACTCACATTCGCAAAACACAGACAGTTGGAAAATCACACATTTATGTAAATAATACTGAGCAAAAACCTTGTGAAAGTAATGGATAGGAATATCTAAATCCATTAAAAGGTAGAGGTAACTTACCTAAAAATTGCACTTAAAAATCCAGAGCCCTCGCAAAATCTGAGTGCAATAAATAAGTTATATATATAGCTTAATCTAAGTGTTTATAAATAATAAATATGAAACGTCGTTAGAAAGTAGTGTACGAAAATAACAGCACAGCAAGGTTGTGGGAGTAAAAATATACTTTAAATTTTTTCTCCTACAGGGTAATCAGATTAAATTAAATTTAGAGTTTAATTGTCTCTGAGCTTAGCCAGTATGGTAGCCCCTTTTTGAAGTCGCTTTCTTCACAGCTTGTCTCGGTACAGTCCGCAAGGCGTTTTCTCTTATCCGCGTCCAGGACTCTTCGTCCGCATCGCGATCCAAAACCCCGGAATCCTTCGAAAAAAAATTGATATCATTGATATTAAATTATTTTTTATAAAAAAAAAATTATTTCCTAGAAATTTTCAGCCTGTAAATTTGAATATTTTTACTGAAGATGCATGTACATGGGATAAGTTCGAAAAAATATTTATTTATAATGTTTGAGGTATTTTACTCGTAAATAAAAAGAAAATGTTTAAAAATATTTATTCCTCGTAAGACTATATTACAAGACAAAATGAATCTTACGTATTATCGCAACTGTATTGGCGCCATTATATCAAACGAAGCACATGGTCGCCAATTCAGCGTGTACGACTCACGAAAACTCTGGGTTACCAACTTGGAGAGTTATCTTGAAAATTGGCATTGTTGCGGTAATTCGTAAGTACCGACAAAACAAAACAGTATCCTCCTTAAATGTGAAATACTCATCTAACCAGTGATCAAATGGTATAAAATGAATTCTGAGACCGCATCAATGGAACTTTTCTATTTCTCTTTGATGAAAAGATTTTGGGTCTAAGACTTCTCCGGAGATTTTGTTAATAACACGCTGTCAAGCTGTCTTATGTTTAACTAGCGCACGACGATGATTCTAAAAACTATAAGAATTTCGTTCTTACGACAAACTCAGTACAGAGTAGCTAAAACTTCCTTTTAAAAGTAAGGCATTTTGTTACAAATAAAATCCTCTCTCTCAGTTGGTTATTATTTTATTAATTATTATTTTTCATTTTACTTACTGCAAAACTGATGATAAAATTTAAGATATAAAATTATCCTGAAGTATCAACAATAGTGTTTTCATTATTATAAATGCTTACTGTTGCATAGTTTTATTTTGATTTGTAAAGATAAATAATGATCGAATACATTATATTTTTCTTTTATCTAAAACCAGGATTGGTCACATATGTTTTTTTCAGTATTTCTAAGCAGGATGGGTATTTGTGTCCCATCAAAATAATGTAAATGCTATATTAACCACTACAGGTATAGAATGTACTGTAATTTCTGGAGTAGCATGATTTAATAGACAACAATTTAGCGCACAATTTATAATTTTGTTTTAGGAAATGCCCGCTATTATTTCGAATGTTCTGTTTCTTGGGTTTCCACAGATTTTTCTAACCCTTTTTCGAATTTTTCTGCGTAATCTGAATTTCTAAAAATGATATTGCTTTTGGAAACCATACAACACCAACATTTATTCTAATCTGACTGACGACATGGTTATTAAAAGAAAAGATTTGAAAAACGTGTCTTGAGTGGTATCCCATGAATAACATGAATAACTTTACAAATCTTTACATGATCGTTATTACGTATTTCGAAAAAAAAATTGGATTTCATCCAAATGTCAGAATACAAAACACAAAGAAATGATCCAGAAAAGATACAAATGAATTCATATTTAATAAAACTCGTGAAACTAAAGAAAACCATTACCGTAAACAAATTATTAAATCTAATTTAATGAATTTTATACTCATTGATAAAACACAGAAATAAGTTTTTAAAGATTTTTCAAAGTTAATTAATTTTAAGCATATTTGCAAACACATGTATACAGTGATGCGACGCTAATTTGACTTTTTTAAATTATTAACTCCTTGAACCCAGATTCCTAATTTCACATCGCATCATGACTTAAGTTAAAATTAAACAGTAATCTTCTATAGACAAATTACTGTACACTAAATTAATAGTCCGATCGTATAGTGGTAAACAATTATATTTATTGATTATGAACACAACGTTAAAATTTACAAGGGTGATACTTATCTGAGAGGAAAGGAGTGGACGAGGGGTTGACCCCGGGCAGGGAGTTCGCTTTCCAGACGGGAGGTTTTTCTGGGAGACTTAAGAGGGAAAAGGCCACGAGAAATGGCGTGTACGTGCGTTTTAAAGCTGACCGCGCCACTTCGAAAAGAATCCGCTACGGATTCATTGCCGTCAAATCTACCACCCTGATTGGACTCAACAGTCCGCGCAAGAACACAACCTCGCCGGCCATAAGGTTTGTTGAACCTAGACGCACCCACATTCCTGTGTAATCCCTATTTCCTGTAAACAGGGCAAATATAAAAACTGCAATTGTATCTCGGGGACCGGCGGCCTCCCATCACTCCTCCCCTCTTTCAGATTAACAAAACTAAAAATAAAAGAAACAAAAAATCATTGAGGAAAGTATAAATATAAATCCAACACAAGAAAAATTCATTGAAGAAAATGTTCGTATGAAATTGAAAAATTGTCAGCAGTTCCAACAGTCCCGGAAGGTATCCTTATAGATAAAGATAAGTCCGTTTCAATTAACGAGTTTCCAGTTCCAATGGACCAAAAGCAAATTAAATCTTTCTTAGGGTGTTGTAATTTTTATAGAAGATATATTAAAAATTTCGCAAAACGTGCACTTCCATTAACGAAACTTTTAAGAAAAGACACTCCATTTGAGTGGACTTCTGAGACGCAGGAGGGATTCGATGATATTAAGAAAGCCATATTAAACCCACCTGTCTTAGCACTACCCGATCCAAACGCAGAATTACAAATCACGACAGACGCTTCATCTCGCGACATCGGGGCAGTTTTAGAACAAAAATATCTTAACTCTGAAGTTAAACCTTCATATTTTTTTTCAAAGAAATTAAATCCTTCGCAATCTAAACATAACGCAACGGTTTTGGAGTTCTTTGCAATATATACAGCATTAAATTTTTTTAGACCTTTCTTGTTGTGTAGAAAATTTAAAGTTTTTACTAATCATAAACCTCTCGCAGGATTTCTTTCAAATAAAAATCCTTCTTCCAAAATTTTGCGTTGGAAATTGGCTCTGGAAGAATTTAATTACGATATACACTATATCAGGGGTTCCTTAAATTCAGTCACAGATCATCTTTCTCGTTGTATTAATAACATCACAATAGCTTTACCTGAGTATAAAGATCTTATTAAAATGCAGCATGAGGATCCCGTTCTAAGTCCTATTATACAAAAAGTTGATCAAAATGACGTTAGCCCACAAGTCAGCAACTATTTTATTAATGGGGAAGGCTTGTTATGTCGTTTGTCCAAGCGCCCGTCCAGATCACCCAGGTCTAACACCCCTAGAAAACAAATTTGCATTCCACATTGTCTTAAAGCTAGAATTCTCGAATCTATCCATTCAGAATATGGAGGGCATCTACAACTTTTTAAAACATATCATCGACTCAGCGAAAACTTCTTTTGGCAGAATATGTACAAAGATACTACAAATTTTGTTCGTTCTTGCACCGTATGTTTATCTCAAAAAACATTTATTCAAAATTCCGCCAGCACCTCATCAGCCAGTAGAACAAAGAAAAACCGGGAGAAACGTGTCATATTGATATTTTCGGTCCTTTAAAGACCACGCCTAAAGGTAATAGCAAATGTTTTATCCATGATATATGCATTCAAAAAATACATTCATATCGTTCCACTTCCTGATATTAAGTCGAGTACGATTTCTAAAGCTTTCTTTGATAATTACATTGTACACAGGGGTTACCCACATAAATTAGTCGTAGATAACGCTACATATTTTAAGAGTTCTGAATTTGTTGAATTTTGCAGAGTTATGGGCATTCATAAAAACATATATCAAGTTTTTAAACGGAGGTTTTCAAACCCAATCAATCGCTAGCCAATATCCTGGTCACACACCAAATGATGCGACGCTAATTTGACTTTTTTAAATTATTAACTCCTTGAACCCAGATTCCTAATTTCACATTGCATCATGACTTAAGTTAAAATTAAACACTAATCTTCTATAGACAAATTACTGTACACTAAATTAATAGTCCGATCGTATAGTGGTAAACAATTATATTTATTGATTATGAACACAACGTTAAAATTTACAAGGGTGATACTTATCTGAGAGGAAAGGAGTGGACGAGGGGTTGACCCCGGGCAGGGAGTTCGCTTTCCAGACGGGAGGTTTTTCTGGCAGACGTAAGAGGGAAAAGACCACGAGAAATGGCGTGTACATGCGTTTTAAAGCTGACCGCGCCACTTCGAAAAGAATCCGCTACGGATTCATTACCGTCAAATCTACCACCCTGATTGGACTCAACAGTCCGCGCAAGAACACAACCTCGCCGGCCATAAGGTTTGTTGAACCTGGACGTACCCACATTCCTGTGTAATCCCTATTTCCTGTAAACAGGGCAAATATAAAAACTGCAATTGTATCTCGGGGACCGGCGGCCTCCCATCTTCAGTTAAAAGTAACTTGTTTACTGCTTATAAATTCGTAATTATTTTTCCGCAAAATTTTTTTATTAAATTTTACCAAATTGATTGACGAGGCTTATGTACATATTATTCAGTGAGACTAAAAGAATAATAACTGTGTACAGTGCTTGGTTCAGAAAAATCATACTTTGTATGATAAAAGGAAAACTCTATACGTATATTTAAAATTTATAACACTCAATTCACGTCTTCAGTAAAAACTAACTATAATTTCAAAGAAATGATTGGCATAAAGATATTGATTTTGATCATGCATTGCAGTTTTATGGAAGTGGAAATATATTCTATTTTAAAACATCAAGCATGCTCAACAAAGAAGCTTATTTTGTATACTTGAGGTTTGTTCTAAACTTTTTGCTTTCATTCAAAAACTCAAAAATTATAAGATTCAGCTAAGCTCAAACTCTATCAAAATATTCGTTATTATATAGTTCCTAAGAAGAATACTACATTCGATAGGGGGAATGAATCCAGAAAACCCCTTAGAGTAAGATTGTATACTGTAAATAGAAAAAATAAGGGCCTTTTTTTTGTTGAACTAACTTCGTGTGGGCTGTATGAGATAAGTTACATGTTGTTGATGCCATAACAGAATATATCAATAAACGAAATTAATAACAATAAAACAAATTTTAACCAGTTTCGTTTCATTAACAATGACCATCACTACTCTTTAACAATGAATTTCTAACAGTAATAATTAACAATCCCTTATGAAAATCAACTGAAACCGATGATTTTAAAAATAAGTTTAATTTGAAAAAGCTTATGTGTAAAGTTTTTTTTCTGAATTTTTTTTATTTATATTCATTAAAATTTAATATACTGTTCCTTTTTGATTTCTGCAAAGCTTGATTTTTATTTCAATCTGAATGCAATTTCATTCCCCCACCCCTTCATTATTTAATGAAAGTTTACAACAGCAAAATAAGAGTGTAAAAATCGGTCAAGTAAAGGATCAAGATAAAACAGCAAGCACACGAATAAGAGGTCAATTTCTAATTAAAAAGGACAATATTTAGAACTTTAATTTTCAAACTTTGTTAGTGTTCTTCAAATTTGTCTTTGTAAATGCTTTAATATTTTTAGACTTTATAATTTAAGTAAGAATTTTTAGATTTCTGCAATAAAGAATTTCTTCTTAAAAACTGAAAGAAAAAATATACTTTCGGTTTTTTTATATATATTTTGTTTTTATTTGCATATTATTATTTTTATTTTAAAAAATTGTCATGTATAGATACTGTTTTATTATTTTGTATTTTTTGTTCTTGTTGGAATTAAGTATTTTGTAATGAAAGTTTCTGTGTAGTAAAATAATAGCGTAAAATCGAAAGAAAAAATATACTTTCGACCAAGCTGTATACTATATTTTATTATATATGTACATTTTTCCTTTAGTTTTTATGTATCCTTTTATATTGCAAGATAAAATTCAGCAAGAACAGATTTAGGTCAGACTGACAAAGAAAAACTTCAATGCATAGAATTAAAAGCAATCAAATAGGAATAGTTGGACATGAATAGATAAACTTTATAGAAAAAGATGAAGCTCATGAGACAGGAAGCATGAAATCAAGGGGAGGGGGGAAGACAAGCGAATAAAATAATAAAAAAGAAGAAATGTTTTTGTAGTGACGGAATTGTGTGAATTATGATGTTATTATAATCATAATATTGTTCACTTAATTTCCAATTTTATTCAATTATAACATTTTCAGTTGGAAAATAAAAAAAAAATATTGCCAAATAATTTTAGTGGTTTATAATTGCCTGTACTTTTTCATTCAATTATGTATAATATTTTACGAGAAATTGATTTACAATTGCTCCATAATATTTTGCTTTCAAATTTATATTTTAAAATAATTTAATTTATTATCTTATTAAAGAGAGAGGAAAAAATGCTTTCCTTTTTCAGAATACTTATACCTAATTTTTTTTAATAATATAATTTATAATTTGTAAGAGGAACACGATAAAAATATATAAATTATAAAGCTGATTTTTTTATTTAAAGCATATTTGGACAAAAATATAGAATTTTAATTGAAATGTTTGAACCATTTATGTATACATATTGTCCGTTTACCAATTAATTTATAACCAATCCATTAAAACCGTAGTCGAATAGGGTTTAGATAAAATTTTGTATTTATTTACTTTTCATAAAAGAATAGTCTCATTAAGACAAACAATATATTTTTGTTATTCCAAAAACTCAAATGGGCTGCGTTCTGGCAGTTTAACCTTTGTAGATACGGTAAGTTCACAAGTGCGATAGCCATTTCATTGGTGGCACCATCTAGTGACGGCCCTCGCTGCTAAATTTTTGACGTCTGAAATTATTCAATTCAAACTCTCGTTGGATACTAAATATTGCCATGATTTGATTTTTCCGAGAGTCCAGAGCCAAATTAATACTCAAGAGATCTTTTACATGCCAGATGATCGTATAATACGCGTGCCTACGATTTTCACATCGAGAAAATGCGACTCCCGCTGGGATCGAACCCGCAAATTTGCGCTTACGAAGCAGGTAACCTCTACACGCTACTTCTATGCCATCGAGGGGACAAATATAAATTGTCATTCTCACAAATATCGAGAAATAAATTGATAGCATCCAGTTGTTTAAATTTAAATCACAAAGAGGCGACAAAGCCTTAAGTTAAAGTTATAAGTGGAATTTATATCAATTCAAAGTCAAAAAATTAAAGAAAACCATTAACGTATATATTACGATGAAGGAAATAAGCCTGGCTATATATATATTATTATTATTAATTATCATTATTAATAATAATAATAACAACCGTTCTTTGTGGTAAATGTGATAAATAATGCACATTATTCACATTAACTCCTGTTACTATTAATAAATAATCAGGTTCCTCTTTTTTTTGCATGTCTAGATGATTGTTAAAGCGCAACTTCATGAGTTCAAAAAAAAAGCGCACGCCAAAACCTGACATAGAAACTTACGCCGTAAAAAGAGTAAAAATCGTCAAGCACAAGATATTCGCACACCAAATGCGTTCATTTAGTTCCAAAGTAAACAAGCAACTGACATCGTCTAGCTGTTTGCGCGGTAAATTACTATTGTGTTTGTGTATTGGAAATTTCTCGCCAAGTGCTTTGAAAATGAATGCATTGGCCAAACTTCATTGGTGATTATTAATATTAACAATGTAAAAAATTCTAATAAATGATTCACTTTTACCGTCTTCTTTGGTTACTAATATAAACCAAAAAATCACATTGACCGTAACATGTACATATATTATTTGATATAATGTGATGAAATTTCCACCCTAAAACAAAACATAGCAATATATTTTCAAGTGATTCAAACGTGAGCTGTGTCTGCACAAACATGCACACAGGTTAAAGTATTTTTTTTGCTGCAAATACATTCATCATTATTTTTCCGTAAGAAAATAGTTGAACTTTTCCGAATTGTTTACAATCCCTTATGTACATATTTTTCAGTGATTTTAAGTTTAATGTAGCTATACATTATTTAGTTCGGAAAAATCTTGTTTTCTACAAAAAATGAAAACATTATGTCTATATTTGGATTTTTTAATTATATCTTTAGAAAAAACTAACTGTAACTTCAAAGAGACGAGTGGTATAAAGATATTGATCTCGTTCATACATCATACTTTCATGTAGGAGAAAATACATTCCATTTCAAAACATTATCAATCATGCTCAAGAACGAGGCTCATTTTGCTGAGGTTTATTCTAAACTTTTTTGTTAGCCATCATTATAAATATATCATAAAAAATTTACATACCTGTGGAACAGTAGTTTCTAAGAAAAGGAACATCGAACATCAAAATTGACATTTTGAGAAAAATTGATTTTAACGTATAACATTACTTTTTAATTAAAACATTCCAGCTCCATATTCTAAATCATCAGCATTTTTTAGTAGCTCATCATCTTCTTTCTTCCTTTTAAGTCTTTTTTTCCTTCCTACTTCCTTTGGTTTTGTAAACAATAGTATTTTGCCTGTAACAGCCTCTGTTTGTCGAGGGCACCATCGCCTGTACCCGTAATCACCAGGCTCAATACAGTTTTCTCAAAATTTAGTTTTGATACTTCCCATATTAAATGAGTGGAACTGCATCATATGTACCAGTGACAAAACTTCTAATTGTACAAATGTTTTCTTCTGGTACACGAGACCATACATTATTTACACTTTCGTTAGGATTTTGCGTACCTCCATGTAAACACTCTTTAGCAATTGTGGATTATCTAAATCCCTAAAACAGGTCGCATGGCCTCCACAACATCCACAGGTAAACTATTTTTGTGATGATAAGTCTCCCCAAGCCTGCTTTTTAAATTTTGGCACCACGTATCTGTCATCAGAGGGACAAAAATCCATGCTGAGGTTTTTCATCGGTTGACAGCTTGTGTAAAAATATTGCCCATATGGCTTGTTGCATGTCCTTCACGCTAGACAAATTTCTGCGGATAGCTAGACCATAATATGCTTGCAGACGGTCGATTTCTGCCTCTGTCAATCTATTTCTTCCGCATAAAGGCTTTCCGTCAGAAAGTTTTTGACCTTTCATCTTAGTTTTCAAGCGTCGAAGACGTGTCCCCCATTCTTTTCATAACATGACCTATGCATTCTAATTTCTCGACAGAGCAATGGTCACCATATACTTTGTTCTCGACAATAGAAGTAACACTTTGGAGTCCCCATCTCTAAATATTTGTGTACCGAACATTGTAGAGAGACTGGGAACGCTGAAAATGGATAGAGCTCCAGCTACTTCCATCTTACCGCTGTAGCCTTCAAAATTTCTCTTTACAATTTTGAAGATGCCGGTTTTGTCGGACAAATACAATGTTTTGAAAAAACTTCGACATCTATAACTTTGCCGGTATCAACACTTGTGACTGTCACCAAGCCATTCTTCGAAGAAAACCACGCTTCTGCCAGCTACCATCAACAGCAACAGCAAAGGTCCCTTTTTCCATCATTTTCATCAACGGCTTCACGAACAGCTTCTGCCATACTGTGTTCACAGGTTTCTCTTGTTGTCTGCAGTAAAATGTGGTTGTACTTGAGAATTTTGTGGGTGGCGGGGGAAGATTCATGATACCGCAAAACATCCTAGCAGACTCAGCACCTTTACCTTATGCATCGCATAGCATCACTAGCCGGGTATTCAGTTCTGTAATTCTCAGAACTATCGCATTTCTTGGAGTTAAAAAGTATAGTTATATTTACAAGAAGGACATTTTGTGAAACTTCACAGCTTCACCACAGTTACTTTCACTGAGGTGCAAACCTGAGTCCTGTTTTTTCACACTTTATACATTTTACAGCTTCAAAATACACAAGCTAAAAGGTTAATGTCCACAATAACATTTCTGAAACCAGAAAAAGCCTCATCCGAATATGAAATATCCATGTTTACAATTTTTCTCTCACTGGCAGATGGTTCAGTTTCATTAGTACAAAGCTTTGCACCATCAGCACAATTCTTTTCATCAGCAGAGTTCTTTGGAACAGTAGAATTGCTTTCACCACAACCATCATTACTTTTATTACATCTTCCTTTATTAAAAACTCTCTTCGTTTCTTAAATACTTTAGTCGATGCTCTAGGCATGGTAAAATCGATATATTATAGCAATTTTTTTGAAAGTTTAAGTTTAATAATGTTAAAGAATACTTGCGAGTTCAAAATTACAACGCAGTTTTGAAAGTGTAAAACAAACACTGATTTGACCGTTAAAATACAGTGAAGTTTCAAAATGGGTTAGGAAATAAAATAATAAAAGCTCAATTTATACAATAAAAGATAAATGTTTTGATTTATACCAGACGCTCAACTTTTTAAGCCAAAACAAAAACTTTGTTTACTTTACGCTTGTCAAATGGGCGTGGTCCAGTTTCAAGGATTATTTAAAAAATAGGTTTTTAGGGCTTCTACTTACCCTAGAGGTTAAAGTAAGGTATTTTTAGAAAGGTTAAAATCTGTACTATGTGGAAATGTAAAATCTCAAATTGTCAAAAAATCAAATTTTACCTTTCCGACTGCCCTTAAAGTATTTTTTTGCTGCAAATACATTCATCATTATTTTTCCGTAAGAAAATAGTTGAACTTTTCCCGAATTGTTTAGCAACTCTTTTATGTATATAATTTTCAGTGATTTTAAGTTTAATGTAGCTATTACATTATTTAGTTCGAAAATCTTGTTTTCACAAAAAATGAAAACATTATGTCTATATTTCTGATTTTTTAATTATATCTTTAGAAAAACTAACTGTAACTTCAAAGAGACGAGTGGTACAAAGATATTGATCTCGTTCATACATCATACTTTCATGTAGGAGAAAATACATTCCATTTCAAAACATTATCAATCATGCTCAAGAACGAGGGCTCATTTTGCTGAGGTTTATTCTAAAACTTTTCCCTTTCATTCGAAAACTCGTAGATTTAGTTACGCTCAGTTATTTTAAAACTTACGTTATTATAGTTGATAAGAAAAATACTATATTCCGTAGGCGGAATAACTCAAAGAAAACTTCAGAGAGTATGATTATATAAGTTGAGAACGGAAAACAAGAGTTTTGTTTATAGATAAAATTTCTTCTATCTGGTTGAAGAATTGCTCTTTTTATGCAGTTGGTGCTTTTTGAACATAGATGTCTTCATGGAAATTAATATTATTTCAAACCTTTATTATCAAAATTGTCAAATAATACATTTTTAAGTCAAGCAAAGTGGAAAATCTGCGTTATTTACTCATACCATAGATTGAATGAATTTTAGACTGATTTCTATAAAAAATTACTCGATATACATTTTTTTTTATTCTTAAACGCTTAAATTAGTTCATATCTGAATTTTTAAATTGAGATCTTTGTTTCATTTTCTACTTCATTAAAAAAGAGAACAAATGAAGAATATAATCACGTGTCTTCATTAAATTCAAAGCTGACATTAGATTTGTATTTGTAAAAATTAGGTACAATTTTAAAATTTGATAAAAAGGTAGATATTTTCAAACTTTAAGGTATCCTACTACGTTCGAACCGTGATTCTGCAAAGGCGTGCAAATGGATAATATTTATATTTAGTGTCACTTATATTAGAAAACGCATATAAAATTGTTTTAAGAATAGTATTACAATGAAAATTATTTAAGTAACAATATTTTGAAAAAAAGAACATAGAATGACTCATTTTCAAAAATATTTTCCCTTCAGACAAATGCTTCTAAGTATTATAAAAATTTAAAGTAAAACTTTTTTAAAAACAAGCTTTTTTTATTTTAAATACTCTTAAAAATAATAAATAAACTTTTCTTTCAAAACTTTTCATGCTATCAACTTATAACGTCATTACACAACTTAGAAATATAAAAGCTTGTCACGAGATTTAAGTACCGTATTTACTTAGCTTGAAAATTTTAAAAATAAAAAATTAATCAGATGAAGTTCTTTAATTCTCTTTGTTTATCTACACAGGTAAATCTCTCGCGACAAGCTTTTTATATTATAAATTGTGTAATGATGTTATAAGTTGATAGCATTAAAAGTTTTAAAGAAAAGTTTATTTTATTCTTTTTAGAGCATTTAAATAAAAGCTTGTTTTTAAAAAAAGTTTATTACTTTTTAAATTTATTTTTTTACTTTTTAGTTATCACTATACAGGTTTCAGTCTGTTCATCTCATTGAACGCATCATTGTTGCAAGGTCATCTGCCGATTAATTTTGAACAGGCTAGCTCAGTCCTTTTTTTTTCCGCCAGGCCACGTTTATGTTATAGATATTTCATTTAGGCCGCAACAACAGAATAATAGGATACACACTGTAAGAACAAAACAGCATTGGACAAACAAAGCTAATGAATAAAATATAAAATTTCTTTTTTTTTCCTTTTTTTTTTTTTTTGCTTTTACTATAATATTATATTAAAACTAAAACTACCAATCAGTTGAAGAAATCAGCTTCAAAATTGAGTTGCAAGATTTTCACTCCTGAACAAATTACTTGATCTTAATAACTTTTTAACTAATTAAGTGATATCACAATATAAATGGTCCAAAAACAGATGCATTGTCATGCAAACTAAACATGTATACCAAATTTCAGCTGAATCGGTTGAAGTCATAAGCTTCAAAATTCAGTTGTAAGATTCCACCCGAACAAATTGCCAACAATATATTTTTATCTAATTGCGATATCGGAATATAAATGGTCAAAACATGCATTGTCATCAAACTAAAAAGTGTATACAAAATTTTCAGCTCAGTCGTCTGAAGACATCAGCTTCAAAATAGAGTTGCAAAATGATATTTGACTGTATATAGCCTCCTGTACAGAGGCTCAACAATATTTTGAAAAAAACGACGATAATTACATCAAGCAACCACCATAGATGAATGACTCATTTTTCAAAATATTTTCCGAAAATATTGTATTTATATTCTGTCAAAATGTTCTTAAAAACAATTTTAAACATGTATTCTTCTAAGTATTATAAAAATTTATTTATGTTTTTTAAAATCAAAAGTCGGATACCTTAAAAATTGTGTGTGTGCAAGCTTTTATTTAAATACTCTAAAAATAATAACAAATGTGAATATCAATATAGTCCGTAAAAAATATACTATTTATTTTTTAATTTCAAACTATTACAAACTTTTCCTACTATTGCTATCAACTTATTTATTTAACGAGCTCAATTCTGAAATTTTATATACATGATTATTGATGTTGATGTCATTTTTGGCGACTTAGCGGCCCTTTTGGCCTGTTTTTTCACGTGTTAAAGTATTCAGTTGAAATGTATTTTATACACACGTGATTGTTTTGGATATGACAATATGATACTTTAAATGATAATGAATAAAAATTAATTACCACTCTAATGTTGCGATTCTGTCATAAAGCGTATATACATATATTAATTGTAACTGTTGGGTGACAAGTAAATACCAAGAAAGTCTCTCTCAGTGGATCGTAGTTTTTATTACTTGTTGCTCAGCTCGCTCGATCTGACTCCTTCTCGATGGAGTCAGAGGTTGCACAGATTCGTTAGACATTCTGAGCGCTAGAGGGCGCTCTACATTTACATACGTACACTGAACATGCCGCCTGCCTGCAATGTTTTTCAACATACAAGATTTTTTACATAGAACATAATCATAAAGATAACACACAGAATATAACATTTCCAAATACAAACAAAAACAACATACAAATGAAGACAATGGGAGCAAGCAATTAATAAATCACACAGAATTTAAAAAATACTATTCTATATACACACACAATATTACGGTCTGAAGTGGTTATATATGCTATTTTCACACAAACACATTGTTCCCAATTGGTAGAATGCAGTTTCGAAATGCAAAACGTAGTCTCTTAAATATACCCTCTAGTGGTTTTGACTTCCACTACTTACTTAGGAATCCTTTCCTGGATAAATATTGTGCCAATTCTACCTAATGACCATTGACATGAAGGTAAATTATCCTCTTTGTTATAACCATATTCCAATTTTAGCATTCTTTTTCTCGAAATGCTACTATTTCTGTTGCAAACTATTTAGGATAGTTTCTACACTCCACCTTTTCCAAATTAATGTTTGAATTTTATTTTTGTAATTTTCTGCCAATTATCCAACCTATTTTCATTTAAATTACTTAGGTAAATCAGGCTCAACAATTGATGTAATTGATCTGCAGCCTTATCAAAAAATGAGAAGGAGTCAATACATTTAAATCATCTAAGTCAGAAGATATCGTGGGACAAAAGAGGACGAGAATTTAACATCCCCTCTATTTGGATAATGGATCACGGTCAGAAATATTCTAATGTGTTAACTACTTTTAAATAGAACTTAAAGATTTAATGTTGCCTCCCAGAGACCTCAAAATTTGGGCTCTAGGGGAGTGGAATTTCCAATCTATTCCTTAATTAAACAATTTTTCAGGTTTACACACCAAATTTCTATATTTACAAATTTTGTTGCATTATCAGAATACAACTTAGCACATTTACCTCTTCTAATATAAAACGCTTAAGTGTAGCAATAAATACATTAGAGGTTAAATCAGTCATTGTCATCTACGCGCACAGCTTTAGAAACAAAACATATAAATATACAAACACAGATTTTGTTATATAAATCTTTTCTCTGCCCTTTTATACTTAGCATTGAAGTCCACACCTGACACATTAAATGGATAATTTTTGATAACTCTCTCCTTTGGCAGGTCAGCCAATATTTGATCAGTGCAAGTAGGATTGTTACAACAAATTATTACAAATTATGAACAACTTTTCTGCAAATATTACGCTGATTCAATATCCAAAAATTTCCTTCGATCTGATAGTCAGCCAAGAGATTGTGGACCACTATGTAAAACGGCTTTTTTATGAAAAATACTCAACTATTAAATAAGTCAATTTAATGTTCCGAAGGCAAAAGAATTGGAAATGTCTGGTTATTAATATCAATTATTTCTCAATCGACCTCCAATCTCAAAATCCCTTGTAAATTTAGTGTTTTTCTCGACTGTTGGAAGGTACCATGGCAGAATTTTGAATACCATTCATCTCTACTTTAAACTCTTCCTTTTGCACTAATTTCACTAAAAGCTGTTCAGCCTTTTTTAATGCCCTCTTTGCTTTCTTTGCTCTTACAATTTATAAACAAATCTACAAATAAAAACTTAAGACACGAATAATTTTAAAAATTCATTACTAAGGTTAAGTAAATTATTTACAAAAAAGAGTTAGTAGCAGAATCAAGAAAAAAGTTAAGAAAAGTCACTCACAGGTTCACCTGATCCTTGATCAGTCAGTAAATAATTTGTCGTTGCGGATACTGGTTTCTCATCAGAAATTTAGCACCATTCCACCACAACTCACAGGTTTTAAGTTGAGAATCCATTCCTCTGAAGTCATTGTACTCTGTTGCCACATAACGCCATTGTTCACTGGAAGTCATCTCCCGGATTGTAGCAATCCTGTGCTAGCCACAAAGGTTTTTTTAGCTGATATGACTCTTCCCTTATCCATGACAAAACTATCAGAGTCATTCCAAAGAAAATTATTAGGTCATGATTTAATTTTTAAAAGCTTGTTTTTGACACGATGCACTAATTTTGCTAACATCACAGCGGGCAAATAGCTCAAGTCTGGGAATCGTTGTTCTGCTTCTGGTGTAGGCGCAATCCCTGGGGATTTACTGGAAATAAGATGCACAAGCATCTTTCTATCTGGATGTTATGGATTTCCAGAAAGTAGACAACAGCTCCATATGCTGACTGGGACGCGCGTCGAGAATCCATGCAGCTCGATCACTTCCGATTGCTTACCACAATTCATCGATTGATGTTGATGTCATTTACTACCTGAAGTGATTCGACAAATTGTCGCCATTCTCTATTGATTGTATCTGGAAGCAAATATGTCCAATCAATCTTTAGCATCCATAATTTTTGAAGGAAGATTTTCGCCACCACAGCACCTAAAAGACCTAGAGGATCATATATCCTGGCGATGGTTGACAAAACATCCCGTTCGGTATTTAATTCGTGCAAGTATATTTTTATTCTGAAGGAGAAGCAATCATGCTTGGGATTCCAATAAACACCCAACACTTTTATCTCTGATGAATCTGAAAAATCATAATTTTCGGAAACCTCAATCAATTCCGTATTATTTTCGCACCACTTATGCAAAACCATACCTCCTTTAACGAAGATATTGATCAGTTTATTTTTCAGTTCTTTTGCTTCTAATAAGGTCTCTGCACCGGTAAGTACATCATTAACCCTCTAAGTGGATACCTTCCTCCTGAAAAGTTATTCCGAAAGCGTTTTACTCTTATTTTGCTATTGCCTTCAAAAATGCAACAGACTTCAAGTCTTTCTCCCTTTTAGAACTTGGGAGGTCGAACGGGGAGAATTTTATGACCTAGTTCGGTTAAACCTTTTAAAGGGGGAAGGATTTCAGAAAAGTGCGGCTAACCCACTTTTGAAAACGTTACTTGAAGGGAGAAAAATCCATGCAGTCCATTTTCGAAGCATCTTTACACTGACGGAATTTTCCGTGCTATCCGGTTAGAGGGTTAATGTACATGTCACTTATCACAACTGAAGACCCTAATGGAAAAATCTCTGCTTCATCTAGGGCTAATTGTTTTATTGTACGTGTCGCTAAAAATGGAGCACTCGTTGTTCCATAGGTCACAGTTGACAACTCAAACGTTTTTATTGGTTCGTCCATGTTCTCTCTCCACAGAATGCGCTGAAGTTTACGCTGATCTGGATTAATCCAAATCATTCGATACATTTTTTGCACATCCGCAATGAATGCAAATATGTGCTTTCTAAAGCGAACCATTACTGAAAAAAGGTCATTTTGAGCAACTCCCCTATTGTATTGTAGAGAGTTTAAAGAATAACCATTTGTAGTTGCACTCGACGCACTAAAAACTACTCTCAATTTACTTGTTTTTTTATCTGAGCGATAAACACCAAGATGTGGTATGAAATACATTCCACACTCCTCTTTCTCATCTACCTCTTGCATTGCCTAGCTCTTTATACACTTTTAAAAAATCTCTATATAATTTTAAATAGTTAGGCTCATGTTTTAATCTATTCCATAAAGAATTTAATTTTTTAAAGGCAATATCTTTTGACTGTCCTAAACAATTTGGATCCTTTTTAAATGGCATAGATACTATATATCTTACCGTACTATCTCTAGTATGATTTTTTTGAAAATGCTCCTCACAAATTATTGTTTCCTTATTTTTTATTGTCTCAGGTTCAACATTTTCGATTTCCCAAAATCTCCTCATTGTCTTTTCTAAATCGACATTATCTTTGATTAACCCGCAGTGAGGTTTATTTTCACGAGGAACTGGAATACTCCCACTCGCAATATAGCCGAAGACTGTATTCTGAAAAATTAATTTTGTATTTAAAAGATTTGTTTGTCCTAGTAAAAGAATTTCATAAAAGATTTCTGCTCCCAACAATAAATCAATATTTCCCGGAATGTTGAAATTTTCATCCGCTAATTTCTCTCTACTGAAATTACCCAAACTAACGTTAAATGGTTGAGAAGGAATCATATCCGTGATTCGCGGCACTACAAAAAAGTCTGCATTAGTTTCATAACTATTTCCTCTGTTTGCAATTGTTGCATTGACGCGCGATTTAATCGTTAACTCTGAATTATTTAATCCTGAAACTAAAATGTTTATTTTCTCTCTTTTTAAATTGAGTCTATTCATATACTGTTGCGAAATGAAATTACTTGTTGAACCACCGTCCAACAGCGCTCTGACTTCCTGCATTTTCCCAAAGGAATCTCTAATGAAACTAATAGCGGTTGAAAGTAAAACGGATTTTGATCGTACGTAACTCGTTGCAGTAAACAGATCTCCTACACCCTGAGAAGAAGACACCTCTTTCGAAATCTCCCCTATGTAATTTATGGGTATGAGCACAGACGCCTTCGCTAAAAGTTGACTCATCGATGATTCCTCTGTTTCCGGCTCTTTCTGCCCCCCATAATGAAGAAGGTTGAATGACCCTTTCACTCGTAAAATTTGGATCTCCAGAGAAACACAAAGAAGAATGATGCTTTTTTGGCAGCATTTACAAAGAACTTTAGGTTTACAAAACTTGACTCTATGCAAATTTAAACAATTAAAACACAAGGAATTATTTTTAACAAGTTCTACCCGTTTATTTACTGATAATTGCTTATATTGAGGACATTTATTTAAAAAATGACTATCAGATTGACACAAAACACATTTTTTGTCCTTGACATCTGAGAAAAATACTCTAGACATATTTTTAGAATTTTGATTTTTGCGACAATAATTAATACTCTCACTCAGTGGTTTTCCTCGCGATGAATAAAATAAATCAATTTCTTTTCCCAACGTTAAGGGATCAAACCATTTATCTGCTTGTCTGACACTAATATGCGATGCGGTTTCTTTATCTAAAGTACTAAATATTTTGTCTGAAACTATTAATTGTTTTAATCCCTCGAAATTTGAAACATCTCTCAATTTTAAAGAGTATTCCCAATTTGTTGTTAATCTACTCGCAAACTGGACATGGGATTCACAATTTTGCCCCGTGTTGCTTTCTTAAAATTCTCTAAACACGATTGAGGAGTTGGCTCAAATTCTTGGAGTATTATGGACTTTATTTTATCATAATTTTTAAGATCCTCAGCTTTCAGATATATAATGATTTTTGCAGCTTTTTCTCCTAATAAATTTAACAAAATCTCAGGCTTAAATTTATCAGTAACACTTTTCGCTGCAAATGTACGTTCTAATGATAAAAAAAAGAAGCTCCATCCCTCAGGTTTGTCTGGAATTTTCACTGTAAGTGTACGGATACTTTTAATTAAAGAATCTACAGAAGAGGAATCATTACAATTAACTTCAGTATTATTGTCTTTATCATTTGCTCGTATTTTTGCTATCTCTAAATCAAGCTTAGACTTTTCTCTTATTTTTTCTAAAACAGTTAATTTATCACTCACAAGGAATCAACGTTTTGTATCTAATAAGATCCATGAAGTCTAAAACAGATTTATCACTCCATAACTCTAATTCGATTTCAAGTCTTTTTTGTTCCTTTAAACATCGTTAAAGTTTAAAGTTCGATTTTTCAACGAAAAGTCAAAAAACAACAGCACATACCTCGTATTTTCAATGCATAGGTCTCTCCGGTTGAGACTGGACCAGAATGTTGGGTGACAAGTAAATACTCAAGAAAAAGTCTCTCTCAGTGGACTGTAGTTTTTATTACTTGTTGCTCAGCTCGCTCGATTCGACTTCTTTCTCGATGGAGTCAGAGGTTACACAGATTCGTTAGACACTCTGAGCGCTAGAGGGCGCTCTACATTTACATACGTACACTGAACAGTAACTATTTATTAAAAAGTAGCTAAAATAAAATTTTCTTTGTTGATCTAAGTAGGAATTGACTTAAGTTTTTTTTTATATTACTTGTGTGTGTGTGTGTTAATATTATATAGTTATCCTCAGACAGAAATTTGATTTAAGAGAACGCGTTTTCCGCCTACAAATCCTTTTCTATTTACTCTCTTTTTCATGTATGGATATGCTAGTAGGCGGGGAATCCACGACTGAAGGCAAATATAATTTATTTGTTGTGCTGTGCTATAATATGTTCAATGAAATATGTTTTCGACGGTAAATGGTTTGAAAGGGTTCTCTCTGGAAAATCACTCACTTATGTGGGCTTTGAACGGATTATCTCATAATATTATACAATCTATTTGGGATAAGTTTAGATACAAAGAATTTTGCAATGTAGTAACACTAATTTATTCCAAATTTTTTCCTGTATATCTATCTATCTATATATAGTGTTACAAATTTTGTGTAAATAACGTAAATAATTTGTATTTTGGCGTTAAATACATTTATATTACTCTATTTTATATTTATTTCATGTTAAAATTGTACTATTCACAAGCAATGCCACCCCTTACCTTATAATGGAAATTGAATGAGAACTTGGCGAAATCTTGGTGGTAGAGCCAAGTTGGCAGCCAATTTGACGACCATTTTGGTGTCATTGGCGACCATGTTGGCGAGTTCGGAACCCTCTGGAATCTTCTAGAAAGTAGTAGATCCCTCCACTAATGTCCCGACTCAATGTCACGAGTGGTTATATTTCTGGAAGTTTCTGTCGCGCCTATAAATAAAGATGCTCGCCGGTATGGCAATGAGTCTGATTTCAATCAGCGAAGAGTGAACATTGTTTTGACTAGCGATTAGATCGGCTGTGCTTGTGAATAACCTGTTACATACGTGTATTTTGAAACACTGGCAATTGTGTTTGTGTGCTTTTGAAGGTGTGAAGACCTTCGGAGATTTACTCTGTGAATATTGCTGCTGAATCCTGCATTTAAAGGATTGGACTTTTGATAATAAATTCGCATCGCGCTTAAAGAACTGTTTATTTTCCGTGTGATTGTTTTTGCATAAAATTCTAGAACCCGGATCTACGTAACAGTATATATAATTCGTATACACTAATCCAAATTTATTAATTTCTCAATGTAACATTCTCATATCGGTCAATTTAAGAATGGGAATGCAACTTATTCATGCAATACTTACTTATATCTATTAAAAAAACTTTCTAAATGCGTTACATTATTAGATTACTTCGTTTTTGTTACATTTCTGAAAAGCTGTGAAACTTAATTACATAATTTGAATTGCACGCGAACTCGATCTATTTTTAATTACATTACTCGAAGAATATTGCAAATTCGGTTTGAGACACCTTTATTATCGTCTATGTTGCAAAATGAAAAATGTAAAATATGTTAAAAATTATCACGAATTTTACCATGTAATATATAATTTTTGTCTATTTCGTAAAAAATTACGTGACTCAGATATGGGATAAGTATCAATCTGCCTAACTTCTTATGAAGAAAATTTAAAAAAGAACGAGATTTATAACTCCCCGCAAGAGCAAATACAATGCCTTAATATGTATTAATAAAATAGGAAAATGGGATGTGTATAACCAAAAGGACCAACAGTATCCCACCTAAAAGATGGAGTGGGTATTAAGTTAGCTGAAAATCGAAATGATGTCCTATAGTTCACCACAACACAAATTAAGAACATTATCCAAGAATAACGACCGGTAAAAAACCCAATAAGAAATATTTTACAATTTTTCATGCGTAAACAAAATAAACCATAATAGAGGCAGGGTTTGATTCACGTGTAGTCTTTCACGCCTGAATGTGCTTTCGTGAATCCCCCCCCATGTTTTCAGAAGCAATTAGACGGCTGATGATAAAAGAATCGTTCTTGATAAAAAGGGCATAACACAAATTGAACAACGACATAAAATTCAGTGTGAACGATGGGAATCATCAGGGATCAGAAAAACGTCAAATCCCACAAAATGCGACTTACCATAGCTGAGCGTCATCTCAAAGGAGCGTTCCAGAATTAATTTCTACTTTGAAACGTAAGGAAAAGTATGTGGTAGCAGCTCAAAGGTACTGCTCTGAAAATGAAAATTGTTTAAAGGTTTTATTTGAAACCGGGTTAAAAAATGAAGATAAGATATTTTTGAAGACTACGCACATTTTTTAAAATTTTTATATAGTACGTACTCACAAACAAAAAAAAAATGTGCGCAGTAAATTTCATACAAGATATTACATCTATCAAATCCAGAATTCGCATAGTTACTACAATTTATCGTTAAATTATTCCTTTAAATTTTTTTTAAATGACTAGTGTCCCACTGATTTTTTTAGTTTCTTTTACCCAAAAATTTGAGCTAATTATATATTATTTAGTGTATCTAAGCGTATTATGAATTAATTAGTTAAAAATATCCATATAATATGAAACGAATCATAGTTCAGATTAGTGTTTAGGGACGAATAATCATAGGACATTGTAAAACTCAACAATTTTTGTCCAATCTAATGTCTTAATATATAAATATCTTAATGGTCAGAATTCAATATCAGCGAAATTCTAACCACGGGGAACCTCAAACACTAGCCAATAATAATAAAGATTCACTTAATGGACGATGCAAGTCTCGAACCACGGGCAAAAGAATCCTTAATCTAGCCTACAATCTTAAGCAGCACCCATGCAAAATTCCACGAGTCTTAACGAGTCACCAATCTTACTCGTGAGTTCTAATAAATTCGATAATACGATTTTAAAAAATAATATTACCGAAATTACTGCACATATTACAATAAGTGATATATAAATGTAAAGAGAAATATACCGATTTTTTTTTCTGTTTCAATTGTTGGATGTGTCAATCTTTTGTTATACGGCATAATCCAATCTGTAATCCTGTTCGTTCCATACATTTTGCATCATCACTCTGTCACTCTATGCCCATGAAATTAAGCGAATCGTAGCCAAAGTCTTTTTGGAGTTCTAAAGTTTAATTGACTCAATTAAAAAACCAAGATAAATTATTCATTCAATATCGTCAAACCGTGTTTTGGATAAGTACGCCAAAATGTCCTTTAATGACGATTAATTACAACATGCCAGTACCAAGCAAAAATTTAGTAAATATGTTTCACAAGAATAAAAACCACCAAAAGTTCTAGTAATTAAATTCATTTCCTGGTCAAGAACTTCAGCGAAAATTCTGACAACGTTACTTAAAATGCTAGTAAGAATGTCGCCCACAACACGCACATGTGTCTTTCTTTTAATCCTTCGTTCAAGTGTTTTAATTTTCTGTCCCATCATCCACTGTCCTTCAGAATTCTTCCCCCCTCAATCTTTGAAAGTTTTGATAGGATTGAGAATTTGTAGATGACTGTTTGCTAATTAGCTTGTCGCTTGAATTCGGTTTCTTTTTGAGACGCTTTTGCCACAAACATTGCGTAATCACTTGCTTTATTTTTTTTAAAAAATGATCTTTCCGACTAATCTTTACACGTACATCTCTTTCTTCAAAAATTAACATATTAACAATATTTTGTTAATATAATAACTAACTTTTCTTGAGATAATGTCATTTTCAGAGACAATTATTTTTAATGATACAAAGTGTCCTTAAGAAATGAAACTTCTTTACGAACAGCATGTAATAAAAAAAACTATTACTTTTCTTTAACCAAAATTAGATATTTTCTTTTTAAACAACATAAATAAAGTTACATATTTAACATTAATGTAACAATATATTAGTTTAAATTATAAATGTATCATATAATTCACGAATTGGCAACTTTTAATTAAATTCTTGAAATGAAATACGTATGTTGACAAGAGAAAAGGAATTTTACTAAAAATTCTCATTTTCATATGTGAAAGTAGTATTCATACGCATTATTAATTATAATTTAAATAACTGTCAAACATTTCCTTAGAAAAGTATTGATTTTTAAAACATCGGGTAGTTTTATTTTTCTCATTTTTAAGAGTTTAGCAATAATTCGTTTTCATTTTATAAAAATGGGATATCCTTAAAATTATTAAGTTTCGATATTTTCAGTAGTTAGTTTTAACCTTCGGCATATACTAGAAACAAACAATAATGCTAGTCATGTTAAACCAGTGCTTCTCAAACTTTCAATACTTCCGACCCAACAATTAACCATAATTTTCATCGCGTCCCCCTTCAGACAAATATAACAGTATACTGAATTCAATAACTTTGACACTAAAGCTACAATACAACACAACGCCTTTTTTTAAGTGCTACCAGCGTATATAAACGTCATTAATTCCCCCGGACGAATATATACATCTTTCCGAAGTACAATATTTCCTGTACACTGCTATCCATAAAATTAATCCAAAGATTTTGGAATGCAATAAAAGGACCTTGACAGTGTTTGCGATGGATTTACCTATATTTCAGAAGATTTCCTTATTTATTCCTTTCCCTCCCCTTCCCCCATACATCACATACACTGGCCTACGTGGAAATTGGTGGTATTGGGAACGAATTGATTAACGTTTAACAAACCCATGGGGTCACTGGTTATTATTAAAATTGTTTTTAACTTATCGTATTGTTAAATTAATTATGAAATACATTGTGCAAAACTGATACATTTATAAGTGTATTATTTCAGTACAAATGTTAATCTTATTTTATTATGTCAGAACGTATTTTGTTTGTTTACTTTCAGTAAATTAATAATTTTTTTAAAAAATAATCTTTCGTTTTCGATTTTTCAATATGCTCGCACCCCCCTTGTAGAGTTATCATGCCCCCTTAGGAGGCGCGCCCCACAGTTTGAGAAACACTGTGTTAAACAAAATTTTTTATACCAAAATAACAAAATTAATTTAAATTCTATTCTACTTGAAACTAAAATTTCATCTATGCATATTCATTCTTTGACGCTATGTATTATAACATTGTACTGTAATATGCATATAAACATATTGGTTTAGTCAACTAAATTTGTGACAAAATTTTTTAAAAATCTTTCTGTTTATATATTTCTTGAATTCGCTTATACACAAGTTATCTGACATGCATTTAACTATACAATTACATTAAGCAAGAAGAAAACATAATGTCATTCAGATTCGACATAATGATTTGAAAAAATTGAAATAATAAAATAACTTATTTTAATAAGTCTAAAATTGATCTAGAATAATTTAAATAGCCTCTAATAAATGATTTTTTGTTAAAAAAATTACTCAATTTTTTTATTACTTTAATTTTATTATTGGCTGGTTAGAGCTTTTGAGGGATCACAGTCCAGATCTGGACATTAGAGCCAAACGTATGGTAACTAATTATAGAAGATAACCTAAATAAGGGAAGAGAAAGTTTTAAAAACATCAAAGAGTAATAAATAGTTATGTGCTAAGTCTAGGAAAAACGTTTGTACAAATAATACAGCGTAAAAATGTAAGCATTTAGAACGTCAGGTGAACGATAAATTTTATAACACAATAAATATTTACAAAATGGATCGATAAAATTATTTTCTTCTCCGGGAATAGCATTTTACGCTAAGCCCAAAAAATATTAAAAAAGGCATAAATCATTTAAAATTAAATCTATGTAGCCTTTTCTCGGAGGGTGGGGGAAAAGTAAAAACAGAAGAGTGTTAGTGCTTTGCTATTAGATTGAAAAAGGGAGAATAATACAGCTATTCATATTTTGTGGAAAACCTATACTATACAGAAGGTCGTTCACACTTTATGGAAAGGATTTTGATAGTTAATTCTTATCAATAAATATCATATTTTTTAATGAAAATTTGCTTCAATATAATAGTCATGATGCTTGATAATAGCTTTGGCTCGAATGTTACATGAAAATCAGCTTTTTCTTAGTACCACCATGCAAATTTTATTCCATTCCTCTTGATCCGTCTGTTCTGTGTTCTCGAAAGCTATTTTCCTAAGGCGCGTTTTAATAAACCAAAAACATAAAAGTCCGTTACAGAACTGTGGGGGTGATTTTACATGCATTTCATCAAATGGGGATTCACTTTATTCCTGTTTTTGATTTTTCTTTGATAAATAAGCGATAGTTGACTTAGTGTGACTAGAGGCTTTGTCCATATGAAACTCAAATTTATCAATGTCCTTTTCATATAAAGTTGGAATTTCTTCTTTAAAAATTGGTTCTAAGACATTCTACTGATAGTAGAGTGAATTAATTTTGGCTTTTCTTGAGACTTCAATTTGCCATTGTTAAAAAATCCTGAAATTATCAAGAATCCCTTTGGAAAATTTACTGTGCACTGAAGAAGCTATTTTATACAGTCATTCTCGCCAGTTGAGCAATAGAAAATTGATATTCTATTACTACAGTCACTTAAATATACTGATACCTCGACGAATGTTGCTACAAATTTCCATTTTTCAGCAGCTAGGTGTTTGTTACATAATTTTTTACAGTGAGCTTTTCTTTCAGCAACATGTTTAAAAAAAAGAAACGAACTTTAGATTTAAACATTTGTCTTAAATTTAAATTCTTATGAATGAGATATTAATTTCAATATCGGAAGATATTCCTAGTTTCGATACAATTAGTCTTTGAGTCGACGGATTTCCTTTTAGTTTCAGAGACTTCACTTTCTTGATAGTTGCCTGCGTTTGAACAATCTTAAGGTGAAGTTTTGTGGTCACGCTTTCATTTTTACTTTCTTGTAGATGCTTTTTACCTTTCTAATATATTATAAATTCCTTTGATTGAAATGCAATAATCGAGAGTTTTATGCCTCTTTTTAAATTGGTGATACGAATTTTCTCCTAGGAAAATGTAATTACGTAACCTTCGATCCATATATCATTTTTTAGGATCCATTTTTTTAATAAATCTGTTATTTTACATTCCAATAAAAAGAAAACCTTAGCAGAAGATTATTCTGAAAATGCCAAAGAGTTTATCTCAAAATTCAAATGAGAAAATGAATTACAAAATGGTTTCCATAAAGTGTGAACGAATTTCTGTATAATATGAAATATGATGGATATTGTATAAATCTCTTTCTATTTTTTATTATTCTGTAAAAGCTGAAGTTTCTTAAAAGCCACCACATGCAAACAAACCCATATTAGTTTTTTCAATTCACATTACTATCGTCTGAATGCTATATTTTGCTATTTCTTATTTAATCATTAATATCGTTTATTACATCTGTATTTCTGGTACTATATTACTGTTTTTTCCACTTTCCTTAAATATAAAAATTATTGTTTGAAGTATGCATCCTGAATAAAATATCACATGCAAACTAATAGTTTAATTAACTAACTTAGTTTGTGACGAATCTGTACGGAACCTTTCCACTAATCTTCTTAGGTGTCTTTCTGGGGAATATAAATTCACGTTTATTTCCAATCAACTCCAAAAAGAAGTTTGGGATATTCAAATTAGATAAGATATTTAAGTCGAGAGTTGCGAAATAGCAAGAGAGATGATGGTTAAAAGTAAAACTAGAAGATTCAAAGAGATTAGATTCGTGAAGACGTCGTGCTGCTAGACGTACCAGAAAGCTGATATAAGCCAGCGGTAAATATAATTCACGTATGCTTAAAGTAAGCGTCAGGTTGAGATACTTAGTTAAAGTTAATGACAATTAAGAATTCGAATACGTGTGTTTCTCGGATCTCCTAGTTTCGGTAAACCTTACTTGAGTTGAGCTAGATTAGTAATCAATCGTATTCTTAGTAATTTAATTTAATATAAAGGCAAATACCTTTAGATGACGTAACATAATTATATTATTTGTTATCAGAGATTTTTGAGGAAATTATAACAAAAATAAATAATATTATTCAAAATGGCTTTTGGTGGTTCTTTGCCTCAAATTAATCTTGGTGTTCAAGGTGTGACCCAAGGGGGTCATCACAAGTTTACCTCGCATGTACACACATGAAAGGATTCTAACAAAATTTTCTGAAATGTTTTAATTGCTTAAAAAATTCTGTTAAACATTTTAGAAAAATTTAAACTTGTCCGAAATTAAAAAAAAAAACCCCCACCATTTATAGTTTAATTATAGTACATACGCATCATCATTTTAAGAGGAAAAGAGATTCATCTAGAAATGAGTATATTTCGTATATTAAATGTTAATTTTAATCTTTTAATAGCTCTTAATAATCTTTTTATAACTTGATAAAAAAATTCCAGGTTCTTATGGAATTGCTTAAAATTCGCGATGAAATTACAGTGTAAATAAACCCACGCATCATGTTGCGATAAAATCTCTCTCAAAGCAGATGATTTTTAAAAGGTATCATTCTCGGTATTAAGTACATGAAACTAAAACACGAAATTGTTAAGTGTAAGAAAACTAAAAAGGGATGTTATTCTAAATTGTTCTAATTTCTTAAAAATTAAACTTAATACTCGAAAAGGATTATCCCTAATTTTCATTCAACCAAAAATTTCCCTTATAAATTTTTATTTTTCGATGTTCATTTTTTTCTAAATAAAATGACTATATAAAGGCTTTGTTAATATTTGTCAATCATGATTGTGTGATGAGAAATTAAACATCTGTGTTACTAAGGCACTTTATGATTACAATTTTAAAAAATTGAAGTGTCAACATTCTGGAAAAATTAGTTTCAAATATCAATTTTATATTTCATTTGAAAAAAATCTCATTTTCTTAGCTGATTTTTTTCATTAAAATTTCTGCATACCATTGAGGGCGTTGTAGAGCTCATAATTTATATAACAGACACGCAATTGATGGAAAGCAGACTATGGTCTCATTCCTATTAAGGATATAATGTAGCTCAGATTTAATAATGAGGAATGAGATCCTATACATTATTAAATCTGATGCTCACATTTAATAATGTATAGGACGTAACTTTTCATTTGACGATGCATGGGAGGGATGTAAAATTATCTATAGAACGTAACTTTTCACTTGACGATGCATGACAGGGAATTAAAATTATCAATAGTAAGTAATTTTTCACTTGACGAGGCGTGGCAGGAATGTAAACTTATGTATAGGACATAACTTTTTCTTGGAGGTCCATGGCAGGAATTTAAAATACAAATTGAGGTGTTACTTTCTCCAAATAATAAACTTTGCTAAAAGCTCTTGCATTATTTGGAATGTCAGTGGCGTAACGTACGCCCCCGCAACCCCCGCACTGCGGGGGGCCCAAAGCTAGACTGACGCCATTAACGTAGAATTTCACAAAATTAGCTTTACATTTTTTTAAATCTAATTTTTAAGCGATTTTCAAATTGGCGATCTAACATCATTCAAAATCAAAACTTTGATCGCTTATTAGATATCTTAGATCCAATAACCAAATCAAAATGCATATTAATTTGCTGTAATCCCAGCGACGAAAGAGATACTTTTCTTTAGTGGGTTTTCTTTTCAAACCTAAATTACTAACAGATAAAAGAAAGTCAGACGGAAAATTGGATAAAATGCTAGAAAGATAAAAAAAAATTCATCACTGTTTTTTTTTAGTGTACTTCATGTTAGCGGTAGGGAGAAAAAAAAGACATGTTACTTTTTACTGAAATAGCAAAGTAGCTTATTGGCATCTTTAGCTTCCCCCCCACACACATGTATTTCCTTTTCATTTAGCGAACTCATAAATAACGTACATATGTTATGACTTTTTTCATGAAAAATTGTATTGCAATACTTGAAAATGCATAGAAAGCATTTTATGTAAGCACAATATTGTAAGCACTACAAATGATCTCTTATATAATGAAGCCAGTAATCTTCAAAAAGTATATAGCTTCGACCTATCTAGTCAATTTCCAAATCAAATTATGTCCCTAAAAGCAATTTTTAGTGAAGATTTAATTAAGCTAAATTCGATAAAAGATTTAGGTAATTTTTTGATGATTCAAAATAAGTTTGCTGCGCCAGGTTTACTAGATGTATGTATTACAGTTTTATTGTTTTTGACTCTTCCATTTACTTCTGCAATGGCGGAAAGGATATTTTCTGAATTAAAAGTAATAAAAAATTATCTTCGTTGTACGATGTCAGAAGAGAGGCTCTCCTATTTGTCTTTGATAAGTATTGAACAACAAGAAGCAAGAAAAATTGAATTGAATGAGTTATTAACCGACTTTGCTAAGAAAAATGTGAGACGTCATTCGCTTTTTTTGTGATTTACTTCTTAAGTGTAGTGCTGTATATTAGCTAGTAGTGTGTGTCGCGAACAACCCAACGAATGAGTTACTTTTGTAGTTCAACCTGAGTGGTACTGCGAGCGCATTCTTTTTTTGTGTCCATGCTTTCTTATTAGTAACAGTAGTTGTGTCTTTAACTTTTTGACAATTTATGCTAGAATTTTATCGAACTTAAGGTCAAGCTCATCCCAGGATTCTTAAACGAAGAATTTGGTAAGTGACACCTTTTTTATATCATAAGGATCTAAAATCGAAAATATTATTTTACAGTGTTTGTGCTTTTCTTAGAGTATCCTTTTTAATTAAGTTACCAGGTTATCAGTAGACTATAGTTAGATTTTCCATTTTTTAAATACTATAAATACTCTCTAATGTTAAATGTTATTTACTTTGTTTACTCAGTTTGATTGATTGATTGAATATTAACGTCGCACTGTTCAGCTACACGAGGGCTTTTGGCGACGGACCACGTAATTTTGAACCATGGTCAAGTGACGTGGACGACACCTGAGCTGGCACCCCCTCTCCTAACTACCACACCACACCAACGGGAAGACGTTTCAGCTCTCAACAGATTTAAAGTGCATCGCTGCCCTACACGGTGGGTCTTTAGTGGTACTGGGCTCGAACCCGTGACAAAGCAAGCCACAGTTTTGTTTACTCAGACACAGGTTGATTTTATATTCAGTTATAATATTTAAATATTTTTACGTGATGTGTAAAGGTACATTATGTTATGGTTTTGCAATTCTTTGTATATATATATATATATATTCGGCTTGGGGCCCAAGGTCTGACCTTGCGGGGGCCTATTATTTTCCATTACGCCACTAAATGTCAACAAATAAGCTATTAACCAAAAGTTAATTGGTTGATTTCGTGGTTTTGGTATCCAAGTAGTCATGGTCGTGGATGGCGCTTTCGAATCATTGGCGTGACTCCTGGGGCCCCTAAAGAACCACTTTGTGGAGGTGTTGACGTACGTTAATTTTATCAAGGCTAAAAGTCTTCCAGTTGATGTCAGCTCAAATGCTGTCTTCATCAGTTGATGGTGGTTCAAAATTAAGAAGTCTGTTGCCAATAACTCTCTTGCGCCTTCAAAGTGCGATGTCAATAAACAATTAATTAGTCAGTTTGGTTAATTTGAACTTGTCTTGTCACAGTAGTAGTATCGAAGAATTTTATGGATACAAAATAAGTTTTATTTAACATGTTGTATTAAATCTGCACAACGAGCAAATGGTAATGGATTAAGAAACACTATTCTCAGTTGACGAGGAAAACATATCAACTTAAACTTTGTAAAATACCAAACGAAGCGTTTTATTAATATATAATTCAATAACCTTCATCTTTCCAATCAAAAGTAAGTGATTACGTCACAAATTTTCAATCGTTTCATTTTTAAGCCCCGATTTTACAAGCCAAGCAATAATTTTATTCACAAACTCTCACCTAGATTTAGCTAGACCTCTGAATACCCAGTTGAAATCATTTGATATTTTTCATGTATAATTAAAATATGTTCGTTTAAGTAAATTTTCTGCTATTGCTATTTCTAAATACTATATCCCGAACTGTTCGCTAAATAGAAATCCAGAAAAAAAACAATTCCATAGTACAATATTTGTCACAATGGTTGTCTCATCTACATCTGGTGACAGAAGAGTATGCATAATGAATGAGTGCTTGATAAAGATGATGCAGTAGCTTTCATATAATAAAGGAATTTATGGAATACTGAGAAAAGTAGTTAATATACCTCGTAGGAAACTGACTCGTGAAGAACGAGAACGACCGAAAAGAATAGAAGAAGATGCGATATAGTTTCTAAGAAATGCTAAAGAAATTTTCTTAGGAAATGCGATAGTTTCTAAAGAAATATGCAACAATGCAGAAAGGAAAATATATTTATCTGGTAAAAAATTGCAAAAGATACATGGATTCGAAATTTTGAATCAATTCTCTTCAAAACAATGCGTGCTGAAGATTTCCCCGTAAGTCCTACACAGAGATAAGAGGTCATGAATTTATTGAAGATTTTAAAGTGATAAATTACAAACAAGTCCATAAAATATTGCACAAAGTGTATAAATCCAACACTTGATGTTACTGTTTTAATCGTCGGTTTGAATAAAAAAACGAGAAAAATATGGGAGAATTATAAAAGCTAATAAAAGAGTGTCTATATAAAACTACTCCTTACAACACATTATATCACTCATTTTTGCAGGAGGCTGTGGTAGCCTAGTGGTTAAAGTCACATACTCGTGGCTGGCGTGTCTCGAGTTCGAGGCCAATGCAAAATTACGAGTTCTGTCACAAAACCCCCCTTCTGTAGCTGAATAGACCGACGCTAATATTCGCTCACTCTCTATTTTAGCATTAGTATTAATATTACTGCCTTTGTGTCTATTGAATTTACTTACGTCTGATTATAGTTAAGAGGCTACTCCTTCTCATTTTTAAAATACTTGCAAATTTTTTAAAGGTTACCTTAAAAATGAGAAGAAAAAAATGAATAAAAAAAACTTTGGGATGAAAACATGAAATATTTATTCTTATTTTTATTTTATGAACTCAGATGTAAAATACTTATTAACATTTATGATTTAAAAATATTGTAATGCATAATCAACATTAGGCACATGAATTGAAATTGTATTAGGGATTACTTTTAAGCAACCAAAATATAAAAAAAGTTCTTAGATCTAAAATTATTATGAATAAAACATTTTTGGAATTAATTAAAGCAGTAATTACGTTTTAAAGTACAGAAGGTCATTAAAAAGCATCGCTTCTCCATTTGTGTGTGATCACTGTAGATTCTTAGAATCCATCATCGCATTATAATTTTTTAGTTAAATTTAAGTGTAAGGAAAGTGGGACAGATAATTTTATTTTTCATTCGTCATTGTTACACAAAAAACACTTTTTCCACATTAGACACCTTTTGAGACCGATCACTCAGCCTTACTGCTGATTGCCTTTTGTATGGTTTATATTTTTAACTAAATATTTGTTTAAAATTATTTTATATAGTTTTTGAGCTCTAAGATTTTGAACTTTATGATCACATTGAAATAATTCGATGTGCAAGTAAAATTGAATAAATTTGAAAAGAAAATTTCAGAACAGTTTGGAGGCTGGTAACTAAATTAGTGAGTTTTAGTAGTTTTTTATAGATCTTATGTATACTCCGTGTTAACTAAATAGAAAGTGACAGTAGACTTAAACATCAAAATGCTCATGTAAAACAACTATTCAAGTACTCTATTCCAGAAACAGTTTGAAGTCTTACAGAAAGGTTTTCTGCCATAAGGTGTCATACCGATTTAAGCAAACTATTTCTACCTTATTGGTGCAAGCAGATCGTGCTGCAAATATTCTGCAATAGTTCATCTTTTTATGTTGTGCTAATCTTACAAAGCGCGAGACATGTAAACATTTTTAGATTTAATTTTAGCTCTATTTCACTTATAAGAAATCCAAATGCAACGAATTTAATCATTTTTGTTAACTATTTGATGTTTACATTATTGATTTAATAATGCTTATTGCGCTTTAATAATTGTTTAATGCACGCAAATAAGTTAAACATCGAAAAGACTGAAAAATATTACTCGTACATTATCTAATAAACAAATGAAATAAAATAGATTTATCGAAAAGGATTCTTCTCCTTTGTCAGAAAAAATTATTTATTTGTAAAAATATAAAAATAGAAACCAGACATTGAGTTTTTCAAAAAGTAAAAGGATTTTAACAGATTGGTAAAAACATTAAGAACGGTAATTTCAAGAGAAACACCTTCTGTGGTATAATGGAAGCTAATATGCATTATATCTTACATACATCATAGATGCAAATACTCCAAAGGGTATGGTGTACAAGAGGAGAAAGAAGTTCCAATAGTATATCGAAAAGCTTTTCTCACTGAATTCATAAACTTATTCTTAATGTTACAAAGTATGTCTTACTTTGAATAAAAAGAGCTTGTAGTGTTTGTTTATCTGCCCCTCATTTAGATTTCCTTATTCCTGAATTTCCCCGCAGACTTATCTATTTACCATGTATAGTATTTCGAGTAGGATGCACTCACTTGAATTCCAAAGTAGTAATGATATTGATGCTTTGACCTTTGCAGTGTTTTCGTAGTTGACGTATAAAATATTTTAAATCATGGAGCTCCTCTTTCAATTCCTACTATTAGTTCACTCTCTCCCTACATATATATCTTGTTCAAATTTTCAATCGCTAATAAAATACTTTTAACCATTGAAGTTCAAATACATTCTTTTAAACTTGTAGTGAATGACACTTGATGTTAATACAGTTTTTTCAAATATTAATTCATTAATTAAATTTAATATTTTAATTTTTTATTTATTGTGTGTTAATTCATGATGAAATTGAAACTAGCACCAAAAAAAACAGATGTGTCAGTAAGTTTTTCTAGCAAATTTTTTCTGGGATTCAAATATATATTTTTTAAACTTGTAGTGGATGACACCTGACGTTGATACACTTTTTTCAAATATTAATTCATTAATTAAATTTAACTCACTAAAATAAAGTTTTTCTTTGTTGACCTAAGTAGGGATTGACTTTAAAAAAAATGTTTTTTTTTTAATATTACTTGTTTTTTAGTAGGGATGGACATATTTAGGTTTTTCTCGAAATGTAAAACATGAATTAAATTTCTATTATTCAGGATTTTTTCACGGATATGAAATGAAGTACAGCAAAATTTAAATTATTTTAAATTGATTTCAGAATTCGATGCTCATGTTTAATACATCTGATCTAAGATAATATATGCAAGACGAGTAACTTTATTATTTTTTTCTTTTAAATTTTATAAATGTTCACTTGCTTGCTTAGTTATATGAACAAATAAGAGCATTTCATTAAAATAATATCACAAACAGTAGAGGGATTTTCTATAAAGAATGTATTTATTATAACTAGTATGTTATTTTCAGATTTCTATTTTCCTTTCAAAACCATTTTGCCGAAATACGATAAGTGCTTGAATATGGTAACCTGGCAAAGGGTTATCTCGCAAGGTTTATCCCAAAGAACTAACTCGGGAATTCTTTCTGTAAAGCTTTTTTGAAAGTTTAATAGTCACCTCCATTCATAGAAAACGTGATATGTAGATACGCTATAGTATATAAAGGAAGGTATGTGTTATCAAAGATAATTGGATGTTATTTACACAAACCGAGGGAGAGATAATACCGGATATTTCCTCCCATAAACCGAACATTTTTGGTACTTTTTACATTTAAAGTAAGGGAATTGGCTTGTATACGGAACCGCTAATCTCGGAAAATTGTACTTTAGGAAAAATATTTTCTTCTTCTTAACACTTTCCTTTAGTCATACAGAAACAGTTACAATCTTTAAAATTTTAAGTATTTTGAATGGAACTTTAATTTTGAAAGAGGGAAGAGCTCCATAAATCCTTCAAAGGGTCAATAACCCAGTTTCCGATTAGTTCTTTGTGGCCGCGGTAGCCGAGTGGTATAGGTATCGGACCGTGGCTTGCTTTGTCACGGGTTCGAGCCCAGTACCACTAAAGACCCGCCGTGTAGGGCAGCGATGCACGTTAAATCTGTCGAGAGCTGAAACGTCCTCCCGTTGGTGTGGTGTGGTAGTTAGGAGAGGGGGTGCCAGCTCAGGTGTCGTCCACGTCACTTGATCATGGTTCAAAATTACGTGGTCCGTCGCCAAAAGCCCTCGTGCAGCTGAACAGTGCGACGTTAATATTCAATCAATCAATCAACCGATTAGTTCTTAAGCCGATTATTCATTGATTGGGATATCTGAATGCATATATTCATCAAGCAGCGAGTGTTTCCTCCAGAACATGAAACATAGGTCGACGATTATATGTCATGTACAAATTTTCCTTCCAGCTCATTCTCAAAGCAAAAAAAATGGCACAGAAGTTAGGACTAGCACAGACAGAGTACAATATAATAAAAAAAAAAGGAAAAAGCTTGTTAATTAGTATTACAAGAAATAAAATGATCATCGTCAGGTTCTTACTTTACAGCAATTTGAAGTTAAAATATTCCACCCATTTTACCCACATGGTAAAATGTTTGCCCTCATGCTGATATATTTAAAAATTACATGATTGTTTTAAGTTCCGCATACATTTTTCGAATTTTGGGTAAACGAGAAAAGAAAACGCATTCTCGACCTGCTGTCTGCTCATATTCGGAAATATGCAGTAAATGTTTATCAGTTATATAGCATTTTTTTCGAATAAATTTTTGACAGGAGATACTCTAAGCCGGTGCTTCTCAAACTTTCAATATTTGTAATCCAATTCTCAGGCATAACTTTCATCGCCCCCTTCCTCTTACAATAACAATGCATTGAATGCTATAATAATGTACTTTGACTCTAAAGCTACAATGCGACTTTAATTATAAAACGTACAAATTATCAAGATAAATATTAAATTTTGTACATAACAAATTCCTGGGAGTCATTAGTAATTTCTGATCTTGTGTTTAATTTAGTATTGATAAACTAATTATCAAATAATTTGTGCAGTACTGATACATTTTTTAGTGTATTATATCAGAGTGGAGGAGTATTTTATTTTCTGTTATATCAGAATATATTTTGTTTTGATTCTTTTTGGTAAATTTATAATTATTTTACATTCTTTATTATCGACTTTCCAAAATGCTTCCCCCCACGTAGGGTTATCATGCTTCCCTAGGGGAGCGGGGGTGAGCCCCACAGTTTGAGAAACGCTGACATAGACATTTACCTCCTATCAAAGTAAATCCCGTAATAAGATTATACTACCTGGTTTCAATTTGATTCAATGCGTCTGTTCCTGTGAAATACATAATTGTTCATTGGAGATTTGATGTCAAAAAGCATCAGTTCGTTTGGTACTTACAGATAAGTGCATTTTGAGTATTTAGAATGGTATAGTTAATTGGATCATCTCTGATACTTTAAGTTAGCCGAATAATCAACAAATTGTTGTTGATTATTTTTGCCTGCGATTATTTTTTGTGTTTTCTACCATGCCGACTATTTCCGTAATGGCATGTCGAGTTCGAGTTAAAATCTTACGGGTAAGAAACCCTGAGTTATATATAGCTAGGGCTTTAGTACGAACTTTACAACCATACTTTGTAAATAAAATATTAGGTTTGCAGCATACAACCTCGAATAGAAGAGGAAGTACTGTTACTTAGATGATTAATTGTATTATTTTGTCTTTTAATGGAAGTAAATTTTTCTTGCAATTTTTCATACTATATTTGAAAAAATTAAAAAATATCTCTCCTTTCTAGATATTTCAAATGATTCATTAATAATTATTCACTAATTTTTGTTTCTAAAGAAATTTTTTTTATGCGATTTCGATTCAACATAAATAAAAATAGAGTTTTCTTCACTACTTAAGTTTTTCTTAATGATTTTTTTAAAATTCATGTTAAATCAAAATACTGTTAAAATGGCGTGTAGTTTAATTTCACTTAAGTATTTGAAATCATATCTTGTCTGTATTCTGAATATAAATTTTAGCCTAGTTTCATTTTCGGCGATGTTTCTAAAATGCCCAATTTCTATCATCAGTATACTTTTTAAAATTGATTCCCTCGTACTAAAGACAACAAGGTATAAGTTTTTCGGTTGTTATTTTTATCCCTGGCATTTCTAGATCATTTAATGCTTGATGTGCATAGTGTGTATGTAATCAATATTCCAATCACATGATGAAAGTGATTTCAGCTGTCACTTTGAGTCGCGGAAAAAGACGTTTTATTTTCTTTGACAAGACCAATATAATAGTGTGTCTCATTTACCTAAATAATCTATAAATGTATTATAACGAAAAACAAACAGTGATTTTCTTTTCTTTTCTTAGAAATGTTATAGGGTATTTAATAGCCAGTCGAATTCGAATAGATGTTAAAAATATTACTGACTAGCTGGTATACCCGTTCTTCGCACGGATGAACTGAAAAACTAAACAACACAGATTGAAGGATAAAGAAGTTTTTAATGAGTTAATTTTACGTGAAATGCAAAATAAATAAATAAAAAAGCTTTTTGCATATCTCAGCTAAACAAAAAAAAGAAAGAAAAGAAAAACACTTTTATTAACTTTTATTTATGTAGATCTAATAGCTGATAAAAAGGTTTTTTTGTTTATAATTCCCCGTAACACTCTTGAGGGTCGATTTTTAAAAAAACTCCCTAAGCTGATCTCTGCTCAGCAAAAGTAACACATTGTTAAAAGTGTTGCGTAATCAACGCTTAAAATAGAGTAAATAATTTATATCTGAAAGTGTAATACGTTAATATTACTTTCTGTTGTATTTATTTTATGTTAAAATTGTAATATTCGCAAGCAACGCAGTTTCTTAAATTGTAATGGCTATAATGGAGATTCAATGAAAAACACAGCGAAATGATAACGATAGTCAAATTGGCAAAAGTCTAGCTACTTTCAAAGCTCGAGCTTTATTTGAGCTTTGTAAGACCCGCCGTGTAGGGGTGCGATGCTCGTTAATGCTTTAACTACCGCATTATGATTTACTGCAGTTTTTCTCATGCAATATTTTTTTTGGATCACTACATTGAAAATTAAGGGTTATACATACACAAAATACTTCACTTTGGGAAATTTAATCCGTTGGAGATAATAAATTAGTTAAAGATATTCCACTGTAAAATTAATTATATACACCGTACACTTAAAATAAATAGTCAAATCGTTTTCTAAAGTCTTCATTAACATACAAAAACATAAGACACTTAAATTTTGACGAAAACTTTTTTTTCGGGACAAAAATAATAATCTTTGCAATCCGCTGAAAACACCGTCAGCTAAAACGCAATAGCTGCTATAAAACTATTCGCCTTCCCCGCTAATATACTCATCATAAGATCCGTGCTGCCATATATCTTGGAAGAGAGGATTTCAAAGAATATTCCTGCTAAGTATTGGTAGAATATTCCCTCTAAGTTGGAGTGGTGTGGTAGTTAGGAGAAAGGGCGGGAGGCAGCTCAGGTGTCATCCACGTCACTTAACCATGGTTCAAAATTACGTGGTCCGTTGCCAAAAGCCCTCGTGTAGCTGAACAGTGCGACGTTAATATTCACTCACTCCAAAAAATACAGTACAGTAGTTATAATTATGTTTATACTTAAAAATGCAATATTCACCTATTCAATTAAAATTACAGAGTGGTAATTAACTACTAACCACAAAAAAACTATGGAAATATGACCAAATGATGTAGTGTGAAAGATAAAGTTTATCTACTGTAAGTACGAGAAGCAATAAAAGTATTTATTTTGAAAAAAGATCAATTTCTTACTACCAAATGTGCATAGTAAAATCATTAAAAAACATTCAAATAAGGAGAGATTTATAAAAATCTCTTCCTTCAAAACTTAGTTTTATTCTGAAATAAAATAAATTGGGGATTATGCTGTTTACAGGAATTAATTAGAAGCGAGCGCCTTGCGTAGCCAAAACAAAAAGAGTTCTTTCACAAACAAAAGATAGATATATGCTGACGTGGGCTTTTTTACAGCGCAAGCCAGAATTGCTTGCAGATGGCAGAATTTTTTCCTACTTACTTGACAAATATAGTTATATTTTGGATACTTCACACAATATCTTTATAAATTATGGCCTATGCTATAAATTATAGCCTATGTGTTATTCTGATGCAAAAGCTATATCACTGTAAAGTTTCATTAAAATCCATCCAGTTGTTATAGCGTGAAAGACTCCCAAACATCTTCACAAACTTTCGCATTTATAATATATACCTAGATTATGTATGTGTTATGTGCTTTTAATAAAGAATGCCATTACAATTTCTTTGAATAATTGGAAGAAAAGTAAAAGTACGATTAAAAAAGTGCTTAAAATGGAGTAAATTAATTGCAATGTTAAGTTGAAAAGAAATATAAATTTATAAATATACATAAAAGCGATTCGAAGGATGTTTACTAATTTTCTTATTGGATGTTCACGTATTGTTATACTGTAAACCAATTTCTCTGAATACAAAGCGTCACCAAGTACTGTCATTGTACCTGCACATGCGGGAAAATAAATTCTCACCCATGCTCTTTCTGAAATAATTAATCGACAAATGAACTGTCAAGGATTTAGAAGAAATTGAAACTGTGTTAAAAACAAGCAGAATTGAAATAAACTAAAGATCTAGACATTATTCAGATCATCAAGATTCCTGAGCTGCATTCCAAATCGTGCCAAATGAGTTTTCTTTATGTAGGTGCGTTTAAAAAATTCATAGTTCGAATCTAATTGCTGTCATGCCACGATATTTCTTTTTGAGCAACTTTGCTACATCCCATCGTCTTTCGGGTACTTATGTGTTAGACGGTATTTCTGGATCGTTCTCCAGGATGTGCTTTTCTGTAGAAAAATAGATCTCAGGTTTTAATTAATTTTCGCAACAAAATGAGATAAGAATAATATGACCAATTATCGTCATCCTCATCATATTCGGCAACACAGCTTGGGCCAGTGCCTTTATTTGAACTTCCCTCCATAGTGACCTCTCATTCACCTTCGTTCTCCAAGTTTTCTCATTTATTATATATAAGTCTGATTCCACTGAGTCCACCTTGGTCTTCCATGCTTCCGAATCTCCCAGTGGCTTTGAACTGTGTAGTATCCTTTTGACAACAATATCATCCGGCATTCGTATTATATGTGTCATCCAATTCATTCTATTTATTCTTATGTGTTTAATGATGTCAGGTTTGTTATTAATTCTATATAATTCAAAATTGTATCTTTTTTCCAGATATTGTTTTCATTTACACCTTCAAGTATACTTCGAATTATTTTTTTCATAGGATGCTATTTGATTTTCTTCTAGTTTTGTTATTGTCCAAGTCTCAGATGCATGTGTCAGAACTGGTCTAATAAGAGTTCTATAAATTAAAACTTATAAGCAATAATATTATTTTCGATCTTGCGTTAACAAGAATATTCTATTTGAACATATAGTAGAATGGTTTTCCCCTAATCCTTGCATATCAAGGCATTTGGCCACTTGTTCCGATTTGACGAAAAGGGATGGCCATATAATACCGAAGTACCAGTTATTATAAATTATTTTTAAATAACACTTCATTCTGTGAATTCTAATATGAAACAATATTATTTTGTATAAAATATAGGATAAGATTGATTCTATTTTATTGTATTTTATTCAGTTACAGAGATAAAGTACCAATTTTGGAACAGATTTATTTATTCTAAATGCAAAGTTTGTTATAAAAAATTATAAAATTGTGTGCGCCTTGAAATGAATCAGTCAATTGAAGATTTATTTAAATAATTTATAAATCTCTAATGGTCTCATTTTTTATTTGAAACTATTGTAATAAAATTATAATTTTGCAAAAAAAAAAGTAAGAATGTAAAGATTTTTTTTTTTATATTTTTAACTCTGTCAGTGTTTCTCAAAGTGTGGGGCGTGCCCCCCTGGGGGGGGCGCGATGACCCTACTAGGAAGGCGCGAGCATATCGAAAATTTAAAGATTTTTTTAAAAAAAAATAACTGGAAAGAGAAGTAAAACAAAATGCTTTCTTCCATAATAAAAAAAATTCACACAACAACACTGACATAATTTATGTTTATTATCTGGCTTTTTTCCGTCATCAAATAGCTATCTTTGATCCCAAAACCAAATTAAAGAGAAAAAAAAACATTTCGTTTCATTTGCTGTATTTCCTCAATGAGAGATTTTTTTTATTACGTTTTAACATAAAATATTACTCGCGTTAAAAGAAAAAACGAAACCCAGACCCTGAGAAAAATTCTAAGAAGATAAACAATTCATCACTGTAATTATTATTGAAATACTGTACATTAGTTGTAGAAAAAGAAAAGAAAGACATGATTCACTTTTCAGCCAGGCATAGTACGTTTGCTAATCATTTGATTGACCTTCAATCTTAGGGCATGGTTATTCAATATTAGTTCTGTACCATCTTTTATGCGTTTGCTTCTCGCTTAGGGAAATTGTAAATAATAGAGTTTATATTTGGAAAAGAGTTGATTGATTTAACATTTCTGTAATATTAGTGAAAAATGTCTGATTTGCGTCCTTTATTATGGCCTTGTACTTTTGAATCATTTTAGTTCAGTTTTATTGGATTTTTTCTCAAATCATCAAAGAATTGATTAGTCCTTGAAAGAAGGTATATAAGTATGCTTTCTATAAACTAAAATATTCACTAGAATTCCGATTTGTATCGTGTAGAGTAAAAATAATTATAAACAAATGAGTGGGGTGACTGATTCCCCCCGCACTACCATTAGCGTTAGTATCGAGTACGCGCCTGCTCCCGGGTTAAAACATTTTAAAGTCTTCTCGCTTTAAATGTTAAAAAGTAACACAATTATTTTTCATCGGAATTTTATATTATTTTTCGTTATTTAACATTAATTCTAAATGCCAATTCTGTGAGGTTTAAAATTACAGTTCTTTTAAACAGTTATTTACAATTATAGCATTTATCTAAAAAAAATCATTTTACATTTTGCATACAATGTGGTGCACGCAGTTTTACTCTCCTTACAGTTCAGCTATTATATCAAGAATATTGTTTTTTTTTTTTAAAAATAATCTCGTGCGAAGAGTCGGTGTTTCAGCCAGTATACGTTTGATGTATCAGTACTGAAGAAGGTAAATAAATAAATTCTTATTCCTAAATTTGGCCGCGGTAGCCGAGTGGTATAGGTATCGGATTGTGGCTTGCCTTGCCACGAGTTCGAGCCCAGTACCACTAAAGACCCGCCGTGTAGGGCAGCGATGCACGTTAAATCTGTCGAGAGCTGAAACGTTCTCCCGGGTGTGGTGTGGTAGTTAGGAGAGAGGGGTGCCAGCTCAGGTGTCGTCCACGTCACTTGACCATGGTTCAAAATTACGTGGTCCTTCGTCAAAAGCCCTCGTGCAGCTGAACAGTGCGACGTTAATATTCAATCAATCAATCTTATTACTAAATTAAGAACAAGTTTAATAATTATTAGGGACTTCCACGGGCTTGTCTTGTAGAGGAAAGTTTTTCAAAGGAAGGTTTAATATCAGAAATTGACACTTAAAGAGTTTTTTTTCTATATTTAGCTGAGATCTATATTTTGTCTTCAAAGCATCCACCGCAGAAAATCCGTTTTTAACAAAGGTAGGATGTTGAAAATGGTAATAGTATACGAAGTGCTTTTGTTTTCAGTACAGATAATTCCTCATCCACCTCTCTACCCAAAATTCAAAGAGCGATTTATTACAAAATTGCCTTTTAATTTTTCACTGCATCTGAAATCTATGAAGATATCTTCTTCGGAAGTTGAGAGCCTTTTTGGAGTATCTTGAAATAGATCCCGAATCCACTCGTAACTTGCTACCAAGCTGTCCTCATCCAGAAAATACTTTTTAAAATTCTTTGCCAACATAGCTAAATGATTTTACATGTTTTAAAAACAACTTTCACATGTTGTTCTACAGATTTGTAAGTTTTAACACATATCGAGCTGGGGCTTTTTTCCCATCATTTACTTCAGTAGTGGTAAATCCAAAATTTAAGTATTTTTGAGAAGATCGCCTTGATTTAATTTTCGGAACCATGCTCGTCTGGGTACTTGTTGATTCTTTATGATCGTCGAATGATTGCTTACGACTTAAAAATGTATGTATGATTTTGTTTTAATCTTCTGCCGAAAATACTTAATTACCGTGAATTACAATTAACGTGTAAATTAAAAAAAAAAAAAATGTTCGTTCAAGCTAGATTCGGTAGCTATAGAAGTATCGAGTCGACCAAAACTGACTGGAATTGTACGAGGAAAAGCATTTTTACATGTTTTGCACAGACGTCCGATAGGTTGCCCAGACTCACGCAAACGTACCCTATAATGCCAGATGTGATGGATATGATAGAGAGCAACATAGACTAGACTATTTTTCTAATGACATTTGTACTTTGAGAAATGAATGCTGAAGGAAATAAATCTTTAATTAAATATATCATTTTGCAATCTTTTCCAATTTAAAAATTAGAGAAAGAAAAATACATAATAATAAGTAAGTAATATATATTTAAAGTAATTTTTTCTTAAAATATATATTACTTAAAAGTTACATATACACAAAATTTAATACACTTATCGTATTAATTTGTACAGTTTATAATTAAGATCGTATTGTAACTTTAGCGTCTCTCTCTCAAAATGCATTTTTATTGCAGTAAATACATTATTGTTGTACAGGGGGGGCGACAAAAATTATGATTGAAAATTGGGTCGCCAGTATTGAAAGTTTGAGAAACACTGCTCTATGTGCTTGAACAGAAAACTGCGAAGAAAAGATAACTGCATATTTTCATTTTAATTTTAGTCTATAGAAGGAATTAAATAATGATTTTATTAATTAAAAAATTGAGAACTAAACCACTAATGGTTAGCCTCAATAATTAAATATTGGAAAATATTAGGTATGATTATATTTATAATGGCGTATGTGTAAGAGAGAATTATCTTGTATGATAAAACATTAAACGTAGAGTCTGCAAAAATTTATTAACTATAAGAATTCAATTTATTTTCGAAAAACTTATTTAAATAAAACATTTTAGTTCTTAAAACTGTTCACTCTTTTGTAAGAAAATGGGTAGTAGATAGGAAATAAAAAATAATTAAAAGTAAATCTATTGATTTTTATCATAATAAATTAAATTAATATTAAGATTTAAAGATCCCCAAACGCAGGAAACTTACAAAAAATTAATTTACTATTAACTGCACCTTTACGGTGTGATTAAATTAATGATATATATATAGTTATTTCTTATTTGTTATAATATTTTAAAATAGAAATATTCGAAATCAAAGAAAGAATCATCTCGGAGAATGATAAAAGAGAATAGTAAAGAAGGAAAGAAACTCGCTTTGAAAGAAAAGTCTGATAAAAGACATGCTCAAATGCTCTGGAAAATCAAAGTTAATTTTAAGATTATATTTTACTTTATTCTTTTACAGCAAAATGCATTTATTAAGTAAGGATATATCTAAGAACATATAGCTCGGGAGAGAAACTTAGTCGCTATACATTTTTATGTTTCTTTCAAAACAATGTACAAATCTTTTAAAAGATTTTTAAATGCTTTTGCTTTCAAAAACCAGTTGTAAAGTTTAAAATTGACGTTCTCAAAATTACTTTCAGTCTGCTTTATCTTATATTATTATGGGTTAATTTCTGTTTCCTGGCTTCATTTTAAATTGTAAATTATGTATATAAAAAACACATAGAGGACTAGTGCCTAAACTGATAATCGATAATTCTAATTCCTAGAGGGAAATTTGCTTTATAATTCTAACAAGCTGTAAGAGAATTTTGTTTTAAGTACAAGAATACCTCACTTTGTTCGAATTCCCTCGGTGTGAGCCTCATTACGATATGCTAAGCAATTGGAGTTGTATACTCAAATAAGTATTAGTGTCTGTGGTCACATGATCGCTAAATCATTATTGGTGCTGTCGAGTAGTGATTTCTAGTCTTGCTGCCCTTGAAGATCTGACGTGGAGTGGAGCTGATGCATGGTTAATCTGTCGAGGGTTAAAGTCCTCCCATCTCCACGGCGTGGAAGAGGTGTTAGGAGTAGAGATGCGTGGGGTACCAGATTAGGTACCATCCTAGTCATTGGATAAGATCTTGAATTTGAGGTCTGTCGTGAATAACCCACATGTTACTGATAAATGTTTTAGTACTGATTGATTCCTAATATTCAGTATTCCAGCTGAAGTAATGATGCCCACATTAGTAATGCTGTAATTAGAGAACGCCATTCCTTACGAATTAATTTATTAGTGTGCGCGTATGTACAAATTCAATAACCTAGAGTAGAACCTCAACTGGCAGATACAGTCTTTAGAGTTAACTCCAGTCTTTATGATAGTACATCGTTATACTTATCTTCCGAATCCTGTCATAGTATTCGCTCTGTTTTTAGAATCATCATTTAGAATATTATTCCACAATTTATTTATAATGAATGAGACATGAAAATCAGCAGGCATTGCGAAATTCGGATAGGATTTCTGCTTCGACTCATTGGATGTTTCCACTGTCATGTAGTGTATACTCATATTGAGTCTCCGTTTCTTGAAGACGAATCTTTAATCAGTACAGAAGATTGCAAGGAAAAAAATAAAGAAAATGTTCAAAACGGGGAAAACATTTTCTTTGAGTAAAATTGAACAATAAGTTAATATCATTGAAGTGGTTGAAGGAAATGATTCAAAAGAATCTTTTGAATGAAACCTAAATTATAAAATACTGTATTATAATATCACATAATAAAAAAAGAGAACAGACAGTGCTGAAACTTTTAGTTGACTTTCTGGTTAAAAAGTAATTCTTTAAAATTTTATTTTGTAAATATTTCCAGCAATAAAATTTTTTTCATTGTTTTTGCCCTTTTCAACCCCTTTTATTATTTTTAATTAATTTTTCAAATATTTTCATAGTAATAAAATATGATAGGCATTTAGATAGAGGATAATTTCCTATAGAAGCAATGTTTCACTCGGAGCATATTCATTTAATGTGGTACTTTCCAGAAAGTGAAGTATTACTGTAAAAATTTTTTTTATATACACTAGTGAAACGTTATCACAAAAGACTAGAAGCTGAATAGTATCGCCTTATTGAAATCCTGTTTTATATTTAAAGAAATATTAACACATTATATGTATAAAGTTTACACTGAATTCAAATCTAATTGTTGAAATTTTCTGGAGCAATTTAAAAAAATAAACTGCATAATTCAATTTAACTATTAAAATACTTTGAATTAAAATAGCGTTTAATTCCTTACAAAAAACGTAAATGTTTCCTTTTAAAATACTTTTTTTATTTGAACTTGTATGACAGAGCATGATTTGATTTAAACTGAATTTATAACATTGGTAGAGCTTAAAAGAAGCAAATATGTATTCACGTTTGACTATGAAGCAACAAATAATTTATTTCATCCTTGAAAATATTTGGAATGAATTCTAAATTTTCTTAACTGATTTAAAAAACATTACCTTTTTGACATTGATATAAAAATGAACAAAATGTTTAGAATAGAAGGTATTTACATTATGTGCCAGTTAAAATTTTGTTTAATACCAAAATATTCTTAGTTAAATATTATTATAAATGCATGCTATAGAACCAAAGTCTGCAAATGAAAAATTCAAAATTTTAGGTAAATGATTAATTTTTTAATAGATTACTAATTTTGCTCCTTAAGCTCATAAGCTTTAGATTACAAAGCTTTAAAAAAAAAAACTGAATTTATTTAAAACTACAAATGTTATTAAATTATAAACCATTTTTAAAATGCTTCTATTAAATCTCTTAAGGAAATTAATTTAAACTCAACTCTTTCAAAATTCGAATAAAAAATTCAAAAAAAAAAATGATAAATTTATGACAAAGACATGAACGTCTGTGCGTGTTAAATTTAAGTTACTTTATTTACCTCTAATATGAACAAAATAGTTTAAATATGTGCTCCAAAATTGTTAACTTTTCGTATTATCCTATAATAAATATAATGATGCAAAAAAAAGAAAATAAAACTTACAATCGAGTGCGAAATATAAACTGAACTTCAAAATCATCTATTCCAACAGAAGTAATTCTAAAACCGTAAGAAATCAAATAAAATTTTACTGCCAGATGCATATTCCCAGAACTTTTCAACAAATAATAATATATGCAGTTAAATAATCAGATCGCAGACGATATTTTTATTAATACATTAGTGGTCTAATTTAGCTTCTGAAAAGCAGACGATTTTTACAAAAAAAAATATCACAAATCAAAATATTATTTCAAAAACAACTACACATAGATAAAAAACTTAAAATAATAATAAAAAAATAAGAGGAAAGGAGGGTAACAAATTATATGATAATATTTCACTTTTATACAAAGTATGCTTTTTAACTACAAGCTAATCTAAAAGAAAAATACAGTTAATTTGTTCTACTTGAGAATAAATTTTTAAATTTAAAATGGATTTAAAAGAGTCTCTGAGAGAGAAGAGCAGAAAGTGATTAAATTTTAACTAGGCTATTTCTTTTTTTTTAAAATTTAATGAGCTAGTCATACCAGCGAATGGAAGTAAAGAGATTTTTCTGATATACTAATAAATGAAGTGGCGAGTAATTTTTTAACTGTGATACTGTCGAGTTTACTTTGCCATTGAAACTGCTGTTATGGGAGTAAAAGATAGATTAAATTTAATTAAAATTTCAGAGTATGTAAAATAGGGGAATGAAAAAATAGGAAAGGAAATTAAAGAAAAAGTATAAATAAATTATTAGTTGATAGAGAATTTGAGTGAAATGTGTTTGTATAAAATACTATGTAGAATATACAGTTTCAATCAAAGGAAACTCTATGTTCTACATAGTATTTTTAAGAATACATTAAATGAAACAGAAGTAAATGTTACTTTGAACAAATTAGCTGGATTTAAGTAGAATTAGAATGATATATACATAGTTAAAGCAACAAATAAAAAACACATCAAGTTATAAATGTCTTAAAAATTCCTTTTCACTGTTTTCATTTTCATTTTCTTTTTGAGATATAGCCACTTTAAAGTATCATTTCATTGTAATGGATTTTGTAAAAATATATATGAATCTTCTAGTAAAATTTATAGAGATCCATGAAAATTCTTACGTCTTTTCAAACAATTTAATCCAGTTTTTTTGTATCCGTAACTTGGAAACTTTTAAGTGAAACTTTGTGAAATTTAAAACTTAGTTTAATTTTTAAACGCCGAATTAGGGATAAACATAAAAAATAGCATCCAAGTATTACCCATTAGTTTCTATTATGTTTCTGTAAAAATTCAATGTCTTGTCTTCATTCTTAATGTTTAATTTCAATTATTTAGAATATATAGCTGTGAAATATTTATGCAGTCAAATATTTGATTATTACGGAAGTTAAATTGAAAGAATACATTCTTTTATCGTTAGAAGAAAAATATTAAATTATGTATCATCCCTTTAAATTTTCTTCAAAATCAATATTTCTCATGTTATAAAACATTCCTTCTTTATATATTGGCCTGTTTCTCTAACAAAAAACTTTTCAGTGAATTGAAAAGGGTTTTTTAAAAGACGAAAGCGACTTCGCCTAAATATTCTTTTATTTTATGAGTTATTGTGAACATTGTGTGAACCAAAGGTAAAATGTCGAGGTTCCTGACAGTACGTGTGCAAATCCATTCCAGACTTAAGTCTAATTTTACCCTCTTCACCTAAAAAGTCTACTGTTAATTATTTTTATTAAGTTACCAAAAAGTTATACACCCTTAATAGTTTTATAAAAAATTTGTCCCACCTGGACATAAATGGTGTAAATGTTAAAAGCTCAATTAGAAGTAAACTATAAAGTTAATGGATTAATTCATTAATTTCCAAAAGTGTATTTTCCCAAAATCAGAGAGCCGAAGTAAGTTTTTCCAAGTAAAGGGTGTTTTTTTAGAGGTATAGAACTTTAAATTGCAATAAAACAACGATGTATTATTCGATTGACATGAATTTTTTTGATAATCTTGTGGCATTACATTTTAAATATGATCAAGCAAGGCGTAGATTCGTCGAATGGGTCCAAAACGAGATTGCCGTTGTTCCCGATTTTCATAAGCGAATTTTGTTTAGCGATGAAGCGCACTTCTGGTTGAATGGCTACGTCAGCAAACAAAACTGTCGCATTTTGAGTGAAGCTAATCCACAAGTGTATGTCGAAACACCGTTACATCCAGAAAAACTGACTGTTTGGTGCGCTTTATGGGCTGATGGAATCCTTCTTCAAAAACGATGAAGGCCACAACGTTACAGTCAATGGTGATCGGTATAGAGCCATGATTACTAACTTTTTCATTCCTGAATTGAACAATCATGATGTCCAGGAGCTGTGGTTCCAAGAAGACGGCGCAACATGTCACACAGCTCGTGCCACAATCGATTTATTGAAAGACACGTTTGGTGACCGCCTAATTTCACGTTTTGGACCTGTGAATTGGCTTCCAAGATCTTGTGATTTAACACCGCTAGACTATTTTCTGTGGGGCTATGTAAAGTCATTGGTCTATGCGGATAAGCCACAAACGCTTGATCATTTGGAAGACAACATTCGCCGTGTTATTGCCGATATACGGCCACAAATGTTGGAAAAAGTCATCAAAAATTGGACGTCCAGATTGGACTAAATCCGAGCCACCCGTGGCAGTCATATGCCAGAAATCATATTTAAAATGTAATGCCTCAAGATTATCTTTCGAATAAAAAATAATTCATGTCAATCAAATAATACATCGTTGTTTTATTGCAATTTAAAGTTCTATACCTCTAAAATAAGACCCTTTATATACGTTCTCATAATTAAAAATGCGTTCAAAAAAATATTTCAAATTTCGAAAGTTATTGTATGTTTCCGAATAATGAGGGCTTAAAAAATGATCCCCTAAATCCAAATGGATCTTAATCAAACATTTGACGTTACGGCATTTACTATTAAACGTTTTTCAAACGTTAGGGAATTTCTTTTAGCTCTAAAAACAAAAAGAGACAATTTTGAAAATTTAAAATCATTACGAAAAATATGAATTATCTAATAGCGATATGAAAAGGGGGAATTGTAACGTACCTTATAATTTAGACTTAATTTTCTCTCATCTTATATAAACCCATCAAAATACCATAAAAATAAGAGACTAGTTAAGAAGAATTTAAAAAAAAAAATTCGAATTGACAATTAGGTAAACAAAATTTTATAGTGTACCTTAAAAGACCGTATACCAATTAATAATTCTAATTCTGCATCCAGTTATCATATGTAGATAAAAAATTGGCTTTGTGTGATATTGAAAATTTTTTACTAAGAAATTAATTATGTTAATGAATATATTAATATACACATTTTTTTATTAATCTATTTATACCCATAAATAAATTAAATAATCTATTAACAAACACATACATACATTAATTAACATGTTAATATAGTTTCTGGAACTTTTTTAAAATTGAAAGTAAGCAGGTTGGCTTTTATACAAAATCTTCTTATCTAAAACAAGTAATGTAAAGCTTTTTAAAGTCAATTCCTACTTAAGAGGAGAAGAGAAATTTCAAGAAGAAAAAAATTAATCAAAATTAACAATTAAGAAAGAAAAGTTTAATTTTTAGTTACTTTTCTTAATTAGTTGCAGTAAATATAAATATGTATATACATATATGACAGAATCACATTAAGTGACAAAATAGAATGTGAGTTTCCTTGAAATTTTCCATTTTCATTTCTATATATGGTAGTAGCCTAGTGGTTAGAGCATCGGACTCCTGTCCGGAAGGCCTGGGTTCGATGCCCGATGTCCCCATTTACCCTCCGAGTACACACGAAGTACGTACTCGTTAAATCAGGGGGTCCGAAGTCTTGTGGGCAGAGTCACGAGCGCAGGGACTGGAGAATATTTTCCTCCCCTTCAGTTCCATGCAGAAATTATGGAGGTGGAGATGGGTGGTGTTGCCATCTATCGACCCTTCGGGGAATATCGCTGAGCTAAATCGTACTGTCACCTGTATGGTGCTCAAGGCCAACGACAGGCGTACATCTAGCCCCTTGCCACGAGGAAATTCGTGGGCCTCGTTCTGACTACGTCGGACAGGTGGCATTAGAAACAAAAACAACATATGTGGTGTTAAACTATTTTCATTTGTCCGTTACTATTTATTCATTAATTAAATTTAATCATTGTAAAAAATAGAAAAAAAATGACATTCTCTAAGAAATTAGGCCAACCCAGGTGTGATTCAAACTCCGACTTTTCGATTAGGAGTTCAGCCCTCTATCCATTGCGCTTCAAGGACACAGCCAATGATTTTCCTTTCTGTATATGCTGTTGAACTATTATTTTTGTTTGTTACTATTTGTTCATTTTTTAATTGAATTAATGAATTAAAAAAAACTGTATTAACATCAAGTGTCATCCACTGCAAGTTTAAAAAATGGATTTGAACTTGAATGGATGAATAGAAAGTATTTAATTAACAATTGCAAATTTGAACAAGATATATATATATATATATATATATATATATATATATATATATATATATATATATATATATATATATGACATGTTTTGAATCCAGAATCAGACTGAATTTTTAAAAAGGATCTTTATTTGATAAAAGTTAGACATATTCTGACGCTAAGAGCAGAGAGGAAAAAAGCACTCCACCGTGTAAATCTAAAAGGGTTATCACTTAAAACACAGATGCGGTAAGTATCGCGGATTTTATGAGTGCGCTTGAAATTTAATGCTGACATATAGGGCTATTAAATATAAAGATCTGGAATTAGACCTGTTTAGTGGCTAGGCCATATGTTCGGAGGAAATAAATGGGTGATTAATTTGATACTTGAAGATCAAATGAAAAATATGAGTTAATTGCTAGATAGAGAATTTAATTTTTAATCTAATTTTATTATCCTTACATTTGCCCCCCCTTCCAATTTTAAAAGGGATTCACGGTGCTGTTTTTCTCTCTTTACAAACTTAATCAATTTTCAACAAAAACAAAACAATACATAACATCATTTGGAAACGCATATTACACATACTAGAAATATTTAAGTAATATGAATACAAAAATCAAAATGCTCTAAAATAAACGAATCTATAACATTAAACACAATAATGACACTTCCAAAATATTGATTGTTAAAAATGAATTGCTATACGTATAACTGAAGATTAGCTTGTTCAAATCAATTCGACATCCAGAATAAGAGCTCGTGTTTCCATCTATTCCTTCATAATAATAGATTAATATTATAGCTAGCAGATAATGTTTTCAAAAAAGAATTTTTATATAGGGAAATAATATCATATCAAACAATAAGGTAGAAAATATTAAAATACATGATATCATACAAATGTTAAAATAATAATTTTGTATAAAAATCTACTCTGGCACCATCGTAGTAATACCTTATAGTGTTACACAAAATTTTGCATATATGAATTACATTTTTTAAAAATATAAAAAAATATAGACACTATTAAAAAGAAATTATTAATAATATGAAAACGGTGTACACACACAACAACTTATATGCACTATTCAACATAATAAACAATATTTTATTTCATATGTTTTATAAAATATAAGAATATAAAAATATAAAAATGTTACGAATATAGGAATAAAAGAATATAAGAGTTATAGGAATAAAAAGGCTCTTTAAATAATTGTGAGTCGGAAATGTGGACTCTCTTCTATCATCACCTTTAGTATTTATGTGAAATTTTCACAATATTCACTGTAACTTATTAATGTTGCATACAATATTTTGAATCGCTTCGTAACCTTCTAAGTATTCGCATAAATAAAATTCTTGACTTTCTCTTACATCACACATTTACTAATATAAACTGTATCACATTACTTATTTTTGAACACATCTCTCTGAGAAATCTGCGTGATCAAATCACAGATGTTCAGGGATGCTAATAAGAAAACAATAAGAGGTGTACATACCAAACTAAAAACGTTTTTTTAATGTTTCAAGACATATACAAAATTATAATGATTGTATTCTCCCTTATCTACGGTATAATATCCAAAAATAAGCTTCAAGTTATTAAATTAATTTTAAATTTAGATAAAGAAAATTTCAAGAAATAGTGAAACTTGATATATGGCCCGTATATAAAAACACACAATTTCAAAATGAAAAAAATTAAATGACATGCAATAAGGTTACTGTTGAATAAAATAATTAGCAAATTAATAAAATTCAGTGGAGAAAAAGAATGCAACATGACGTTATTTTTTGTTTCTCATCAAAATCATTATAATTAGTATTAGTACATTAGAGTCATTTTTCTAATAACTAAACTTATATCTTTCAATTTTAAAATACCAATATCTATCATAAATACTAACTCATTCGACATTTTAAAATAAAATAACGAGGAGCACATTAAAATTTCTCAAAATTTTGTATAATAAAACACATATACTCTGCTTTCACAATTGAAAGTATAAACAATATCTCCTTTAACACAAAATATACTATAAGAAAGCTAAATATCATATTATATTACTCTTCTAAAAGTTCTGTTCAGCAAAACTCAGTCACTTCAATGTTTCTAAAATGAAAACTAATAATTTCACTGGCCTTTACTTCGTAGCGACAGAAATTTTTGGTGAAAGGCAATTCAGATGTTGTTGTCATTTGATTTGTACTAGTAAAATTCTATTTATTTATTTTCTTTCTAAGTTGCTCTTTCGATTCTGCATTTGATGTTTTTCATTCACTATGGTATTCGATGGTGGTCAAATTCACGGTATTATTGTGCATCTTTTCATTTTCTGAATTTTATTTTTTCCAATATCATTCGGATAAAAAGATTTTTTTTATTTTTTGGCGGAAGGGGCGACGTCTTTCTTCGAGGAGTCCGCAACTCTTCTTTTTTTTGCCATTAGAACATTGTTTCTTTCATTCGCGGCAATCTGGTCTCTTCAGCAAAGAGATGTTCAGCGCAGTCGAAGTTCCTCAAATTCTCCATAGCATTTATTACGGTCAATGGCGTTCGTTTTTACTTTAAGATTATTCTAAGAATATATTTAAGTTTAAACTCTGAAATGTGCGTTTTCAGGAAAATCCTGCTGGCATTAATTCTGACATATTTTGAAGCCAGAATCAGATTGAATTTTTAAAAAGGATCCTTTTATTTGATGAAAGTTAGACACATTCTGTCACTAAGAGCAGAGAGGAAAAAAACACGCCATCGTGAAAATCTTAGTGGGTTACCATTTAAAATATAGATGCGGTAGTATCGCGAATTTTATGAGTGTGCTTGAAAGTTAATGCTGACACATAGGACTATTAAATATAACGATCTGGAATTAGACATGTTTATTGGCTAGGACATATGTTCGGAAGAAATAAACGGGCGATTAGTTTGATACTTGAAGATCAAATGAAAAATATGAGTTCAGTGCTAGATAGGGAATTAAATTTTTAATTAAATTTAATAATTTAATTATTCTTACACACACACACACACACACACACACACACACACACACACACACACACACACACACACACACACACACACACACACACACACACACACACACACACACACACACACACACACACACACACACACACACACACACACACACACACACACACACACACACACACACACACACACACACACACACACACACACACACACACACACAAACACACACACAGACACACACACACACACACACACACACACACACACACACACACACACACACACACACACACACATTGGGAGAGAGTGAACTAATAGTAGTAATTGATAAACAATGTAATTTAGGAAAAACAGTTTAATATTAAATGGTAATTAATTTTTATTAATTATCATTAAAGTATCGTATTGCCATCCAGAACAATCGTGTATATAAAATTTCCTTTCAACTGAATGCTTTAACACGTGAGAAAAAAACATTTTCAAATTTTGACATAAATTGCCAAAAGGGTCACTAAGTTGCCAACGTGGCTGTATTTGTAATTTTTTAAACAATTAGCTTTAATAAATTAATTTTTATTAATTATAATTAAAAAAATTATTGTATTGTCATCCAAAATAATCATGTACATTACATTTCAGCTCAATTGAGTGCTTTAAAATGTATTTAATTAACGATTGAAAAATCCAGCAAGATAAATAAATAAACAAACAAATAAATATGTATAGAGATCGCGAGCTAATAGTAGGAATTGAAAAAGACGTAAGTTGGCGTCTAAAATTGATTTTTAGCCAAACTGACAAACCAGATCTTTATTGTTACGAAAATGCAGACGCGCGATTCATACTTTTTAAAAAGTTTTTAATTAGTATCTTTTTAAATAATCTTTATATATGTAATTCTTCTGTGCGTGTGTATGTAACTGAACTCCTCCTAAGCGGCTGGACAGATTTTGATGAAAGTTTTTGTCTTTTCCAGTGGACTCGAGAATGGTTCAGATTTATAATTCGGTTTAGAAATGTTTATTTAATTAATTTTTTATTTATAAATTGTTGATCTTGGAATGTTTTACATTAGATCTGGCAGACTGCGCTACGATCGCTGTATCGAATATTTAAAAATCTTTTATTATAATTCAAGTTGGTCCAGACAGTTGGTGCTGGGAAAATTTCAGGAAAATGTTTTGCCATTTCGTGTTATTATTTTGTTGATATAAATCGTGTGTTAATTAAATTATTACATTCAGATGTAACTAGTGTTTGAAATTTTACTCAATTTTTTAAAATTTTACTCAAAACGGTCAAGATTGTTAAAGCTTATTCATAAAAATTTGGAATTTTTGAATTTAAGACGTGTGTACAGGATAACGTCTGTCGGGTCCTCTCTGTTATATATATATATATATATATATATATATATATGGAGATTGTGAACCAATAGTAGGAATTGAAAAAAGAAGCACATAAATCCTTCTCAATCCATGGCAGAATCCGAATTTCATAACATTTCATAACATTTACATTCACTCATTGTGATGTTTAAATATATCTGATCAAATTATGTATCTGAATTATTTGCATCGGATTTGTCAGATATTTCAGTACTAACAAAAGTATTGTGGGTTAAGTAAATAAACTCGATAAAAAGTCTTCCTTCAATATGATTCGATTTTTTTTTAACTAGAAAGCTTAAAGAATTACACAGTTTCTGATAAAAGCTATTAATATTCCTCCCCCCCTCCCAAAAAAAGGAAACAAAACCAAAACAAATTCCTTTTATGTAATAAAATAGAAAAAATGAACCCAAAAAATCAAATGAAGATAACGTTTTAAAGTAATAAGACAACATTTAAAAAAGTATCTAAAATTAATTTTAAAAAATAAGAAAATGTGTATTCATGGAAAAATGAAAACAAAAAAAAAATCCTTTGATCTTGTGTTTGAAGAAATAATCCCCTACTTATACTTATTTTTTATAATCACTTACTTTTTATCCATTCATGCGCCTAATATAAAATAGGTAAATTTTTAGATGATAATAAAAAATAATTTCATTAAAAATGTAAGAGCTCAAATTTTTTTTGAAAGAAATTCCGTGACTGAAATCTTTTAAGAAGGTGTTTTTTTATAGATAAAAAATATAATACTCAAGCAGCATAATGCAAAAGTAACATTTTTGACTCATGATACAATCTTGAATATTAATTAATGGATGATGGACAAAAAACAAATTTTCCATATTATTATAAATGAGTTTCATCAATTTTTATGTATGAAAGAAGAAATTGATTGTCTGTTCAAAAGAATATAATAGTTTTCCCCATATTATTCGTTGCGATCCAAACTGTTTTGACATTTAAGAGATAAAATGCAGCACATTGAAAAATAAATTATAACAAACAGGTGTTGTTTTGATAAACCATTTAAAATTTCTCTCCAAAAGCACTCTTACATTTAAGCCACTATCCATTTCAAATTATGAGAAAACTTTTGACATCTAGGATCTCTTTTGCGCGATGAATTGTTAATATAAGAAATGTAATATGATAAATTTATCTTTCGAGGCATCAAATTTGATGGTAAATACGTCATCAAAAACAATTAAGAAAGATTGGTTCAAATATTTTAAAATTACTTTTTTCTCTAAGTAATCCAGTTTTGATTTTTAAGAGATTAGAAAGCTTCGAGAGAGAATTTAAAATTGCAGAATAAAGTAGTATTTTAAGTTTAGTTAATTTCCTTGAATTTTAAAGTATTTTGAATATGTATTTCGTTAATATGCATGAGTTCATTCAAATAGAATGCACGCATATATGAATATTAAAACAATTTAATTAAAATTCTACAAGTAATTTTATAATTTTCATTAAATATAAAAAATTAAACTTAGAAAAAAAGTAATGACATTATAAACTATTATTTAAAACTCAGGCTAGAAAAAGGTACCGATATGTACCAGGATGATTCAGTTACTAAACTGACTAAGTAAAATGACCTCACAAATTCCAGCATCACAGAATTGTAAGAACTTTGCAACTTTTAACAAATCAGCTAGAACATTTTACTATTTTCTTCCAAAAACTCTTATATTATCCCTAGTCAATTTCTGCTACAGTCTATTGTACTGCAACACAAAATGCTATTGTATGTGCATCATATTGTAACAAAATAGGAAAATCTTTTTCTTTATTATTTATTGTAATAAAGAGATGAAATTTAAAAACCTTTCATAAGAGTATAAATGAAGATATATAAGCATATCATGATAATTAAAATTAACTGAAACTGCAATTAGAACAGCAAACTGCAAGAAAAATAAAGGGTGTTTTTTTAGAGGTATAGAACTTTAAATTGAATAAAACAACGATGTATTATTCAATTGACATGAATTTTTTTTATTCGAAAGATAATCTTGTGGCTTTACATTCTAAATATGATTTCTGGCATATGACTGCCACGGGTGGCTCGGATGTAGTCCAATTTGGACGTCCAATTTTCGATGACTTTGTGACAAATCTATACGGTACTTTATCACTAACATTCTGAGTCGTCTTTTTTAGGGAAATTTAATTCCCTACCTATTTCCAATCAGCTCCAAAGAGAGGACAGGATTCCTTGTTATGCAGATTAGATAAAGTATTTAAGTCAAACGGAATCGTAAAGTTAGAGCAGTAGGAGAGAGAGATTGAAGCAGAAAGTTATAATAGTGAAGTTAGATTTATAATTGAAGATTTCTTGGTGGATAATTTAATCTCAGGAAGAGTTGAGATTCCGTGTGATAAATATTGATTTATAATTAAAGTCTCATTAAAGCTTTATATTAGGAGTGAGATTAAAGTTAAATGTTCAATAGGAACATTATGGATTATAATTCTGGGATCTCTTATCGCGGTAATCTCTGCGTGATCAATATTCTAATTGTTAATTAATTAGATCATTAAATATTTAAGAGAAAATCTTTTAAACCTCATAAAGCTATTTAGATATATTTGTTAGTAAGTCTTTTATACTATTTGGATAAGATAACCAAATAAAGAAAGTTATTTATAAAAATGGCTACTGGTTCTTAGATGACTCCAACTTATTCTCGTTCTCAAAGTGAGGTCCAAGGGGACCTTCACAACTTTTTCCAACATTTGTGGCCGTATATCGGCAATAACACGGCGAATGTTGTCTTCCAAATGGTCAAGCGTTTGTGGCTTATCCGCATAGACCAATGACTTTACATAGCCCCACAAAAAATAGTCTAGCGGTGTTAAATCACAAGATCTTGGAGGCCAATTCACAGGTCCAAAACGTGAAATTAGGCGGTCACCAAACTTGTCTTTCAATAAATCGATTGTGGTACGAGCTGTGTGACATGTTGCGCCGTCTTATTGGAACCACAGCTCCTGGACATCATGATTGTTCAATTCAGGAATGAAAAAGTTAGTAATCATGGCTCTATACCAATCACCATTGACTGTAACTTTGTGACCTTCATCGTTTTTGAAGAAGGATTCCACCAGCCCATAAAGCGCACCAAACAGTCAGTTTTTCTGGATGTAACGGTGTTTTGACATACACTTGTGGATTAGCTTCACTCCAAATGCGGCAGTTTTGTTTGTTGACGTAGCCATTCAACCAGAAGTGCGCTTCAACGCTAAACAAAATTCGCTTATGAAAATCGACCATTATTTTCGAAATAAAATTGCACAATTTGAAAGCGTTGTTCAGGTGTGAGTCTATTCATGATGAATTGCCAAACCAAACTGAGAATAAATCACTTGACAGCTGTTAAATCGGTCGCCATCTTGGAAAGTAATGTCAAATTAAATTTCTATACCTGGGAAAAAACACTCTTTATATGGAATGGTGTTAAATGTCCGTAATATATTTTATTATTTCATATTTCCATCATTGTACTCTTCATTATTGTAAACCAAAAAAAATGTGTGTGTGTACTTATGTACGCTCGTAAGAAGTTATACTTTGGCGTAAAAAGATAAAAAACTTTCTAAAAATCTTGATCAGTGTAAGGTGGACCAAGGACGAAAAGCGGTCACGAGCAGAGTTGAGCGATACAAACCTTAAGTCAATAGGATCAACCAAACCCGAGATAATCACGATTAAAATAAATTTAAACACTTCCGCACAAGGACAATAGGACCAATAACATGGGGGGTTTTCAGCAGACTGTATCTGGAAATGAGGTGAAGAGAATGTGAAACCTGAGACCTCATATTGAATGTCTCGGCGGGAAGAATCGTTTCTGAGAAATTAAGACATCCACCCGAAGAGCCCCTGAGGTATGGTCATTTTAAAATAATTAAAACATTTAAATAAAATAAAAGCAGCCCCCCTGCAATTCGTAACTCGGTCTGGTTGTGAGAAAACACAAGAGGAACTGATTCAGAGTCTGTAGTTGCCAATGGAGCTTCACTCTAACTCGGGAAAGGAAAACGAAACTATTTCCCACTGGGGGCGGGGGACAACTGTGACGTAAATGTTCACTTACATCCCAACAATACACAGAGTAGTAGGTGATCCCAAAGTTTAATCCTTCAACCTCAGTAATATCGTGATGTCATCAAAAGATCGAACCCTATAGGAATAACGTGGGAATTCTAATTTTATTGATAACGCCCCCCCTAGGTCCACTATCTACAAACGAACTATAACAGATGAAAGAACTCAAAGAGGAGAACCTACTGGCCGAGTTTCATTAACAAAGCTCAAAGAAATGGGGTTATGGTCTTAGAAAAATGTTTCTTTGATGCTCATAGGGAGAACAATCGAATCGAACTGGTGCGGTTGACCAAGGTGGCAAATGATTCGAGTTCTTGCTGGGGAAGCCCTGTAGGGGTGGGGAGCACTGGAGGGGGCCAATTCCACGTAAAAATAGCACTAATACAAAATATGGCCGAACTTCAAAAAGCAAATCCCAAGCTCAATTCCCTTGTGGGGGGGGTGAAGTTTTGTCCAGTCCCCATAGGATTAACATGGGAGCATGATATTTTAGTGCTTAAGCCCTCCCCATGCCTACACAATGGGAATGAATAAGATGACTGGATGGGTATCGACGAGTGGATCAGTTGGTACAAATCTCAAGTCTAAGAATCAAACAGGAGCCAAGGTATTGGGAGTTTAAACAAATTTAAAAAGTGTAAAACAATTAAAAACTACGGAAGAAATATCCCTATGAGTATCAATTTATAATAATTGGAAGAGCAGATAGAGAGGGATCGAATGAGCCAGGTCCGAATGGACTGTGAGGCTCAGGTGCCGAGATATTGGCCAAAAAGCTGTATAGGGGGAATGCACCGGAGGGGAGATGTGTCCCAACAGATATAGTATTACAATAGTTATTACGATCCCCCGAATATAAGGCCCCTAGCACCCAAAAAGTGGCATCTACAGTATTAAAATTCGTAGTTAAACAAACGTATGCACATATATCTTCTCACGAACCGCACAACGCAGAAACTCCCCAAAGGTACCAAAAGATTGGGAATGATCCGAGGAATCCATTTTGACCATTTATATTCCGATATTCCAATTAGTTAAAAAGATAGTAACTAAGAAACTTAAAACACATAATTAGTGCCATTTATTCCCGCCAGGGGCAAAATTCAAACTATCCGACCTTTTTATTTTTTCTTCTTCAGATCTTTCTAAAACACGATCTAATTTTTTCATGAAACTCAGCCAAAAAATAATTACAGAATCGGAAAGATCATTTATTTCGCCACGATACGGTATAATTTATTTTACAAAATAATGATATTTTCTATTTTCTACGATTTTTTCTGAAATGAGTCAAAATTGGTACGTTTTTATGAAAATGATTTATTAAATCATTCCGCTTACATTTTCTTTCGCGTTAATGAAATTATATCTTACACTATAAAAATATTAATGCCTTTCAATTTTAGAATGAGTCATTTAAAAAATTAAATGTGAAAAACTTTTTTGTATGATTTTTCAAAAAATACTCAAAATTTTATTTAATTACTTAATAGCTTTTTTCTTTATAATAATAATCCACGAAACCTTTTTTTCCGTATGTTGAACGATATTATCCGTAATCTTCACAAAGATTTAAAAAAATTGTTTAAAAATTACGGTTTTTTTTTAAAAAAAAATTGTGTTTGTTTTTTTCCTTTTTGCTAGAAATATTTGAGCATTGTTTTTGTGAAATTTTTCGTTTAAAAATTACCATTGTTTGCAATCGATATATGAAGTTTGAAGGCATTAACTTAAAAATGAAGCCCGAAAAAAATTAAAACTTTATCAAAAAACGCAATTTTAAAATAGCCCAGGATTTGGCGGCAAAAACTCTTTTCCACTCAGTCCGTTGCGTTTGACGAAATGTTACACTAGAAAAGCCTATAAATATTGAAACTCACCAGATTTGACAAAATTGAATTTCAAAGCTTTTTTTTTCACGATTTTTCAAAAAATACTCAACATTTTATTTAAATACTTAATAACTTCTTTATTTATAAAAATAATCTCACGAAACTTTTTTTTCTCGTGTAGAACGATATTACCCGTAATCTGTACAAAGATTGAAATTTTTTTTTTTTAAAAAATAAATTGTGTTTTTCGTTTCCGCCCCCCTTTTTGCGAGAAATATTTAAGAATTATTTTTGTTACATTTTTTGTTTAAAAATTACTGTTGTTTTCAATCTATATATGAGAAGTTTGAAGACATTAACTTAAAAATTAAGCCCGAAAAAAAATTAAAACTTTAACAAATAAAGCGTTTTTACAATAGGAATAACTCTTCCTTTTATTTTGAATGTCTTTTCACTCCCCCCACCCCCAACGATTTCGTAGCGTGGTCGCTTAAAGCGCTTCATTAATAGCTGTTGGACACGGGTTCGAAACAACATCATCGCGTATTTTTATGATTTTTTAAAAAATACTCAAAATTTTATTCGCGCATTTAATTTTCTTATAATAATTGATAGTCTTTTTGGAGGAGTACCAAATTTTAAAGCAATATTCTTTTCTTGACGTCTTTATCCATTTCCTGAAGAATTAAATTTTTTTGTTTGATGCTCAAGCCTTTACCTTTTAACATTTTCGAGCTACAAGAAACGAATATACCAGGACGACTGATCAACACTACAAATGAATGGAAACCAGTTCATGGACACGGAGACACGACACAACTCTAATGAGAGTGAAAGGGGATATGGAAAATGATTGTAGTGAACTAGACAATGGGGGTTAATGGTTGCACTTCTCGGATGAAACGCGCAGAATTCTATTGTTCTCGGATAGTTAGACGCCTAATAAAATCAGTTCAAGATTTATGAACACCATAAATTGCGTTAAATGACGGAACAACATGAAAAAAAAATGTACTGAAATACTTCAAATGTAGAGAAAAAAAATTGAACCACAAGAAAAAAAAAGTTCATTTTCGCTATTAGAAGGTTATTTTACGAAAAAATTTGTGAAATGTTCTTGATCCCAGGAAAAAGTTCGTTATATAGATAAATTCACAATATATAGAGGTTCGGCTGTCTATTATATGTAATAGCAAAATTATTTTTATTTCATCTTCAAACATTAATTCTAGCCTATTATTTCAGCTTTAAAATCCTGTTTAGCCGTAAAACTGTAATTATACTAATATTTAAAACAAACTGCAGTAGAACGTCGTTTATCCGGAGGTTTATTTTTCGGAGCGTCAAATATCCGAACCAGTTTTTCTTTTTTTTTCAACTACATGTACTGTGGAAAAAAATCAATAGTGTCAACATCTCATTTCGAAATCTAGTTTTATTCTGAAATACAAAATAGTGATTACACTGATCAAAGCAATAAATTAATAGTGGACACGCTGGCGCCAGTCTCAACAAAACAAATAGGAAAGTTTTACTTCAATTGTATATGAAAATGTTTTCGAACAGTGCAATCAATGCTCAACAGTCATTTCGCATGAGCCCATAAGTGACGGGAAAACTCAAGGTCAGGGATATTTGGGGAATTTCAGTTGTATAATTTGGTAAACATCTGTTTGGAATATTAGGTCAATTTGTTTCCAAGTGAGGGGGTGTATACGTGCTGTTTTGTTGAGTTGTGAACTGTTATGGCTTCGAAATCAAAACGGAAGTGCAACGTTTTGAACATAGAGACAAAGCTTGAAATAATGAACGTCTCGCGAAGGAAGAAAGTGGAGCGTCTTTAGAACAGTTTTATAATTTGAGATACCCCCGAAAACCCATTTTAAATTTTTCTTCAAAACTTGGCTTATATATAATATGACTCAAAGAAAAGGAAAACCACGAGGGAAGCAAACAATGTTCTTCTTGATTGCGCTCTCTACTTGTAATTTTTACAAAGAAGGAGCAAAGGGGACCCAATATTGGGCCCTCTGTTGTGCGAAAAAGCTCTGGAATGTAACGAGAAATTAGGCAGTTCGGCTGATTCAAAGATATCACTGGTAGGTTAAAGAACTTTAAATCGCGCCCCGAGATACGGGAGCTGTAGGTTGAAGGTGAATCATTGTCAGGCGATAAGAACTCTGCCCACAAGTTTAAGGAAACATTTTTGCAGAGTGTGGAAGAGAAGAAGGTTACTCCAGAGACAACATTTACAACGTAGACGAGACTGGGGTAAATTGAAAGGCTCTGCCGAGAAAATCATCGGCTTCAAAACGGGAGTCCATAACACCAGGTTTTAAAGTCAGCAAGGAATGTGTTGCACCCACGGTTCGTGCGAACGCAAATGGAACACACTTTTTGCCATTGCTTGTGATTGGCAAATCTAAGAAGCCTCTCTACTTCAAAAATGTTTCATGACTTACTCTTTACAGGACACAAAATAGTGCGTGGATGAACTCTGCCCTTTTTTCTGAATGGTACTCTAAAGACTACTTCATTCCTAACGTCGAGAAACTTTGTGAACGTGAAGGGAAAACAGGCAAAGTTTTACTAATTCTCGATAATGCTCCCTGTCACCTACCCGTCAAAATTCTCAAAGCAATTGATGACGACTTCAGCGTGATGTATTTTCCACCAAACGTCACTGCACTGGTGCAACCAATGGACCAAGGCGTCATTGAAAAGCTCAAGAGAGTTTATAGGAAACAAGTTTTGCTGAGATTGCTTTTGGCAGTAAACGACTGGGACTCGCGCGCGCTCGAAAAACAGAGTCTGAAAAATGCATGGCATAAACTGTGGCCAGATTTAGAAGCCAAGAAAGACTTCAATGACGACCACAGAGAGGAGATTACCGACTTTTTCAATCAATCCCAGGATTTCAAGAATGCGATGAAGAGAAGATGTAGAAACCTGGATGGCATGCGATGCAGAAAACTGTGGATTTTAAATGCTAAATGATGACGAGATTGTGACTTCCGTGCAAGAAGAATCCGATCCTGTGGACGATGAAACGGAGGAAGACGAGGACAGCAACAACAGCAAAAGTAGAAAGGGCCTATCACATGCTGACGCGTTTTCTGCGTTACAGACAGTTATGGAGTGGTACGAACAACAATCAGAGTGCTGTCCTACTCAACTACTGCTGCTCAAGAGAATAAGATACCTTGCAGCGAAACACGAAGGTGTACAATGGTACAGCGAAAAATAAGTGATTGTTTTCACAATAAAGATAAAATTGTGACATTTTGCTCCTATTTTGCTTTTTCTTCAAGCACGCTTCCCGCATATGATTATTTTCAATATTCATATAGTGTTCGGTTTTATATACTGCTTGGATCGCATTCGGTTTTCGGTTATCTGAACAATCACGTATCCGAACGGAGTCCGGTCCCAATTGATTCGGATAAACGACGTTCTAATGTAATATAAAAAGCAAAAAAAAAAAAAAAATAAGTTTGAATTTGTAAAACATTTAAGAAAAGAATCAGGAAAATTTACCAAATGTTAAATATTAATTTTTGCAATTTATATTTACGTGGCAGAACAGCGTTAAAAAAGTACAGAATTCTCATTCAGTAAAATGTTTCTTTTCAACATTATTATTTTCTAAGATAAATAACTTCGAAAAGAAATATGTATTTACAATTATCCTTTTACTAAGCTTTCTTACAATAGAACAGTGGAATTAATTGTTAGATTTTTCGTTTTAAATGTAAATATTTTTGAAAGAATTTTTCGAAGTTTATAAGAAATATTCGTAGTCTTATTCATTGTGACTAGAACTTGTAAAATTTTTTAATAGCTTGAGAAAATTTTCTTAACTAATCATGGCGAAATTCCAATGTTTATTTAAATAAAGTTTACATTTCGATGAATAAAGCAGAAATGTTACAATGTTCAGTGAGTGACTGAATATTATCGTCGCACTGTGTGTTCAGTTGCACGTTCAGCATTCAGAATTCATGGTAATTTATTTTTTACCAGACTCTTTAACAACAAATTTAGATTTCATCATTAATTCATACGATTTAAAAATAAAAGACTTCATAAAGTAAAAACTTTACGTGTTACTTAAAATTTCTTTTTTACTATTTGGAGGAAAAGCAATATTTGATCCATTTTTATAGAACATTATTTATTTAAAAGAAAAAGGTATTATACAAAAAATGTAATGTTTCAATCAAAGTTGAGGAAGATAAAAATACAAATAGTGAAAAATAAAGTTATTATATCCTTAGAATCAAAAGATATTGCTACAAATATTGTTAAAATATTAATAAATGTAGTCTAACTAATCGTCTCAACTGAGAAAGAATTTCTGCTCGTTACAAGTAGGAACAGATGCTGCTGCGTATTAGAAATATGATTGAAATACGGCTATATATTAAAATAGAATAATTCTTGAAGCAATTTAGGGAAAATGAACAAGTATCTGGTAGTGTATTTTTATTGTATCTAGTCATGTTCTGTCATGTATTCTCAACATTGATTTAATTACTGGTTTTAAATATACATAACAGTAAATTTTAGAAACTACACATTGTTTAAATCAAATCGATAACGGAGTTTATTTGCATTTGCTTTGAATATATTTTAGAACTGCAGATGTTAGGGAGAAACTACTGAAGTGTATCGCTTTGACCAAAATAAGAGTGAAGTTAAAAGAAAATTTTAAATAATATATTTTATTAAATGAAACTTTGACTTAAATTAGGAACGAAATCAATTCTTAAAATTTCAGAAAGAACAAAATTTTATGTTTGTTTAGTTAATTAATTAAATAAGTTAATACTCTTAACGTCTGAACTGGACTTTTTATCTCTGTTACCTAGTTCTCATAGTAAAATTAACCTAAGATACACATTTCTTAAATATTTATTACAAAATATCAGTTAAGGCTTCAAAAAGTGAGCCTTCTAAAGTTAAATAATCTTTTCGAGTATTTGATGTTATACGATTCTCTCTACTGAGCAATTTTAAATTTTTTTTTCAAAACAAAACAAAGATTCCTTTTTTGGGGGCTTTAAAAATATTGAAAAAGAGGTAATATTATTAAAAGCAATAATCATTTAATACAATTAAAAATAATTGTAGTGTATTAAAATTTCTACGAAATAAAAAAAAAATAATTTTTTTTACGTAGAAATTTTAATACACTGCAATTATTTTCAGCCTTGCAGTGTCAAGAGTTTTTTTTTAAATGTTGATTCAATCATCAAAATATTACAAAAACGGGAAAACAGAGGAAATGCTATAAATCGTATCTACTAAAATGATCTACTATATTCCTATGTGTTGAATTGACCTCAGTGGCGCAACAGCCCATGAGGGCTAAGGCCTGCTGTGCCTATCTCAGCTTACGTGATCTTAGGCGCTGGGTTGCATGCGAAGATGTTTTGGTCAAGTGGTCAGTCTAAGGCGAAAAAAAAACTCCCGGTGTTCAGTTCTTAAGCAAGCTTGGTACTCATTTATCGATACATTAAAATGACGAAAGGCTGAGTCAACCTTGTCCAACCCGGGATTAAAACCCTGGACCTGAGGTGTGGAAGCACGATACTCTACCTATTAGCCACTTGGCTTCAGATTCCTATGTACCTTCTTCAAACATTTCTGGAATCAATAATCCTATTAGGATGAAACTTAATATGTAGAAAAGTATTATTTTTTATACATCTTCTACTTTTTATCATTGAATCAAGTGAGAATATATATCTTAATAAGTTCAAAACTATACATTTTTAAGTGTTTACAAAACTAGAAGTTATTAATAATGACTTCCTTTTTGGCTGTTTTCAAATTTTATTTTCGTTGTTAAATAGCTCACTTTAAAAAAGTTGAAACATCAAAAATCCATCTAAAAAAAAACCATACATCCTCCCGCTTTTTTAAGAAAGAAGTAGAGTTTCAATTATTCTTTTATAAAATAATTTGAAAGAAAAAAAGAAAGGAAACAATATTAAGTAAACTCCCTCAAGCTCATAAGCAACAGACCTTCATAAGTGCCATGACATTAGCTCATCGATAAATACGAGGAAAGAAGAAAAGGACATTTTTGGAATATTAGCAGACTGAAGATTTTTTGCGACCTCATTTTCATGTCCACACCTTAAATAAATTGAAAGAAAAAAGCTATCTATATAATATCCTAAACCCATTTTTTATGCTAATGATTCCGTGAATATTAAGTTTTTGTCCGTGCAGTAACATAATTTTCACGGTCACTGGGTTTCTAGACTTAAATGTATTATATATTTTCTTATAACCAAAAACTTCTATAAAAATTCGATTAGCATACTTCTTAATAAACTAATTGTTTTTAACCACGGTAATGTTAATTAATTTCCCCTTATGTACTTTGTTAATTTATTTCATTAAAATTATCCAAGTTATATATTTTTGCCAAACACCTGATCCAGTAGAAAAAAGAAAAATCTTCAAAAAGTTTGACACAAGAATATACGACATTTCTATAATAGGAATATCACCCATTTACTATTATTATTATACATTTTAATAATACGTTTGATAAAATACATGTATGTATTAATTGTAATTATAATACATTACGTATAATGTTTTAAAAAACATTTTAATGATACGTTTATTTTACTCTTGGTATACCTTTATAATATTATAAAATTTATTGTTATTATACAAATAGATAAAAAATGTAATATATAGATACATTATGTATTATTATATATGGATACATCTTTTATATGCACTCTCTATAACAAAAAAACGATGTACCAATAATTTGTCCGATTGCGATAAAAAAAAAACTGGTCTAAGGGAAGAGCCTTAATAGAAAAAAAACAATTAAAATTACAGAACACAATTGAAATTGCTATTTCAGAGCTTGACCGTTACAATATGAGGAAGTCAATAAGCAATTTTTCACCTCTGGCATCGGATGCAATTTGCCACCCTGTGTGTCTTATACCGACAATTTCTCGGATAGTGCCCTGCGGCATTTCATCCCTAATTGTCTCCAACTGTTAGACTAAATCGTTCACTTTCCAGGATGGCTGTAACCGCTTTCCTATAACGTCACTAATGTACTACTTTATGGGAAAGAGATCAGGGGACCTAGCTGGACAAGTTTGAAGTGTAGAGAAATTTGAAAACAATTAATAAGAACATGTGCCATGTGCGACCGGGCATTATAGTGTTGAAAAGTAAGCACAGGGCATCGCAAAAGGAGGGGTAACACCACCGGTCGTAGGGTGTTGTCAACGAATCGCAGTGCTGTCAGTGTTCCAGAAATATTTACCAAATTCAAGGGAGATCATAACGCCTTGTTGAGGGTCTGCGTGGCATGCGATAGCTAAGATAGGATCTCCACTCTGCCCTTGACGTCTCCAGACACGTCTGCGGTTGTTATCAGGATACAGTTGGAAACAGGATGTATTCTTAATGTTATAAAAACGTACCCAGTCAGCGCAGCCAAATGTAGATCGAGACAGGCACCATTACAATCGGACTCGACGATGTACAGCAAGCTGGGTTACGGTAGGCGGAAGCATCAGTTCTGCTCTCTCAGTCATCCATGCTAGGTTATGTTGGGCACATGTGTACGGGCAACACGGTGGATAGTAGATTACGACGAATCCGATGCTGCGATAGCATCTCAAACAATCACTCTTGTCTTCCTGCTGTTTTGGGTTCCTCGGTCAACCACTGTTATCCTGACATTGATATCTGTCGTTGGTGACCCAATCTTACCAGTATCATCTAATTGTCGCATTACTTTGATCCAGAGGTCAAGCGATTCTTCGATTCGTCCCACCTTCCTCTTTGAATCTCTGACATCTGCTGGTAAGGTGCACGAATCCTTCGGAAAGGCATTGCTACAACCAGCGAAAGAGATTCTATTCGAAATGCAGCAAAGGGTTTGATCATCAGCTTCAAAACCACTCCTTATATACAACTGCTAAGTGCGCAGTTCCGATACGCTGGAACTTCCGCTATTCCTTCCTAATACACCAAAATTTGATCATTTGTATGGTCAATCCAAATATTTTTACACACAAAATTTCATTACAATCGGATATTTTCTTCTTGGTATGTCGATTTTTTGTTATTAAGAGAGTTTTATATATTCCATTCTATTTTATTCTATTACATTACATTTATATAATATTATATAGACTGCTGGTCACACAAAACACAACACCAAGAAGGACCAGAGATATCACAGAGAAATTTATTTGGTAGATAACATGTTGTACAAAGATCAAACAATAAAAATTATAACCTGGAGAATATAACTGTGGAGAATGACAAAATCAGTAGCTAGTGTAGCCGCCATTGTTGGCTATAACCACTGCCACATACACCTAGGCATAGAATCAAAGATGCATTGAATGTATCCTTGCGGTACAGCAGTCTTCATACGGCTTCCACACATTGCCAAAGATGATCTGGTGTAGTGGTGAGCGGTGTATCTCGGACTAGTCGTTGTGCAAGCATTGATTTCACGTTTTCGATTGGTGATATATTGAGAGAGCAAGAAGGCCAAGGGTTGAACTGATGGGCGAAGAAGAACTCTTGAACATTGTGTGCCATCTATGGTCGTGCATTATCCTGATGGAATATGGCTGATGGCAAGCATTGAATGTATGGGAGGACTACGGGCTAAAACACCTCAGAGATGTAGCGCTGGCTGTTCAGTGTACCGGCAATGCGCACCGGGTACAGGACCAGTGTCACTATGCATAACACAACAGTTCAGAACCTCTTACCACGGTTATCCAAACTTGAATCTTACCATCGTGATATTGCAAGCTAAAGTGGGATTCGTCAGTAAACACAATGTCGTTCCATTCCGTTTTCTATGTCTACCATTCATCGCCCCAATGGCAGCACAAATGCCTGTGGTTTTCCAGTCAAGAATAAACTAAGCAATAACAAACTTGCGGATATTCCACTCTGCTGCAAATGGTGTCGAATGGTACAAACTGACACCGTATGAGGCGTAATATACTGAATCTGTTGTTATATGGTTCCGGATGTGGATGCGCGACCCATCACTGCCATGCGCATATACCGCCTTTCATCAGTGGCAGTGGTGCAATGAGGTGGGTGATGCCAGATCTGCAAAACAGTTACTAGGTTTCGTCCAACACGTTTACCCATTTCTGTGAAGGATAATCCGAAATGCCTATAGGAATCTACTTTTCCGCGATCGAATTCAGAAAGTTGTTCATTGGACGCTCGATTTCCTCAACGAGGCACAAGTAAACAGCTTACGCGAAAAAACCGCACGAAGACAGAGTTGCCGTATTTCAAATCGTGGATCAATTATCCTCTTATATAGCGCTTGCGGGTGGTGCAACCGTCACCCTTAATGTGCGTTTGCGCAATAATGCTAATGATTTACATATTTCATCTCCACCAACGTATGATGTAAATTTTAGATGTTTTCTATGCTTCTTTCAGGGGGTGGCATTTTGTGTGACCAGCAGTATATTATATATATATACTCACGGACAAAAAAAATTAGTGCACCAAGAAGGAGTCGTCAAAGTGAAATATAAAATTTTACATACGTAATGACTACTTTTATATAAGTAAATGATTAGAAAATCAAAAAAGGATAATTTATTTCACAGAAAAATGCAAAAGAACGGAGTATTTAATACCCTGTTGAACCCCTTCCACCGTGAATGCCCGATGCGATACGATTAGGCATTGAGGCATACTTCTGAATGTCTTGAGACATTTCGTTCCATATTTGCTGTAACCGTGCTTCTAGTTCGTTCAAACTCGTTGGATGCCCTACTCGCCATCCCAAATGATCACAGATATGCTCGATTGGAGACAAATCTGGGAACCCGTCAGGCCAAGAAAGGGTAGTGAGAGTGCGGAGACAGTCTTGTGACACCCTTGCCGTGAGAAGCCGAGCATTGCCTTGTTGAGAAATGGCTCCTGGGAGCCGTTGCATGAGTGGAAACACCTGTGGTGGCAAGATGTTATGGACATACCACTGGAATGTCATGGTGCCACGGGTCAATATTAAAGGTGACCGTGTATTGTAGGCAATGACACCCCATACCATTACACCAGCTGTGGGAGTGGTGTGTCACTGTAAAGCAACGGCAAGATTGAGGCGTTCACCACGGGGTCTCCACACACGAATACGATTGTCATCACTGCTGATATTGAATAGATTCGTCGCTAAAGGCGACCTGGTTCCATTGTGCTGCAGTCCAGTTTCCTCGTGCGCAGCGCCATTCTAAGCGGAGGCGTTGATGGGTGGGCGTCAAGGGCAGCATACGTTATGGGCGGCGTGATCCCAAATGTCCTTCAGCCAGGTGACTTCGTAAGGTTCGAGAAGACACAATGTGTAGGTGTTACTTGTGCCTGGATGGCCACCGATGAAGCAGTTGGCTGTACGCGTGCATTTATTACGATGTGGTTGTCTTCTCGACGACTAGTCCATCGAATGCGTCCTGAGTCTGGTCTTCGTGTAAATGACATCTCTCGAATCCCCTGGTCCTCCTCACAACACAATTAGAGCAGTCTAATCGACAAGCGACTCCCTAGCTGACCACCCAGCTTCTATCATGCCGATGGTTCTTCCCCTCTCAAACTGCGACAGTTGCTCATATTGTCTTCGAAAACGGCGTAATGGCATGTCTACCTCAGCTCTTGTTTTGTAAACGATTCAGCACACTCAAACACGCTTTAGTTACCTGTTTTATACTCCAAGGAGAACGACGGTAAACGCCCTCTACCGTCTATATGCAATGCGCAATCACGCTGCATTTCTAATCATTTGCATATCTCTTGAACACGTACCTTGATGTTAAGTTTCGTTACGATCCCGAAATTTGTGTGCTAATTTTTTTGTCCATTAGTGTATATATATATATATATATATATATATATATATATATATATATATATATATATTTCTATATACAGCCCTTACGTAGTTTATCATTACTATGTATTTTTCTTATATTGTATTAGTAGCTCTTTAACATAACACGTACGGATATTTTGGTGTCCTTATTTTATGCATATGCATGTGATACACAAATATGTGTAGAAAAAGTGACAAAGAGAGCGAAAAGTTCTCAAAAGATTCTACAAAGCTTTACATGTATTGTTTCCATGATAAAAGAAATCGCATATAAAAATAAGGCAACACACTTTTAGTTGTAATTTTTAATGTTTGTAATTATTTATTTATAGTTTAAAGCTCTAATTCTTCAAAAATCAATTTCTTTTTTCAATAAATCTTTTCTGAATAGAAGTTGAAAATTCCATAATAGAGAACTAAATAAGTTTCAAAAATTCATGCAGGTTTTGTTTTATTTCTGTAATGAACTACCGGTAGTTTATATAAGTATTACATTTATTTAATCTTCCAAGGAGAGGGCAAGACCAAGAATATTCATTTCGGGTCGAGATTTGTTGTAATAGTAGTACTCCTTTTTAGGGTTTTCAATCCTTAATGTAATTCGGAGCAAATAGGCTTCGAAATTCATGCTTAGCTTTTATACAATTAAGTTTCACTTTCCCCTACCGGCCCAGTAGCTCGATTGGTAAATCACTTGCCTTCAATGCGGTCGGATTCGAATCCGGCGAAAAATCTTTTTCTTTCAATTCCTTTCGTATTTTTTAAAATTAAATAAATTTGTTTATAAAAGATTTATTAAATATTAAATGATATTTAAGTAACTATTTTGTAGTTTATAAATAAAAAATAAATAAATAAATTTATTTTTTAAAATTATAAATAATTAATCATTAAATAAAATTATTTAAAATTAGTATTAAAGAAAATTAATTATTAATTAAACTGATTTAAAATTAATTATTAATTAAACTGATTTAAAATTAATCATTAATTAAACTGATTTAAAATTATTTATTAATTGAACTGATTTAAAATTAATTATTCATTAAAATTACGTAAAATTATTATTAATTAGTATTAATTAATTAAATTTTCTTAAAATTATTATTAATTAAAAATATTTAAAAATATTGTTAATTAAAAATAATTGTTCATTAAAATTATTTAAAATTAATATTAATTAGATATAATTAATTATTATTTACTAAAATTATTAAAATTATTTAAATACATTTATTAAGAATAATTATTCGTTAAAATTACTTAAATACATTTATTAACGTTAATTATTCATTTAAATTATTTAAAATTAATATTAATTAAAATGTTTAAGTAATATTTATTAAAATAATTAATAATTATTAATTAAAATTATTAAAATTATTTAAATACATTTATAAAAATTAATTAATTAACATTTTTAAAATTAAATAAATTTATTTAAAAAGGATTTATTAAATATTTCTTATAATTATAAAATAATTAAGTTAATAGTAATAATAATATGTGTGTGTGTTTTATAAATTATTTTATATTATATGTATAATATTTCATCTATAGTATATTGTCTTTCACATTATAAAACTATTTGTAAATAATTTTTACTTAAAATATAATTTAATATACTTATTTTTTATATTCTACTTTTAATATTATTTATTTATGTAAAAATATATTTATATATAGTATATTAAACATTTTATATACATATTTATATAACTGCAGTAATTTTTTTACTTTATAAAACGGAAAATAATTGCGTAGAATATCATTTAATATTTAATAAACTTTTCCTAAATAAATTTGTTTAATTAAAAAAATAATTAAAGGAATTGAAAGAAAAAAGTTTTTCGTATGAGTTGAACTTGGATCCACCAGCATTGAACGCAAGTGATTTGCCAACCGAGCCACTGGGCCGGTGGAGAAATTTGAAACTTAATTGTATAAAAGCTAAGCATGAATTTCGAAAGCAGTTTTCTCCGAATTGACTGGCCATTCGGCGGAATTACATTAAGGTTTGAGTACCCTAAAGGAGTATTACTATTATACCAAATCTCGAACCGAAATAAATTTCCTTAGTCGTGCCCTCTCCTTGTTAGATCAGAGAAAAAACTTTCTTTCATCTTATTTTAATTGCTCTTTAAATGTATATTTTCTAAGACAATTTCAGCTTTAGAAAAATTGTTCTTTATCTCACACTTTTTTCTTTTCCTTATTAATCAAGCGTTTAATGAACATAATTGCATGAAGATATAATACAAAATATAATTCAAATTTAAATATTTAACATTTTGTTTTAAATACAAAAAATAAAAGTGGTGGAAATATTCCAAGAATAAAAATAATAATAAATACCTTCAGCAAATTTTCTACCCATTAATAATAGTTTTTAAGAATGTTTTGAAGAATTTTATTTTTTGCATTTATATAAAATTGCTATTAATGTATGAAAGATACATTTTCTTAAAAAATATTTCATTCTATTTCGAAAGCAAATTAATTTGTTTATTTTCCCACTATTTAGTTCTTATTCATCGTGAAATATTTTTTTCACGTTTTTTTAATATCGTGTTATTCTTGCATATAGTTTCTGTGCAACGCTTGACACCTTTCTTCCTTAAATGTTTTTATTTCTATTATATTTGTAGCATCAGTGTAGCATATTTTCGTATAAAAATATTGAGGTTTATATACGCATTATACATTTTACACAATATACTTTGAAAGATTGTTAAATATTGTCCATTTAAAATAACGTCATTAAATGGTTGTATGTGCATGTTTTTGCAATTCTTGAGGAAATAAGTAATTCTGAATGAATAAGGGAACAATATTAATAATCTTTTGGCTAGGATAAAAATGTAGAAAATACATTTCAATCCCTGGTACTTCTTAAACTGTGTAAAGTGAAGGTATGGTCTAAGGTAATGAAGGCCTTATTCTTTTACATTTGAGACTGAAAATGTAGTTTTTTAATTGTAAAAATAAAGTATATAAAAATAAATACATTTTTTGAGATAGTAAATTCCGAATGACATGTTGAAATATAATTGGCACACACAAAATACATTTTCAAAATTCACTGAAAGTTTCACACTTTTAAAGATTACATGTTAATAAAAACAAACATATTGTTTGTCTCTCTCTCTCTCACTTAGTGCTACTAACTAAATATTCCACTTTCCTAATAATTTACTGTATTATATAAAATATTGTGAATTACTAAAATGCTAATACACTAAGAATGAAATATTCGCAATTTTTTTAATAATTATACTAAAACATCATTATATCAAATATATCAAAACATTATTGTATCGGATTATAGTTTCTGATCTAATATAGCTTTTTTTAATTTCGTTAAAATGTCTAACTAATACTTTCCTGTTATTATAATTAAAAAATCATAAAAAAGAAACATTTGTAATTTCAATGGGTTAACTATACAGTTTACGTTATTTTTTTCTCCTCAAATATCATTCATGTTAGCTGCATTTTGTGTAGCTCATAAAAAGACCGGTCTTCTTCCAATGTAGCCTAGATCAGTGTTTCTCAAAGTTTCACTATTGGCGATCCAATTTTCAATCATAATTTTTATTACACCCCCCTATACAATAATAATGCGCTTTGATGCTAAAGCTACAATACGATCTTAATTATAAACCGTACAAATTAACAAGATAAGTATTAAATTGTGTATTCGTTACTTTTAAGTGATATTTATTTTAAGCAAATTACTTTTAAGTAAAAGGATATTTTTTTCTTTTCTCTAACTTTTAAACTGGTAGAGATTGCAAAATGATATTTAATAAAAATTTATTTCCTCCGTCATCCATTTCTAAAAGTATAAATAACATTAAAAAACGAGTCTAGTCCAGGGGTCAGCAACCTGGAGCTCGAGAGCCACATGTGGCTCTATGGATCGAAAGCTGCGACTCTTTAGTTCCATGCGCAAATATTATTTATTTTATAAAAAAAAACTTTCAAAAATCATTCTGAATCCATTAACGAGGATTAGGATCCGTTTCTATCTCTCAGCCACTTGTACTCTCTTTTCTAAACGAAGCACTTCTATGATTGCTACCGCTCTCGGGATAAACTAGAGGGGACGATATAGCGATTACCGTGCAAAAATGCATTGAAGACAATAAGATCGATTTAAATAAAATCGTATCAATAGCAACTATGGAGCCAGAAGTATGACAGGAAAAAATAAAGGGGCAACAAAGATTCTTCAGAGCAAAATAAACCACGAAATTCTTACGTTTCTCTGCATAATACACCAAGAAGTGCTTTGTAACCAAACTTTTCTGGCCGAAATAGTTGAGATCATGAATTTGGAAATCAAGATTGTTAACAGCATCTTGTCAAAAGCACTCTACCATCGTCATATAAAAGAATTCTTAAATTAAATGGAGACTCAGTATTCCAACCTCCTTCTTCATAATAAAGTGCGGTAGCTTTCCAAAGGTAAGGTTTGCTTTGTGCTTGAATGAAATGAATACATTCCTCAGTGAAAAAGGCATTAATCACCCTGAATTAGAGAACGACAAATGCTTGCAAAAATTTTATTTCATGGGGCATATTACAGCGAATTTAAATGAGCTGAATCTAAAGCTGCAAGGGGAAAAAACCAGGCTATGTTTTGGTTAGAAGAATTGGTTTGTTTCGAAGAAAAATTAATTCTTTTTGCAGAAGATATTCTCTCTCAGAGTAGTAAATTACTTCATTTTCAATTTTTAAAGCAATATTGCGTTGAAATCAGTGCACCTGTTGACACGAACTACTCCAGCACAGTTATAAAAAAAAATTAAAAATGAATTGGCTGACAGATTTGAGCAATTCAAAACCAACAAAACCACTCTATCATTCATATTAAATCCTCTCAACACAAATAATAACGAAATCCACATTGAGCCATTTGAAATTGATACTGGATCTCTAGAAATGCAATTGATCGATTTAAAAAGTAAAGCTTTGTGAAGTGGAAAATTGACAGAGTTGAAAATCAAGTTGGAAGAAATGTATGTACGTAATGCAACAAAAGCTGAAAGCTTTAAAAGGAATGCCACGAGTTCAGGCACTTAATTCGACACATGGAATAATCTACAGTAAAGTGAAGAAGGCATTTGGAGTGCTGATTATCTTCGGATCGACATATTCCTGCGAGCAAGCGTTCTCTTGCTTGAATATAATTAAAAATAAAATAAGAAGCCAACTAATAAATGAAAATTTAGCGTCGTGTTTAAAACTTAAAACAACAAGAGTTATAAGCTAAATTTATCCAAACTTTCTAAAACCGTGCAAAGCCAACGCTCCCATTGAATTTTGTTGCTCAAATGCACGTTATTGCTTTTAAAAATTTTTTTAAGTACAAGTTACGATGTTTAGTAAAGTTCAAGTTTTATACTTGAATAACCATGCAAAGCCATCACTCCCATTGAATTAGTTTGCTCAATTGTTTGTTATTGAAGTTAGTGCTGTAAGTAAATGTTCAATTGTTTTAATTTTTTGCTTAAATAATATATAATTATTTCATAATGCCATATATATTATCTAATTTGTTGTGAAAAATACTACTTATATATGAATAAATAGATATTGTTTCTTATGAATTAATAGATATATCACGCCCCCTAGGGGAGTGCGCCCCACAGTTTGAGAAACGCTGGCCTAGATAATCAAAAAGACTAGACATCCCTGCTCCACACTTTACTCAAATATTATATTTCCCGAAGTCTCACTCTAAATTAAGATGTTTCCCAAATACCACATTAAATCAAGTTAAAATTTCGGAATGAATATATTAATTGTTTTTCATTTATGTTTTTTTATCTTACAGAATTTCAAGTTGAGACCATGGTATAGTACAGCAGATGTCGAGTTACATCCTGAATTAATGTGAAGTGGCGCGCTTTTCCAGAGGACAGAAACCGGGACCTTTGGATCCGAAACCGAATATCTTATCCACTATATCAAAATCATTATTGTAGTATGGAGGTTCTTACTGGCTTATATAGGTACCACCACCATATACTCCCCTGCCATTGAGTCGATGGATAGGCAAACGAACGATACCATAGTTATGGCGAACGTGTGATTTGTGTCATATGGATTTTGACGGCTTTGCTTGGCTACATCACGTGATCTGACAGATTTGCTTAGCTGAATCATGTGATTTTACGGCTTTGCTGAACTGAGTCATGCGGGTTTGGCGGCTTTTGGTTGTTCTTGCAGTGGATAGATGGTGCCCCGTCTGCTCCGTGAAGGTTGCGTTGTTTCAAAGTTCAGCCAGGGTCACCAATGAAGGTTAGAACCTTCGTTTTCGTAAACCGAGTAATTTAACCACTATACCAAAATGATCACGGTAGTACGGAGCTTGTTACTGTTTTATATAGATACCACCGCCACAAATGCTTCAAAGTGAGGCAACTAAATTTAGTAATTTTACGAATGTTTCTCATGAAATAAAGATATTTTTTTTCAGATATTTCAGACTAAATTGTTATTAAGTAACAAAATTAAACATCCTATTATTTATATAAATTTCAATTAGGAACTCTTATAAATATTTGATGGAAAATGAGTGCGTTTTATATCATAATATAAATATGTTGTAAAATGTAGAAATTTGCAAAAAATACATTTCATAGCAAAATCTGTCTGTCCTCTCTTTTTTTGGATTACATTTTTTCAATTTAAGTAAATGTTTAAAAGAAAATTCTTTTTAAATGAGATTAAGAATAGTTACAACTCAATGTTCAAAACGTTAATTACCCTGAAAAAGTTTTTTTGTACCTAAATAAATTGTTCATCCTCTGAATATTACTTCTCCTAATTGCATGATTTGAACAAATCCAACAAGAAACTTTCACATTGAGCTGTAAACGGCGAAATAGCATAAAAACACATTAAAAAGTTTCTGTCTAAATGCAACATTTTTTACTCACGAGTTTTTTGAGTTATTTATGCATGGTAATTTGAAAAGGAGATCAATTTGTACTAAATAATACTTTTTTACAATATTCGTAAGATAAATATTTGTTCTGACGGGCATATAAAGCCATTTTATTTGAATTTTAAACTCAAATACTATCTTGAAGTGTTTTCACATCCATAAGAAACTAGAATGAAGGAAACCTTTTTGGTTTTTAAACATGATTTCCGCGATTCCCTAACGCATAAAATGTAAGAGGAACATAACTTCAAATGAAATTTTCAAAAAATGGAAGACTTGAAACCTCTTAAAGGTTTAATTGGTTACAATTGCTTTTTTTCCTTAAACAAAACAAAACAAAAAAGATTATGTAAAAAGATGTTTGTATAAAAAAGAAATTTAAAAGAAAAAAAATTCTCCGTCAGCAAAACATCTTTGAACAAATAAAAACCTTCAAAGAAAAACACTACAACTTCGAGAGTAATTAAAGAATGAGGCAAAAAGTTTTAGAAAAATTTTCTATTCTCAAAAGAAAAAAACCCTTAGAAAATAAAGGAGCGAAAGAGAAGTGGTTATATAATATAGATATTAAAAGCCTCTTGTGTTAATTAAGTCTGAAAAAAATAAGAAAATGACATAGACTTAAGAAAAAAGTATTAATTAAGCCTTTTAATCTGATAAAAAAAGAATTTGTTCTTAATTTAAAATTTAAAGTCAGAAATTATCAATCTGCTTAAATTATTGATGTCAAAAAATATGCCAAACGATGGTTGAAAGAAATATTACACAAAATGTTTTAAATTCTTGTTTTTAAACTGTTTTGTTTGTTTTTTTCAAATTATTTTTGGTTTCGATTGCAATTTTTGCATTGTCTTTTTTCGAGAAGCTGCAAACTTCATCAATGAAGCACATTAAAACTGTCTTTTCAGAGATTAAAAATACAATGAGCTAAGAAAATTAATATTTATCAAAATGAAAAACTGTAGATCTATTCTAAAACTTCATGAATAATATAAATTTAAAAGACTATATATATATATATATATATATAAATCATACAGATAACTGTTTAAGCTAAGCAAATTAACTAAGATACAGGTAACTTTTGTATATATTTTCTTTATATATATAACTCAATCTCAAATTTGATTTATTGAAAAATATGACGCAGATAATATTTTTAAAAATAATTTTACTTTCATAACTTAAGTTTTTTTCAATAAAACATAACATTTTCATCGTAAATTTTCAAAGAAGTGGCCTTTACATATCACATTTACTAGTTTTCAAATTTCAGTGGATTACATTTCTCAACATGCACTTTCGCTTTTAACATTTATTTTATAAATAATAATTAAAGGCTTATAATGTACCAAAAGCTTTATTTAAATGTTTTTATTTAAGATATTACTTATATAAATTTTGTATTATTGGGAAAATTCATGCATCAAAAATATTTTTATATAAAATTATGGTCTCAAAAAGAATACTTTCAACTTGCTAATATAAATTTTAATTTACACACTTAAATATTGAATTTTTTAAAAACAATTAATGTAAGTAGTAAATGAACGAAGAGTAACACATCAATTGCTTAGTCGAGTATACATGAACTCTTAAAAATTTATTTTTTCAGAGAGTAATATTCAGAGAGTAATTCCTTCCTTCAAAACTACGTTTTATTGAACTGTTGAAGAAATATCATGCATATTTATTGACTGGAAATGTATCCTATATATGTTCAATACTTTATAACTTCTACATCTTTACAGAACACCTAAAAGAAAGCATTTAGATAATATTATTTTAGGATTATGATGTTTGTAACACTAAAATGCTTCTTTTTGTCTAAAACTCAATCAACTCATATCATTTGTTCTCAAACTGATATGTGTGTTTTAATGGAAAATATACGGATGAACACTTGTGTACTTTGTTTCTTTTTAGGCAATTTTCATGGGGGAGGGGAATATAACTTAGTACTTCGTACAGAACAGATTCAATCCAATGATTAAATGATAATAAAAACCATATTTCTTTCCGTACTCAAGAAAAAAGTCAAATGAAGTTTTTTCAGAAAATTCCTTTCTTTGGTCTAATATATTTTTAATTTAAAGCTCGAATTACACGGTAATCTACACTATGTAACATATATTGCCAATGGTAAAAAAAAGAGATCCTTATGAACAAGCTACTAAATTAAAAGCTTTCCTACGTAATTGAACATGTGATTATTCTAAGATCAAAGAGACACTTTCTGTCTGAGTGTACATCGTTGCTTCTAATACTTTCTAGTGCGATGTCCTGTTCTGTCCGGAATTTGAGAGGCATCATGACAAAGACGTGTTCGTCTAAGTGTCAATTAAGAAAGGAATGACACCACTGATACTACACAACTGCAGTTATCTGTAGTGAGAGGTATTCAATTCGTGCATTGGATGATATATTAGAAGTACTGTTATCAATTTTTTAAGAAATCTCAAGTTTTATAATTTAAGTAATTTAAGAGGATATAGGATAACTGTTGTTTTTGATTTCAATATATTATCTGATATATTATATAAATCTAAATAATATTATAATGTTTTTCTTTATTTTAAATTGTGTTAAAGTTTATAAGGTCAGAAATAAATGCTTTTCTGTGGCGTTTTAAAGCAAACTAATCAATATTAGAGGATTTTTTAAGTTTGTAAATGAAAAATTCTCACATATGTTTCGTTATTTGATGAGTGTAATGTAAAAAGAGGCTGCGATTGTCTGTGTTTATAACAGACTGAAAATGACTGATTTTACTAATGGGTATGGTATTTTCTTTTCGGTAGCAGCACCAATAAAATTAATGTTTAGTGTTTTTTTTTGCTTATGAAAGGCACAATCTTCTATTTTTTATTACTTTTGATTGGTGATCTAAAGTCCCATAAACAATTTGAAAAAAAAAAACAACTAAAAATGATGTGAAAAAGGAAAGCAATTTTACTTTTATTTCACTTTACATACTGTATGTGAAATATTTTTTTAAATTTCACTTCAATTTAATCTCGAATATAGTGATTCAAAATACATTGCAAAAAGGTCATTCTGAACAAGAAATTACTGGATAGTTTTTAAATAAGTAAGCTAGAAGGAGATGTAATGATATTTATTATCAATAGAGCCTTTTACTGTAATTCACTGATAAAAAGATATGCAGTGTTAAAAAATTATAACTTTTAATTATCGAACTTATTTTTGTTCGCATACTGTTACTTTTGATTTTTTAACTGGCCTGTCATCTTTATTTCTACACGAAACACTGTTTATCTAGAAAGAAAAATAAAAAATGTATTCTAAATAATTGTCCATAATATTTTTTTTAAAAAATACCAACCTAAATTAAGATCAAAATTAAATAAGAAGGAAAACTAAAGAAATAAAATAAAACAAATGAGAGATGAATAATGATTTTTTCAGAAAGAGTTAAACTTAGAAAAAATGAGCATTATCAGTATGATGTATAGTTAAAATCCTATAGCTATTTAGAAATTTTTATTAAATTTGTGTACAAAAATTACAATTACTAGAATATCCAAGTATTTAAAAAGTATTAATTATTTAAAAGTGAAACTTTAATTTCTTAAAAAACAGCATAGAATGGATAATAAATAAAACATACTTTAATCAATGGCACTTAGTCACTAATGTTTTCATGAGTTCCAAAAATTTGTTAAGGATACTAATTTTAACATTGTTTATTTTGAAGCAGCCGTATCAAAATTATTTCAAATATTAGAAAGAGGAATATTTATTATAATGGCATGCATTTATAATTTTATTAAAGTTTTTTTCATCCTGTCAAAGATTAATTTTCATATCCTAAACACCTCATTAGAATCTGATTTATGTTCTCAACAATTTTTTTAAAATACATTTAACTATAGATAATCTTATAAAAACTAATTACTTTTCGTAGAAATATTTTTAATGTAACCAAGAAGAAAAAAAAATTAAAATAACAGAGAAAACCTTTCGATGATATGTAAAAGATGTCATATAATTTTGATGCTTCCACCAAAGGAAACTGTAAGAAACTATCGATTAAAAAATAGACCAATAACAAATAAGGATATATCGGAATTTATGTAAAATTGTTCAGCAACATTTTATCGCCGAAGTAATTTTATGAAGAGGGTAACTCAGATAAAATAATAATTGCAATTATTTTCGGAAGCAACGAAACAATTTTACGCATTAATTTTTCTCTTGCAACAACATGTAGTGTATGTTGCGCTACATTGTTGACATGATTACTGCTGCAACAAAATGACAGCATAAGGGGAAAATTATTAGAAATGCTCTGGGATGTGTCTCGTCATTTAAGTATTTGAAAAATGTTATTTATTGGAAAACGTCCGTTAAAGAGAGTTGTTTAAATTTTGATTCGGAGAGACTTTAATTTGAAAATGCGAAGAATGTAATAGTTACATCATTTTAAAAACTTATGAATATCAATTCCAGAAATTATTGCAAACATTAGTTCGTTAGGTAGAAAAGTCTTGAGACTTGGTATATAAGCGTGATTTTGAATAATTATATATAAATTGAATGGAAGTAAATAATGCAACTAATATTAAAATATACTTGACAATTAGTAGTAGCAGTGATTTTGTGCCATTTCTGATTTCCCATGCAAAGATAATTATGAATAGTCGAGCACGTTTAATTTAGTAATTATTCTCGAATTATTTTAATCTTTACATGCTTCTTTTGTGCCTCAAACTACATGTATGTACTCATTTTGATTAAAACCTTTATCTTTATCATGCTACATTATGCTATCGGTTTCATTTTTGGTATTTTGTAGTTAAGATGCTTTAATTCTCTTTTGTGTACTTTACATTATAAGTTTTTAAATTCAAAATTTGAGGTAAACGCATTTAAATCTCAGGATAAAATTAAAGTAACAATCGAAAGGCTTAAACATATTCCGCGTGTGACTTTTCCATCCTAATATTCAAGTTTTTATAATTTTTCAACTTGCTATACTATACAGATCTTCTACCATAATGTAAGGGCGAATGGTCTTGGTAGGAATGTACGGCTGGCGTTTTGTTTTCCTCCAGTCACGAGTTCCAATTGGTACCATTGAGGAACCAACATCTAGAGCAGCAGTTCTTAAACTGTGGTTCGTGGACCCCCGAGGGTCCCCATTTCCTTTGTAGGGGGCGTCCGTGATAGTGTCTCATTTAATGTTAAGATTGCTCCCTTTTACAGACTCTGCAAGGGCTCGTTGGAAAATTCAAAGAAGTGTCATCCTAGACTAGATCCCTAAATTGCCACCAAGGAAAGGAAAAAAAGAAAGAAAAATGAAGTGTTGAAAAGTCTTAGGATTTTAGAGGAACCTTTAAATCACTCTGCCATGTTTTGGAGTCAGGGTGAGGTGTTCAAGACCTTGGATGTCCGTGATGCTAGAATGATACAAAAGGGGGGGGCGTGATAATCAAAAGTTTAACAGCACTGGCCTAAAACTGTGGTTCTCAAACTTTTTTAACCCATGAACTCCTTTTTAAAGTCAAAACTTTCCCAAAGACCCCCAAGCGAAAAAGATACATAAATGCAAATTTTATAAAAATTATAAATTTTAGAAAATATTTTGTTGAAGAATTATTTATTGAAATAATAACTTTTTTTAAACGAAAAAAATAATGACTTGCATAAATTTGATGTGATGTTATGAGTGTATTTATATCCGTCTCGATATTTGTGAAGTAGCAACCGCAAATCCCCACCAACACTAGTTTTTAGTAGGTCTCTTTTTTGTGTGTGATGATTTTTACGGTACTGAATCCACGTTCTACCAAATTGGAAGACGAGGAAGTAGTCAACAACTTCTGTACAATACCCCATAATGCAGGATATAAAATTGGGATCTGTTTTGAGACCAGAATGTGTGGTATCCTTTTTCAAACATTGGTTTAAATTTCTCATTTGGGTATATTTCAGTAAGATGCTCTTGTATTAATATGGACTCATCTGTTTTGGGCATCTGAGTTAGAACACGTGCAAAAGGGTTCAACACCCATTCGGGAATATCCAAATGAATTATTGTTATTTATTTATGTTTCCATAAAAATAAAAATGTATCAAATTTTTTTAAACTTTATATTTAACATGTGTTCAGGGATCCCCAAATCAATTTTAATTTTCCACGGGCCTTCTAAATAATACCGGAGACCCTTGGTGTCTGTAGGGATACTTTGGAAATCATTGGTCTAGATGGATTGATGCACATTATACCTGACGAGGTTTAAAGTTCTTTGTAAAAGTTTAAGTAGTGGGGTGTCAATTCATGTCCTCCTCATCACTTGACTGTTGTTCAGGATTACGAAGTCCATCACCATTAGCTCCCATGTAGTTTGAACGTGTGACGTTGATAATAAATCACTCACACTTTGCATGTAGTATAAATGTATTTGTACAAAGGTACAAATAAACTTGAATAGATCGTTCAAAACGGGAAATATTTTCATCCCCGTTGACAAATTAGAAGGAGGACCTTTATTAAATCTACTTTAAAATTCCTGGCCTTCTTAACAATAAAAAGAAATATTGGGACACAAAAAATCCCTTTTTGAATAAATTTAGGAAACTACTAATTACTAGAAATCAGAATTGTTTTTTTGAGATATAAATTAACTTTCTTAAAAACCAATTGTTTTTAACTTTATTTTTATTACCACAGACTAAAATTCCATTTTCCATTTAAAATTCCATTAATAAAATTTTTCCATTAAAAAAAATGTGTTTTTAGCTGAAAAATTTAAACTTAACATTTTTCTCTTTCTGCGAAAGCTATAGAACCCTATATACTTTTTTTGTATTTCACTTACGACTTACAAACATACGTTGAAATAATTTAAATACACTTCTAGTTGAAAAATACATCCTTATTATATATATCTTATAATAAAAGGAATTTAACTAGTTTAGGATTTTATTATTAAATTCATTATACTGTAAGCCATTCAAACTGTATTGCAAGTTTTGAAGCATAGAATACGTGTATTTTAAAGAACTCAGAAATGCTCTTCAACTTAAGAGCTGGAGTATTTTAATGGAGCTTAATTTGAAGCTATTTTCCTTTATATGTGTACACAATCTGAGGTGATTACATCATACCTAATACGAAAGATACTGATTTTTTTCTTATCATAGGAGATTTGATAAAGGCATTACATTTTTTGTAAAAGTATTATAACAATTTCTTACAATCCGAGAAACTTTCTAAAAAATAATTACTTGCACAAATAAATAACCTGAATGCAACGTGGGAAATATTTCCGGGCCTAAAACTGTGAGCAAAAATAACTAATTAAGACAGCCCTGATTTAATAAAAACATAATAACATGATTCACATTCAAAACACATATATTCAGATTTTAAAATATCTTGACATTGATAAAATTCGTTAAGGAAAACACAAAAAGAGGAGTTTTGATGCAGTATAACAAAGGCATCATCGAATGATAATATTTAATTGAAAAAAAAATCTGATACAAATTCCCGTTTATGGACAAATTGTTGCAGATATTTTCATCAAAAGAGAGTGAACATGTGAGACAAAAAATAATAGAAATAAGATATTTGTTCAATATTGCTACAAAAATAACACACCAGTCTTTTTAACAGTATTCATATAAAAACTACTAACCATTGCAAATTGACATATTTGGTTGGGGAAAAAGAAATCCCTTATTTTTGCATGGAAATCAAGACTTTATTTAACATACTTCCAATTGTCCGATTTGGGTAAATTATACACCGTTTTATTGTATAATTTATTGCCAATTGAGAGGTGGCTTTATAATGCCTCTCTCATAGAAGTCTTGGCTCTTATTGATGAAAACATCTAGTAATCGATTTTCACAATCTTCTCTTGATCCCCATTTCTTATCACTCAGGAAGTTTTGCAATGCAAGAAAAAGGTAGTAATCACTTGGTGCCAGGTCCGGACTATATGGTGGATGCATTAAAACTCTCCAACCAAGATCCCAGAAGTCATGGCGAGTTAGTACAGAAGTATGAGTTCTGGCGTTGTTCTGATGGAACACAGCACCTCTTCTGTTGACCAATTCTGGCCATTTCTGGTCAATCGCTAGCTTCAAACGGTTCAGTTAAGATCTGAATTTAGTGTTTGACCATGCGGAAGCAACTCCTAATAAATGATTCCTCTCCAGTCCCACCAAATACACAGTAGAACCTTCCTGGCCGTTAGTCCTGGTTTGGCTACCGTTTGAGCTGCTTCACCGCACTTTGACCATGACCGTTTTCACACAATATTGTCGTATGTGACCCGTTTCTCATTCCCAATCACCATTCGTTTAAGAAATAGGTCTATTTCATTCCATTTGGCCCAGGCTTTGCAGATGTAAATTCGATCCATCATGTCTTTTGGTGTTAATTGATGTGGCACCCAAACATGGAGATTCTTTTTGAATCCAAATTTGCGCAAATGGTTTAAAACTGTTTTATGGTCGATATTTAGCTCCTTGGCGATACTACGACTCTAACATGCCGGTGAACTTCGATTATTTCTGTGATTTTATCCATATTTTTGATGACGGGCCTGCTTGTGCGAGATGCATCTTTAAAATCAAAAATACCTGAACGGAATCGGTGAAACCAAAATTGCACGTAAGTAGCTGTTACAGTACCGGCACTATAAACACCATTCGCAATTTCAGCCCCCTGGCTTGCATTTTCGCCTTTATCAAAGAAAAATTGTAAAAAGAACCGAATTTTATCTTTGTTGACTTCCATTTTTAACGCCCTGCAGCTTACAACTGAATGTACCAAACAAAAAAAAAAGCAAAATAATTTTTTTAGTGTGAAATGTCATCTTGACAAGAGCATAAATTTGAAATTGTTTGGTTGATGCTTCACGATATATCGACCCTACAGCCATCTACCGAAAAAAAATAATGGATTTCTTTTTCTCCAACCTAATATAAATAACAGATTCACAATTCTATTTTCCGTTTTAAAATGTGGTAGAATATCTGAGTCAGAATACACGGAAATTGCGCGGGCTGGATGACCCAACATCTAACTTTTAATACCCTTCACTAATGGATAGTAGAAATTAAATTACTGTTTCCCTACCTACAGCAGCCACGTCCTACAGTAAAGAGAAAGGAAACCGGGAATGTACTTCATTTTGTCTCTTTAAATATAGAGGAACTGTTCGCTTAACACCTATTTGGTTTCCGCTCCAAGAAATTACATCCGGTCAATCATCTGGACACTGATACTAGACTGAAGCAATTCTACAATGATGATTTTAGTTTCTATTTGTTTATTTGACTTTTAAGCTAAGAGTAAGATATCAAGAATTCCCTTGGGGCTCCACCATTCTACTGTCTTGAAATTATTTTCTTAAAAACTGGGTCTTAAATACTTCTACAATAATCTCATCTAAATTTAAATGAATATCAATAATTTCAGGTCCTTTAACTATGGATTTAAAAAATTGAACTTCAAAAATAGGCAAAAGTGCTGTTTATTTTTGCTTTTAAATGAAGAAAGGAATGCGCTATTGTACTTATTGGAACTATTTCTAATTTAAATTACTGTGCGAATAATTTTATTTAATGTATTTTTTCTTGGGAACTTACGATTATTTTAAACGATAGTTTATTCGACTATTATGATAAAAATTAATGTAGGTACTCAAAGAAGGTATGGATGCTTAAATGCTTGAGAAATTTCTAATCTTCTTTTTTTATGTGATGCTGTACCAAATTAGTTTGGAGAAATGTACATATTAATTGCAACAAATATATTCACCAACATTGAGAAAATATTACTAAGAAAACGATTACAAAAAATCCAAAATCTTTTCGGGAAATTTTACAGTAGCTTTAAAAAAACTTTTACTTGACATTTTTTAAAAATTCAATTGAATCATTACTATGCTTTACATATTTAGCTCGAAATTGGAAAATAATAACAAAACATACTTTAAAAATTTAAACAGGCTGCAACGCTTCTGTAAACATTTGTAAAAAAAAGAAAGGAAAGAAGTCTTGAATAAAAACATTTATATATAAATTTAGCAACTGCTTTAAAACTGAACTATAAAATATTTTTAAAAAAATATTGCAAATTCTCCATTTTTTGAAACATTTACGTAATATTTTTCCGAAACCACTTCCTTAAATAGAAATATTTTAATAAATTACGAGTCACACATAAGCCTTTTATCTTTACTGCAGTGGTTCGATAAATGAGTACCAAGTTTGCTTGAGGACTTAAGCGCTGGGGGTCTCGTTTCAGATTGACCACCTGATCGGGACGTCTGTCCATGCACCTCAATGGGTACGAATACTGGGATAGGCCCAGGCTCTCATTGGCTGTTGTGCCACTGAGTTTTACGAGTCACACATACACAAAATGTTTCACAAAATAGAATTTCACTTTAATAAAAGGTATAATTGATTAAAAAATGTCAGTTAATACCATTCAAGAGTAGAGTAACGAGGATTTCTTGTATGAGTCAGCAAATTATTTCTGATAGAACAATCAACTAAGGCAATTTCATTAAGCTACTAAAGGTTGTTCTGATTGCAATCCGCTAAACTCGATTTTAATCATGACAAAATGGGCTCAATTCATAACGGTGACATGATAAAGACAAGCTCGTGTTCTCCATTGAATTCCAAACAGACATTAAACTAATTGGTCTTGTTGTTTTATTTGCAAATCTTAGATAAAAATTTAAATTTCATTATTGGATAAATATGTTCAAATGTTATGAAAAAAAATTCTTCAAAAATGTTTTAAAATTAAAAAAAAAGACTTTTGCATTTTAAAATACATTTTTATGTAGTGCCATTATAGTTGATAAATATGTACTTTTGTAAGGGAAAGTTTCTGCAAGGAGCAAAAGTTAGCAGCAACGAAGCGCATGAAATAACTAGCCGGAAACACATGATTGTTTTAATGTTCGTTACTTATAAGGTTATTTATAACGTTAATGAGCTTTATTATAGATTGGTTAGAAACGCATGGTTGTGTCATTATCAAGTGACTATGATGTCACATGAATTTATCTCATTCTTAATTAAGAGAATTTAATTAGGTTTTCTTCTACAATTAAACTATCAAATTCACTAATCAAAGAATAACTTTTAATAAACTTGAATATAAAAATAAATGTGACGTCGATTTTCTTTTTTTTTCATTGTGACATACTTTATTTGCGTTTTTTTTCAAAGTGTTTTTTGTAATCAATTTAATAGTACTTGATCAAAACTAATTAATCAAACACATTAATAAATCTTATAAATCTTTAACTTCTAACAAGCACACAAAGTCCATTAGCAAATTTTACATTCGATATTTAAGGCTATTTAATGAATGAAGAAGTAATAAATTTCTATTTAAATAAAATAGAGAAGAATTATTTTAAAAAAAATGTTTCATAATTCTTACCAGAGAATACAGAATTTTCGTATCAAGTTTATAAAAGACATTTTTTGGAAATTTTTTCTAATGGGTCATACGAGTATACCTTTTAAAATTTCCGGAAAATCGATTTTTTATTATTATTTTATCTTATAGAGCAAACCTTTTGAGTGTTTTAAAAGAAACCGCATGCAGATATTCCCAATAGAACGGAAGTTATTAAGAAAATAAAAATAGTCAAAAAGGTGATTTAAATATTGTTTACATTTAGGCTCCAGGGTGACAGCTGTCATGTCGCTGGTCAAAGCTGCGTTTCTCTGTTTCTAATATTTTCATTCTAGTTGTTATCAAATCCTTGAATCTAAGCCTCAAATATTATTATTGTTGTTCTGAATATTAACTAAAACTTCTACTTTTTTTGATAAAGTGATTTTTGATTCTATACTCGCACTTTTATGATTTTCATACCGTATCTTATTCTATGATAAAATTTAGGGCAAATATTAATTGTTTATAAACTTTTGAATGATGAATTCGACTGAATCTGCCAAAAGACCATCTGGTAAACGTCCTAAGAAAAGGAAGTTTTCTGGTAATATGCATACGAAGTGCAAAGTTGTACACAGTGTGGATGAATCACTAAACAACAGTGCATCTGGAAAAAAGATTCAGTTGCAAGATGTTGATTCATCTTTTATTGAACATGATGACGGTTTTGATGGTTATAGAGAGCGTTTGATAAAACTATCATATTTACAAACATTCGAAAACTTTGCAAAAAATGTGGTGGTAATATTGAACTAACAGAAAAATGTGTTAGAGGTTTGTCTAGTGTTTTTTCGATTGAATGTGAAAACTGTTAAGTCTTGTGTTCGCTTAGAAATTCAAAATAGCTAGGTAAAAGAAAAAATGTTCCAGAAATAAACAGACGTTTTGTGTGCGCAATGCGAACAATTGGACAGGGTCATGCAGCAATGACAACTTTCTGTGATGTCATGGACTTTCCTTCTCCAGTTGCTGAAAAATCCTATAATAACATTATAAACAAACTACAATTGTGTAGTAAAGAAGTTGCAGAAGCTTCAATGCAAAGTGCAGCTTTGGAAGAGGTAACTTTGAAAAATTCTTCCGATATAATAATTAGTGGAGATGAAACGTGGAAAACCCGTGGCTATTCTTCTCGTGTTGGTGTGTGTGCTGTTATAGGAGACAAAACAGGAAAGTGTATTGATGCGGAAGTGATATCTTCTTTCTGTAAGGGAAGTGATTCTTGGAAACGAAGAAAAGGGTCACCTGCTTACAAAAAGGGGAAAATTCTTCACGTTAAAGAATGTTTGAAAAACAACAATGGTTCAGCTGGCATGATGGAGACTGTGGAATGGTTCGTATATTTCAGTGTTCCTTGAGTCATCGTTCTGTGAGATATACATCTTACATCGGAGATGGCGATTCCAAAACATTCTCATCTATTACTGCATCCAATCCGTATGGAGAAGATATCACAGTTTCAAAAATTGAATGTGTTGGAATGTGACCGACAGAATGATCGGCTTAATTACAACGTACTATGGAAATGCAATCTGAAAAAATAAAACATGCCTGTCGGATATGCGAAAAGCTGTTTGGACTGTATATTTCCATATACGTTCAAGCGACGAAGAACCATTGCGTAGTTTTGTCCTGTAGGTCGTAATTCTTGGTGTAAATATCAAAATCAAGTATTAGAGCGTACTGTGGAAACTTTTAGACACAGTAACAAATTGCCAGTGGCAGTAATGGATGCCATAAGACATGTATTTAATGATTAATCACAACCTAAACTCGTACAAAAATGTCTAGGGGGTAAAACCCAAAATAATAATGAATCCATTAACTCATTAATATGGAAATTATTCCAAAAACTTTAGGTTGTGGTAGAAAGATTGTTGATATATCTACAAATGAGGCAATTGTCATTTTTAATGATGGCAATCAAGGCAGACTAAAAATTATGTAATCACTTGGTCTGACTGTTGGTCAATTTGCACAAAAACTTGTTACACTTGTAGATATAAAAAGAATTCAGACTGCAGAGCGACATTTTAATCTCCGCACAAAAGTGCGACAGGCTAAAAGGATGCAATTTAAAACTACTTGTAAAAAATTAACTGAAAAAGAGGGAACATCGTATGCATGTGGCGAATTTTAGCATTTTAGAATCATGGTAATACACTGCTTTCATATCACTAATTATTTAATATTTATAATAATAAGTAGTTGTTAATTAAGATACTGATTGTTTTTAAGTAATATTTATAAATTGTTAACTTTATTTTGGAGAACTGAATCACTTTGTTGCATTTTGATTATTTTGTAGCTTTTGATATCGTTTCGATGCTTGTACTGCATAGGTAAAATATGTTTTTAGTTATAACAATTTTGATAAATTGAAGTTTATTGACTAAAAAAACTTCACATTAGTTTTAATTTAAATTTAGTTGTTGTTTGAGTAACCAGAATAATATATATATATATAAAACTGTGGTAAATTTTATGTTTGATGTCAATTTTCTCAGAACGTTATTTTTTCTCATTACGGACATGATATTTTCAAAATCGTTCCATGGAAAATGATAAAATTTTTACTGGAGATTCTGACCATATATGTACTTAAAATAAAGAACCAGTTTGAATTTCTGATGAAAAAATTTAAAACAAAAAAAAAAAATTGCAAATTTTTAAAAAAATTTAGAGTTAAATTTTAAATTGTTATAGTTTACTAAAAATTTTAAATCAGTGTTTCATGCTTCGTCATTTTAAAGATAACACACACACAATTTCCAACACTGAGCAAAAATTTCATCAAAAAATATTGGTAACTTTTTTTATAAAGCTGCGCGTAATGTGTGAAGATCCCTTAGGACCTCACTTTGAGAACGAGAATAATTATGAGTCAAGGAAGAACCAGTAGCCATTTTTATAAATAACTTTCTTTATTTGGTTACCTTTCTCAAATAGAATCAAAGACTTATTAACAATTACTTCTAATATTATGAGGTTTTAAAGGTAATATCCTTTAAATTAACTTAATTAATGATCCAATTAATTAATTTATTAAATAACGATCACGCAGAAATTACCACGATAAGAGATCCCAGAATTATATTTAATAATGTTCTTATTGAACATTTAATTTTAATCTCACTCTTAAAACTTTAATGAGACTTTAAATACAATTCTATATTTACCACTCGGATTCTCAATTCTTCATGGAATTAAATTATCTCCAACAATAAAACTTCAATTCAAATTCACTATAACTTTATGTTTCAATATCTATCTCCTACTCCTCTAACTTTACTATTTCGTTTGACTTAAATACTGAATCTAATCTGCATAACAAGGAATCCTGTCCGCTTTTTGGAGTTGATTGGAAATAGGTAGGGAATTAAATTTCCCTAAAAAGGTCGGCTCAGAAGGTTAGTGATAAAGTTCCGTATAGATTCGTCACAAATGCATATCACTTGCGAAAAGAAAACCAAAATTTATTTTTGTAATTATCTAATTAAAAATTTATCCTAATTAGCAATGTGTTTGTTGGTTATGTTTTAAATAAAGTAACATCTCTCTATATATTTGCTTATTCCTCCAAAATTCACATTCCAGGAATTAATAAAAAAAATTATAGAGCTTTAAAGCGCTCACTATTTTTAACCATTTTCAACTTTTTGAAAGGTATGTGACCCCTTAAGAGGAGAATATTTTTACACAAGACATGTATTATGTTTTCTAAGCGTAATATGACCCCCCACACCAAGAAGTGTTCTTTTTTTAAATAGTAGGCGTGTTCGTAAACTAAGTACCATTGGGGATAAACTCGCATAAAAAATCTTTTACCAAAGCAAAATTTCTTGTTATACGAAAGAGCATCTCGAAAACTATTTTTCTACGTACTAGTATTATTGCTCAGACATTTTTCATGCTGGGGAGCCAACTTTTCTATATCCTCTTCAAAGATAAAGATGCTGCCAGTGAAAAAAGTCATTGCTGAATAGAACTTTATTTTAAGTCATCACACAGTAATCTTATAACAAACTGTATGTTTTTTTTCAAATTTTCTCATTTACGCTTTCAATCAAACCATCATTGACAACGGAAGGCAGCCCACTCCGTGTTACGTCATAAATATTGGTGCTCCCATCATTTTGAACGGTTTAATTCACTTTCTTACTCCATTCCATCATTCCTTACATTTTTACCATAAACTTCTACAAGTTGGTGATGAATTTCATGTGGCTTAACATTCCTTGGATTTAAAAAACGGATTACAGAACGTACATAACTGTCGACGGGATCGACAATCCTCTTAAACATATTGAATTCTTAACTAACACTTATAAAAACAACACAATCTGGCTCTATTGGTTTTATTGTACTGACAATCAAGCAGAGACACGTGTATGCAATGACTGAATCCATGTACTCCCGCTGTGCTGAAATGGTACTTAGTTTCCTGACACACTTTGTATATATGTGTTTATTTTGATAATATAATATATATTTTTTCTGCTTAAATTTCGAATTTCTTAACTATACTGGTCTTGTCCTACTTTAAGGCGAAATACACAATGCATGCTTTATGTATCATTAACGATTTCTTTTTTTTAACCCTTTAGTGGGCACAAAGCTAAAATACACTTTTCTGGGATAAAGTACTTGATAAATGTAATGTTCTCATCCTCTATAAACATTATTTAGTCACAAAAAAATATCTTATCAAGGGTTTTTTTCTGGGTGGTGGCCAGACGTTATAGCCATTACGCACTTAAGACATATAACTTACTTTTCAGGACAGAAATAATAAATCATAATACAATAAACATTTTATGAAAAATTAACACTTATGCAATAACTATTGCAGTAACAGTTAAATACAAAGTAAAAGTGTAATTGAATAATAATAGAATAATATTGTACAACATAGAATACTTAGAATATACGTTAAAATTGGTATATATCCACATTTTATATTTCATTTAGTTTTAGTATAAAAAAGTTAGAAATAAAGTAATGTTTTTAAGAATTTAAATTAGTTATTTCACAAATTTAATGAGCTATTTACCGTGAAACTTTATAATATGCAAACATTTTTTCCGAGCAGAAAAGTTGCAACGAAAGATTTTCAAATCCGAGAATCTTGTACCAAGTATTATAAATAAAGTGTGTTTATATTTCTGACCCCCAACACTCTCACGTGATTCTAAGTGCTCTCTCTTGATTGGAGGATAAGCGACAATTTCTGGGTCATTTTTCTCTTCTATGTGGGCAGTGAATAGAGCCTCTTTCAACTTATAAAAAATTTCCAAAAACCTAAATACAACCCTTTTTTAATTGTGCATTTACTTAATTCATTCAGATGAGAGAAAAGTATACTTAAGACACGTCGAAATCTTTTCCAAAGATCAGAAATTTTATTTATAGTAATCAAAAGACATTTCATAGATTTATACCAAGAAAAACTGTTTCTAACTACCCATCAGAGGACAAGAAACGTACAAAAAGGTATCACGCTGCGATCTGTATTGATTTTTATACGTTTTAGTTTCAATTAACGCATATGGCTACACCTATTAACCACTGCCTGTAAAAGGATTAAAAGCTAAAAGAAACATATATAAATTATCTTCTATAAAATAATCAAAAATAACTCTTCAATATAAATACAAAATGCTTCAGTTTAAAATAATGATGAAAAAATGCTCAAGGAAATACACTCAGGATCATTGAAAATAGCGACCCAAGAAGGAAGCTAAGTATAATCGCGAAACTTTGCAAATAAGTACAGCGTAATGTGATATGCAAATGATCCAAGTTTTGTGCCAATACGCATGCTCATACACACCGAGGTGGCGCTACAATCAGGAAGAGGGTTCTATATAAGCAAGCGCAAATTCGAAATTCATAAACGTGACGATTACCCGCCGATTGTAGGAAGACTTTGGTAAGCGAAACATGCCAGGTAAACGTGCTAGGAGACATTTCTAACAGTTAAGCGAGTTCCAGAGAGGCCTGATCATCGGGATGAAAACTGCAAGCTGGTCGACAAGCCGTGTTACTGGCTAGGTGGATCGTTCGGAGTGTGCCGTTAGAAATTGTTGAGAGCAGTGGACACGAGAAGGTACCCACGCGCGGAAAACCGGGTCTGGAGCGACCAGGAAGACCACGAGGAGAAAGGATCGAAGGTTGTGCGGCAAGCACTTGTGGACCCCACAGTGACTTGTTCAACGATACAAGCAGACGTAGTCGTAGCAATTGTTCCACAAACAATTTCCAGACACTTTGCAGAAGCAAATTTTAAATCCAAACACCCTTTCCGTGCACTCCTTTTAACACCGGAACATAGGCAACTGCGTCTACAGAGGTGCCAAGCCATATAAGTGTGGAATGTCACAGATTGGCAAAGGTTGTGTTTAGTGATGAATCCCGGTTTGTTTTGGGGACAGATGATAACCGCGTACGGGTGTGGAGGTGCCCTGGTGAGAGGTACAATTCCCCCCACACTGTTCTACGTCACACTGCCCGCACAGCTGGTGTAATGGTCTGGGGAGGGCCAAAGCCTACGATATCCGGTCCACTTTAATTGTGATGCGTGGAATCTTAACGGGCCAACGTTACGTTGATGATATACTTCGACCCCATGTAGGACCTTTCCTAAATGGTATCCCAGGGGCAATTTTCCAGCAAGATAATGCTCGTCCGCATACAGCAAGAGTTGCTCAAGACTTCCTACGTCATTTTCAGACTCTTCCATGGCCACCCGCTTCCCCAATTTGTCCCCTGTAGAGCACGTATGGGATCAGCTAAAACGGCAGATGCAATCGTGTCACTCTGTACATGATTTAGAGTTAGCTGTGCAAGATTTGTGAGCTCATCTTCCTCAGGACAACATAAGGTGTCTAATCAACTCAATGCCGGACCGTATGGCGGCATGTATTGCAACTGGAGGTGGTCCAACGCGCTATTGAAGTTGCCCAGTATTTGTGTCGTTGCACACACTGTATTCGCTTAATTGTCTTGTTTTTTATATCAAGTGAATATCTCATCTGTGTCATTATGTGTATTAAATTTCATTTCAATCCGATGCTTTCTTCTTGGGTCTCTATTTTCAATGTTCCTGAGTGTATATGAAACTGATTTATTGTTTATTCATCTTCGTATATATTTTTAAACCGGCATCCTGAAGTGCCTAATAATGTGTAAATATATTTTATTATATTTATAGAAAAAAATTATATTTTTCCGAGTTATATTTTATAAAAATGTTCTTTTAAATATACCATAATATTTCAAAAACCTATCACTAGTGATTTAAATCAAGCTTTCACAGGATAAAATTTGAAACTCCATAAAATCAGAAAAAAACTATAGTCAAAAATTTTGACAAGCATTACTAACAATAAAAATCTTACTGACATACTAACAGTTTAGAGAAAATACTCTGCCCTTTAGCGGATGTAGCATGCACTAACTGACTCCTTGGCCCTTAAATTATCCCTTATTTTGACTTAACCAAGAGACGTCATAAAGACATCTCCTTTTTAAAAATATTCCTTTGGAAGTTCGGAGAGTAGAGTGTCTTTAATCAACGTGAAAATAATTAACGCTTTTACTTAAATAATAAAATCTTATTTAAGAAGTGGTAAAACTGTGTATTTAAAGCCCTTCTATATATTATGTTTTATTATAATGTACCTCCAGCAGTGGCGCACACAAGGGGGTTGTTCTAGGGGTTCGGACACCTTTCCCCAAAGCCCTTGATTTTTTTTTCGATTTATTATAATTCTAAGTATATACTACGTAAAATTTAATTAAGCATTTGTTATTAATGATTAATTCTATTAATTAATGATAATTATTTATTCAATCATTAGTATTTTACATTCTTGTCCCCGAAAATAGACAAAATAAAAAGGCACATGATACAAGAATGGTGGACTTTAGCCCCTGGACACCCCTTTGAAAATTTTTTTGTTTGCGCTACTGACCTCCAGCATACAGTTTCTTTTTCTGATACTCTCTAATCCGTACTTTTTTTTATACTTTGTATGGGAAAACGCAATAAAAAATAACATTGTAAAATCATTTTACTTTAATTGCCAAGTACGATTATTAGCAAAAGAAGAATGATGATATAAATTCTTCGGAAGAAGTTTAAAAAGCATGTGTTTTAACACAAATCCGTAGTTAAGTAAATGCTTGGTTCTATTTCAAAAATTTCAATTTAATTTAAAAAAATGTTGAAAAATTATTAATAATATTGAATAATTTTAATAATAGTAAATAGCACAAACTATATATTTTGTAACATTATTTATTTACATTTTAACTGTGTTTCCTATATCTCTTGATGATTAAAAAACCCTTTCTTTAAAGATAAAAAAATATCAGTAGCGACACCTATGCTTATGAATTGAGTGAAATTGTTGCCTTTGTAAAACAAGTAATGATTTACTTATTCTTCGCGGTGAAAATTTTCACTAGGTTTAGAAATTTTGAGGTCGATCTTCTAAAAATCGTTTGATTTGTATAAAATATACTTAGAATATTAGTTTATATATACGTATTAATTTTTTTTTGTTAAATAAATAATTAAAACTAAACACCCTTTTTTTCATTTACGCGGAGGTTTATCTTAAAATAACAAATCCAAAAGTACCATGCTTGTTCCAGTAAGAGAAAGATGCAATCTAAATAAAAATTTCTTGATGAGAGAACAAAATTGAGAGTAGATTCGGAAATAATTAGATGATGGATTCGTTTTAAATAAGCGCTTGTATCACCACTTATATCTCAGTTTTCTGAAAATATTCAAATTTAACATTTTTACTGGTAAGTAAAATCACGTTCTGAGTAAAAAAATCTTGAAGTTAAATTGAAATAAGTAACTGAAGAAAAAAGTACGAAATATGTTAACAGTAATTACACAATATTTAACGCCCTTACGCCACTAAACCCCACATTCACATTCACAATATTTAACAAGCGCAAGCGCTAGACTATTTTTAGATTGCACTGGAAGATACGGAAAAAAAGACGGAAAACATTGCAATTATTCATTATTCAACATTCTCCTCAGTATATTTGCCTTCTAGATGACAATATTGAGAAATTGGCATTTCTAACCCAGCGTTTCTCAAAATGTGGGGTGCGTCTCCCTAGGGGGACGTAATAATACTATCAAGGGGGCGGGAGCAAATAGAAAAGTCAAAAATAAAAGATTTTAAAAAATCATTATTTTACTGAAGGGAATCAAAACAAAATATATTCTGAGATAATAAAAAAAAACACATGTACACTAATATAATATACTTATGAATGTATCACTACTGCACAATGTATTTAATAATTAATTTAACAATACTAAGCTAAGAGCGAGCTTAATAATTACTAGTGACATCATGGGCTTGTACAAAATTATGTGCAAATTTTAGTACTTATCTTGATAATTTATACAGTTTGTAATTTTAGTTGTATCGCAGTTTTAGCGTCAAAATACATTATGATTGAATTCAATACATTGTTATTGTATGGAGAGGGTGCCACGAACATTGTGATTGAAAATTAGGCAGCACGCATTAAAAGTTTGAGAAGAATTGATTTAACCCTTTTACACGAAAAGCAGTGGATAAATAATAAATTAAGAACTATTAGCAAACATGTTTTGCAGGAGAAATAAAACTCTGTAACTCAAATATTTTAAATTGTTTTTCGTAAATGTTTTTACTTACCTTGTTTTGGAAAAACATTCAAATAAAGATAAATATATTGTTTTTAACTACCCATCAGAGGATATGAAATGCAAAAAAAAAATGGTATTGTCCTCGCATCTGTATAGCTTTTTATGCTTTTTCGCTTCAATTAACGCACATGATAGACTAAATATCCACCACTTGCTTTGAGAAATTTTTTTTAATATGTGGCTAGACCTATTAGAGCCTCTGCCTCCGAAAGGGTTAATCATGCAAGACTTAATCGTGATAAAGTTTGTAAGGCATTCGCCCGTGGGTGATAAATTACTTCTGAGTTATCCTCGTGATCTAGGGTTGTGGGAGTGAATGAAGAACCAGACGTTACCATAATTTCAATATCTCTTTATTAAGATCTTAACTTAAACACTATACAATGACAGTATTTATATTTTAACTCAGAGGGTTTGAGGGGAAGAAACACACAACACGTATTACCAAATAAGTGCGATCCTGAGCACTGTAGGTACTTTACCGCTTACTCCTAACCTCTGTTTATACACAGTTCCTAATATTTAGTAGATCAGTTCTACCTCTATATCCTAGGTAGCAGCAACACTCTCGATTGATTGATTGATTGAATATTAACGTCGCACTGTTCAGCTACACGAGGGCTTTTGGCGACGGACCACGTAATTTTGAACCATGGTCAAGTGACGTGGACGACACCTGAGCTGGCACCCCCCTCTCCTAACTACCACACCACACCAACGGGAGGACGTTTCAGCTCTCGACAGATTTAACGTGCATCGCTGCCCTACACGGCGGGTCTTTAGTGGTATTGGGATCGAACCCGTGACAAAGCAAGCCACGGTCCGATACCTATACCACTCGGCTACCGCGGCCACGCAACACTCTCGAATCCTCAATGTGTTTTCTTTATCTCGCGTGGAATGGTATTTACCTTGACTTGTACTTTGGAATATCGGCTTACTTCAGCTTACGTGTTTAAACTCAGACTAGCATAATCACTTCCCAAAAGTCCTCCCCTCTTTCGCTTAACTTCTGCTATTTAAAAGGTTCCTAATTTGCATAATCATGCTTCGCTTTTGGATTTGGTTGGAAAGAATTTACCTTTTCGGCCGCAAGGAACCCAAGAGGAAAATTAATAGAAAGCGCGATGTGCCCGTCACAAGGTAACTAGCACAATCATTTTTAATTCCATACTTTCTAATAAGCTTTTTATCTGTCCGACACCTACAAATAATCTTCACAACTCAATCACACATTAACATAAAAGAAATTTATCCTTTTTAATCAAAGGGTTTCGTGTGGGAAAAGATTTTAGTTTCTTAAGGACTTCGAGATATATGAATGGGAGTATAGATTCCCCGACACCTAATCTAAAGCAACCTTCAGTATTTTGTCTGTGTGACAGGGAATGAAAAAACCTAACTGCTGCAGCTGAGCTTATGCCAATATAACAATTGTCGAGTGACATGACATGAAAGCTCCTGTAATTAAATAACTCTAAAAGACATCTAGTTGCAAGTACTCAGGTAAAAAAGACTTACAAGTGATTATTTTGGTGATTCTAATCTGGTTTATTGTGTTATGTTTTGAGTGAGTGAATATTAACATCGCACTGTCCAGCTACACGAGGGCTTTTGGCGACGGACCACGTAATTTTGAACCATGGTCAAGTGACGTGGACGACACCTGAACTGGCAACACTTCTCCTAACTAACACACCACACCAACGGGAGGGCGTTTGAGCTCGACAGATTTAACGTGCATCACTCCCCTTGACGGTGGGTCTTTGATAGTACTGGGCTAGAACTCGTGACAAGGCCAGCCACGATCTGATACCTTGACCACTCGGTTACCGCGGCTACGTGGTTCTGTTTTGAAGAGGATAATAAATTGTGATTTGTTACTAAGTGCATACAGAATTATTTATATTTTTTTGGAGAGGGCTTTTTAATACGCTTTACTTTATTTTTTAAATAAAAATCAATAGATTTGGCATGTTTAATTATTTATTTATTTATTTTTGAAAGATTCGTTAGCTTATTTTTTAAATAATTTAAAACTTTCACGATACTTTATCTCTCGACACGTAATTTACTGAATACGTACAAAATAACCATAATACTCTTTCATGTTTAAAGTTGGACACCGTCTATTTTACATTTCTTTGAACAGAAACTTGAATGTTTCTTTTATGGAGCATAAAAAAACATTAGTGAGAAAATCTTCGTTTATTTTTATTTAACTTTTGAAAGTGTAGTCATACTTTTCAGACACCCAATTATTAAGGCGATCATTATACATTTTTTCATACTTTTTCCAAGCTTTGTACATCAGTGATATAATTTGTTAATATAATTGTGAAATGCCCAAAAACTTAAGTGATCTGCGAATTTAAGTCTTTTTGTTCCCTTTTTCCAACATATCATACATTAGAAATGAACAGTAAACGCGTCTAATATATAGCCATTAATAAAGTAAGTATTCTAATAACAAGTCACAAAGAGTAAAACAAAAACAGTAGATTTTAAAAAGAAAAGTGTTAATATATAATTACTTTATTACTGATGGGAGGCGCGGATTCATTCAGGAATATTCAACAGAACTTCAAAATTGCGAACTCAGTTTGGTGGAATGTGTTTTCTTCCCCCACCACTGAGGGGGAATTCCTCAGCAAAGGGTGCCTACATTCCCACGCCTGGAAGGGGCATTACACCCATAAATATTGGGGTGTGTCATCAATTTTCCCGCGCTCCCAAAGTCAACGAACTTTGCGCGGTAACTCTGCGCTGGTTCCGGACCAATTACAGGTAACTAAGTGGACAAGGCAAATAGTCCGCTCTAGAATTTGGTAGTGAAAAGGCATCGAACAAAAAGGGGATGCACCCCGATTTAGGGACACTCGGACAGGGAAGAACAGAGACAGACTAATCAGATCCAGGCCTTGAAACTAGATTCCACGGGACTCCGGGCGGCGAAAATGTCCCCTTCTCCATCCCACCTCCTATCTCTCTCAAAGCTAAGTTAAATTTCAATCTTGTTATGCAGTATATGTACAGTTACTTAAATTTAAATATGTTATTCAATAAAATTAATTGTCAAATTTGTAGGAATCAGACTTTTAATTTAGAGTACTGTAATTTGTCTATAGAATATTAGTGTTTAATTTTAACTTAAGTCATGATGCGATGTTAACTTAAGAACCTGGAAAGTTAAGAAATTAGTATTTTGGTTAAGAAAAAGAAAGTAATTAAATAAGTTATCATCAGCGTCGCATCATTACTTAAGTTAATTATTTATTAAAAAGTCACAAAAAATTAATTTTGCAATCTGTGTAAATAAAATGTGTCCAGATACATTGCGAGCTCAAATTTCAAAAAATTAAAATACAAAACATATTTAAAGAATTGTTTTAATCTCTGAAATGCAAACAAACAGACATGAGGTGGGATAAAAAATAAATTTAAGGAATCGTTTAGAAAATTTAAACCAGTGAGGCCTAGGAAGTATATCAGAAGCAACATAATAATCGAATTTAAATACCACATTCCAATTCAAGATTGGTCATAGTCACTTTAATATTACTCAAAATCACAAGATTGGTCTACAATAGTCCTCGAATTATCTTAAAAGTTATTTCGTCTAAGGAACCACTGATCTCACATGATAAAGATAACAGTACGTGCTTCAGTCACTTACTTTTTTGCCTTAAATTTAATACGCTATAATTGTTTTTTAAGTGGTGCATTTAATATAAGTAATCTCAGTCATATTAAATTATTTTTAAAAGTGAAAACATATTAAGGCATTTAAGTAAATACCCCACCTCCTCCAGTGACACAGTCCAAAATGCCAAGCATCTGATACTTGCTTGTACTAAATTCACTTCCCAAAAATGTACACTCATGAATTGCCTACAAAATAAATAAATAAACAATATAGCGTGTCCTCCTTTTTTATCTGCCTTTGTTCAGAGCAAATCTTCTTTTACATCTTTTTGTGCAAACAATAATAGTACTTTTTTTCCGTATTATTTAGATTGTAAATTTTGTGTGTTTGTTGAGATTTACTTTACCTGTATATATATATATTTGTATATATGTTTACATGTGTACATATATATATGACTGTATTCGTATATGTATATGTGTGCATGTACGCTTAATGTACTTGTATTTTGAAAATCTTAGTATGGTCATGTTTCCAAATCTTCCCCATTGTATTATTTTAATCACTGAATGTCTCCGCTTGCATGTGAGCAATATCTTGTATTTTGTTCTGTTTTTATTATATTGTATTTACATCCATTCTTGTTTCTTTTCCCTTTTGATTCCCATTTGTGCCTGTATCCTTCTAAGAACTTCCTACCACAATTGATTAGGTATTGATTAATTGTAAGTCTTGTTTTATAAACATATCGTCACACAAGGAGTCTACCTAGAGTCTAAAAAATAACTAGCAATTTGATTCCTACATTTTAAATTAAGTTAGTGCCACCCTTGCTGTATAGTGATTAGCGGCGCTGACTGCTGTACCGTAGGGGTTAGGTTCGAATCCCGGAGATGGCATGGATGCTTGTAAATGTAAAAGGCCTTCATGGAATGGCCGTCGAGTCACAAATTCTCTCATGAGGTTTGTGGAAGGGTAAGTGGGAGGCCCCTGACCATCCTTTCTCTCCCCGTTCTAGGTGTTCTGTCTCAAAATTGGGTTAGAAATGTGCCTAAACGTACTGTCTCCTGCATATTGCTCAAGGTTACTTGCCATGATGAATATCATGGGTTTCGATCTGGCACATGCTGGTAAGGTGGCATTAGTAACAATAACAAATTAAGTTACTATAATGTACTTTTTTAACATACTTCCTTTTAAAGTAATATAATAACAAACTAAATGCTATAATTAAAATCAAAGAAAATGTTCAATGTTTAGTTCAAAAGATGAATACATAATATTTCTCTCGCGTGTAATTCTTAACTAAATAAATAAAACACTGTAGATGATGTTATTACCATTAATAGCTTCGTATCTCTTCATAATAAACAACTATGCATCTCAAATATGATTACTGAAAATTCAAACTAAAGGAACATAAAGAATTCCATTATGCACTTATACATTTTTTAAGGAAGATTTCAAAGCTTTGCATTCACAGAATCAAGCTAAACCATTTTGTAAACCTATCAAACGAGAGTAATGCTCATTCTATAATTGAAATGGTTATATAAAATTCTATAACAAAGTAGAAATACTATCAAACAAGTAGCATTTTCGATGCAATTCAGTGAACAACTTAGAACTCAATATAAATATCCAGATGAAAATAAGTTCTTTAGATAACAAATATTACGTAATCATTTTTTCTATTAAAGTAAGTTGAAAGAAACACACTAGCTTATTCACAGTTTGGATAAATAGTGGAAACATAGTACTTCTCAAGATTAGTTCTAGTTTTATTTTGAAACGATCGTCAGCAGATTTTCTATACATCGAAATAGAGGCTTGCAAATTTTGATGATACTTTTGATGAGGAGAATCTTTGATTGTCGGATCAATATTCAAAAATCTCTTTTCGTTAAACTCTAGAAAGAAAATGGAAGGAGATATCTATTTTGGGAAAATAGTAAATAAAATGCTTATTTCATGTTCTCGTTTGTAAACTTATCAATGTAATATTCAAATTCACGGTGCTTATACTTCTGCTGAGATAAACAAACTGTTTATATCTGAATATTAAGTATGTTTCTTTATTTTTTAATTTAAGATTTTGAAGAAGATATGGAGGAATGAAAGCCCATAAACTTTCACTTTTGATAGTTCTTAAAAAAATTTTATATAATCAGTGGTTAATACTTCAGAAATTAAAAATCATTTTTCAGTTGAAGAACATCCGCAAGTTCTTCCAAACTATATAGTAAAATATTTTTAATCCTCTATAAAAAGTATATTTTCAAGATAATGCTCATAACAAGATATAGTTGAATCTCAAGAGCTATTTTGAATTTTATAAAGATAAACGTTTGACAACTTACTGTGATCAAAATGTGGAATCATTGAGAAATACCCAATCTCTATTAGTCACTCTGAAATATCCCCAAAAGAAAAATTTAGCAATACATTCATTTGCCAAGTTAAATATGTTTTGAGAGATATTAAAAATGTAGCGCGCACATGTGTGTAATTGTCAGTTTATTCAAGAAAATTATTTTTATTTGCTTACATACGTGGCTTCGTAAAGAACAACTTTTCTTTTTCTAATGGGGCTGCGCATTGGTATTTTAACTTTAGCAGACCTAAATGCATTCCCCATGAGCTGGTACCACCACTTGTGGTAATTGGTGATACCAATTACCACAAGAAGTGCTGGCGCCCAGTTTCCACCCTAGAGGGTTTCCACCTGAGCTCTGACGATGCGAACTTATACTAGGATTTAATTTTGCCGAGAGCATCTAAGCCAAACGGAAACTCTAGCGAGCTTATACATGCCATATAAATACGGCATGGCGGCTGTCGATTTTCTGCATCATGAAAATTCACCGACTTGGTCCGGGGTAAAACCCGTGAACTTGGGTGCAGAAGGCCAGCGACAAACCAACCCCACCACCCAGCCAGCTGCGAAAGGAACAACTCAAACAAGGAAAAAACGTATTTCCGTTTCAGATAAATTTGGTTTTTAATTAAGATTTATATTCATTCTAGAAAAAAGTCCGGGGTAGAGGCTTATATCCATCTTAAAGAGTGTATTTATTTCAAGTGATATTGGTAAAATACTATTAATATACTTAGAGATTTCTGTGACTTACAGTTTAGTTTCTAAGAAAACTTTTGTTCATAAAATAATAGATTAGATAAAAAGAACTTTTAGTGCAAAAATGTAATAGAAGAAATTTATATGTTTATACTTATTAATATATGTGCCGTTGAGTATTCTGTTGAATTATAATTGAAGAACTCTGTATTTTTTATGAAGTTAAAAGTATCTCTCTCGCTTACTTTTATATAAAGAAAAGAAGTTGCCATTTTTTAAATTTATTATTTAATGTGCAGTAGTTTCTGTAACAGATGCGATTAGAGTAGAAAAAAGCCTACATAAAGGAATTGAACTGAGAAGTTCATGTATTTGTAAAATAATTTTGAGATTGAAAATTTTTCTTTTTGATACACTGTTCAGCTTTCAAAAGTTGTTTATGTAACGGTGTGATGCTTTTATAAACTTGTTTCACCTTAATATCTGGTAAAATGTTCTTATCCCAATAAACAGTCACACTTTATAATATGTTTCTTTTTGAAGAAATAGCTTCACTTTCTAAAAAGTGAAGCTCTTGCCAAATAATCCCATGCCATAGAATAGCATTTATCTAGAAAGCGAAAATTCTTTACAGAAACAGCTAAAAGGTAACCTTGCTTCAGATTAAATAAGATTTAAAAGAAAAAATATTTTTTATATTTAATTTGTTTGAGAATGCTTTTCAACACTGTATTTTAAAAATTATTTGTGCTTTCAATCGTGTGGCCTTACCTTCAGATTTAAAAAAAATTATCCCTTCGATAAAAGTTCAAATAGTTAAATTGAATTTTCGCAGAGGAAGAAAAATAACCCAGAAGAAAATTGTTGAACTCGTATTTTTCGTATCTCGTAAGTGAATATGAAGTTAAAAATATAGTTTATACCGAAAAAAACAGTATAAAATATTGTGACGAATCCGTACGGCACTTTTTCACTAATACTCTTGGGCGTTTTTGGGGATTGTAAATTCACGTATATTTCCAACCAGCTCTTAAAGGAGAAACCGGGATATGCAAATGAATCAAAGTATTTAAAGAGAGTGTTGTAAGTTAGCAGGGAGAAGGCTATTTTGAGCCCAGAGATACATTGACGGAGTTCTAAGAAGATTCAAGTGATTGTGTGATTAGTTTCTGGCTGATTATCGGGCAGCGATCTACATTTGGACAGTTTGAACCGACTGGAAAGGAGTGTAGCAAAAGTCAAGGTGATATTTAAATTTCAAGTATCGGACATAAGAGTAAATATATAATAGGGTTAGTGGAAAGTTAATGATTGCTAGTAATTCAAATTGCGTATATCTCCGTCCTCTTATTCCGGTAAATCCGTTCCATATTGAGTTTAATAGTTGATTAGTATCATATTTCGTGATTTAATTTAATAGTAAAGTTCAATCCCACTGACGTAGACATATAGATTCATCTTTGTATTTAGAAGGTTGATATTTGATTTAAGTGAATACATATAATTTGTTATTGTAAAAATGTCGTCTTGTAATTCTTTGTCTCAATTCAATCTTGGTGTCCTGGGTGGAACCCAGAGGGGTTCCCACAATATAATTTTCTAGACATGCTGAAAAATCATCTTCTGATGCCACTTAGGAAACAATACATGCTATATTAAAATGAGAAATATAACAAAAGATTTCCTTATTTAATTTTTTATATATTACTATTAATTCAGTACTTTGTATTTCGATATATTTTCAATATATTTAGAGACTTTTTATTCACTAAGCATTGAATTATTAGAACTTTTTCGCGATGTAGTTTCGACACCAAAGTATATTATTTCTTTTCTAAACACTGTCTGTTTCAAAGGATTATATTTATTTCTTTTCCTTCCTTCCTCAGTGGCACGACAGCCCAGGGTGGACATTGGCCTTCTCAAGAAGCCTTTTCCAGGCCAGCTTTCTTCCTTCCAGTGTTCTCCAATTCCTAGTTCTCAAAACTAGGAGATCTTTTTCTAGGCCATCAATCCATCTGAGATTTGGCCTGCCCTTTCTTCGTGTACCGATTGGTTGAACATTGAAGACGTTTTAGTGATGCGGTTTTCGTTCATTCTGATAACGTGACCTGCCCATTTAATACGCTGTATTTTGAAGAAGTTGACAATGTCAGATTCCTTATATGATCGTTAGAGCTCTAAATTTGATCTTCTTCGCCCTGTTCTATTTTCCTGAATTCCTCCAAAAATGAATCTTAAAATTTTCCTTTCGTAGATACTTATCATGTTCTCATCTGTTCGAGACATGAACCAAGTTTCACATGCACAATTTAATACTGATCTTAAAAGTTTTTTTTTATACAATAGAATCTTTTTGTTTTTCTTTTGATTAAATTTGATTTCATATATTTTCGAATTCCATTAAAACATCTATTAGCCATTGTAATTCACTTTTGGATCTCAGTAGTACAATCGTTTCTATTGTTAATTTCTGAACCTAAATAAGTGAAAAGCTGTCAACAACTTCAAAACTCTACTCTTCAACTTTAAAATGGAAATTGTTAAGACATGTTTGAGTGCAAGGCACGTACTTGGTCTTACTCTCATTGATTTCCAGTCCCATCCTGAGGGCTTATTTCTCTAAAGATAAGAACTTAGTGCGGTGGGCGTTCGAGCGATGATATCATTGTCATCAGCAAAAGCCAACAACTGTATCGATTTATTAAAACTATTTCCTCTGGTATTGATATTGGAATCTCTTACCACTTTTTCTAATGCTATATTAAATAGAAGACACGCCAGTGCATCTCTTCCAGTCAAACGCCATTTTTATGATATTATTTATTTCTTTTACAGTTTATTAAATTAGAAGAATTGAAATAGAAAGTTTTATGGAAGTAGATTTATTCAAACATTATGGATGGATGTACTTAAATTTCCTCCTGGTATTATTTAGACAAGGTTTCAATTTCCATTTTTCTGTTTCGCATTTCGTTCTTCTGTGCGACTAGGATGAAGAAATTCAATATAAGGAATTTAAAAGTGCCAAAGGAAAAACAATATTTTTGAAAATAAGAAATAATGCAGTAAAAAGTCTAAAAAAATTGAAATCGAGAGTGATGAGTTATAGTAGAAATGTGAGAAAAATTATGAAATCATTTATTACCAGTGTAACAGGGGTAATTCACAATTTGCTATTGTTAAAGAAAGAATCCTGCCTGACAGATTTATTACTATGGCAGTAAGATCCACAATAAACATTTCAGCCATCAAATGTATTACTTTGTAAGGAAAAAATCTTATTTCTCCACCACATTTATTATATTTCAAAAAGGGCCGAGTGTCAGGGGTAGCGTAGTAGTCAAGGTAATGGACTAATGGCTGGTGTGTCATGAGTTCGATCTTAGTACCATTGAACACCCGCCGTGCAGTGAGGAACGATGCATGTTGGACATGCCGCTTCTCAAATGTTCTTCCGTTCCTGTTTTAGTGGATATCAGGAGAGGGATTTGCCAGATAAAGTGTCATCTTCATCACTTGACAATGGTTTAAATTTACGAGGTCTTTCGTCAAAAGCTCTAAAGTAGCTGAATAGTATGACGTTAATATTCACTAATTCAAAAAGTCCAAAATCTGAAAAATCCTAACTTTAAAAAAAGAAAGAAGTTAGATCCCTTAGAAAATAATGCTGACCAAATAAATTTGGTAAACGTATTAGTCAGTAGCAATTAAACGCTGAACATTCATACTCTTTGACAAAGTGATTCTGGTAATCACCAATAATTTCTGAAATATTCCTTTCTCGACAGAAGGAAATCACAAAAATAGAAGAAACTATACATCAATTACGTTCAGAATAGGAATCCTTCAATTTTTTAAGAAATAAAATCTTTGAAATTAACAGTTACCTCCCCTATAAAAGTAAACCAGCACGACCTTATGGCCACACTATAGGAATGAAAACTTCTGATTTATTCTGGGCAAGAGAATACAATTGTTCGGATGACTACGTTTTCTCTTACATTTTCGCATGTGGGAGTTGAGTAGTTCTCTTTTTTGTGCCCATTCCTCGGTAAATTTGTTTATTTTATCAAATTTCTGTAAAGTGTAATGTTTAAATGATTATGTATTCTTGCATATGTGTATATACGATTTAAATGTTAAATAATCTAATTATTTAAAAATATGTATATGTAAATAAAATGATACTTACGTACTATCACAATAGTGTTAACGTCTTAGATAAAATTTAGATTCACTCTTCAACAAAACGCACCTAAGGAAGTTATCACTTCAAAATTGACGATCAGTAATCAGACGATTGTAATTATTACAGCAAACACAGTACCAAACGATAAAGATCAAATCAACCATATAGTAATGTTATTGTCTATTATGATGATAGCGATTCAATTTGCAACTATTTAGAGAGAAACGCATCGATATAAAATCCACCATTATATATATAAGTACGATATTACTATTAAGAACACTATTAAAAACAATGCACTATATACACTCCTAAATTTTTTTATATTTATACGCAGAATACATGTTACATTTAATAGACCAAAATATTTTTTTCCCCAAATAATGTTAATATTTTAAAAATAATTTTACATATAAAAAAGAAAAAGAAAAGTTTTGTTAGTTAAATTTTCCAGTGATTTCAATAAATAGTTCATGAACTATGTTTTGTGCACTTTTTATATATGTGTGTAAAACATTTTATATATTTAAATAACGTACTTTTTTTAAATACGTGTAAAACATGTTTAAATGAAAATATGTATTACACAATATATTAAAATTCATGTCCATGTTCTACTAAAAGAAATGAAAAAAAAAAAACTGTTGAGCTAAAAGCTTTTTGTTGTAGTTTTAGAGAATAGCTAAATTATCGTTTTTAGGCATACAAAACATCCATTTAATTTTATGAGGGATATTAATAACTTATATCTTTCAATACAAATAGTGTCTTCAAACACCGTTCTACTTTAGATGCTGACGTGTAGCTTTACACTGTCTTCCAACACCGTTTTCACTTGGAAATCTAACGCATATTTTTATCTTGTCTTCAGACACCTTTTCTGTTTTGGACGCTGATGTGTACCTTTTCCCTGTCTTCGGATACCGTTTTCATTTAGGAAACTAACGCGTAGCTGTACCCTGTCTTCGAACACTGTTTTCACTTAGGAAGCTGTTGCATATTTTTACCTTGTCTTCAGACATCGTTTCTACTTAAGACGCTGACGCGTAGCTTTACTCTTGTTTACCAATATCATCTTCACTTCGCGTCTTCGCTGACGTTTTTATTGCATTGACATAGCTATAACTTGTCTTTAATTATCATATCCATTTACGAAGTTGACCGTTTAATTTTGTCGACATAGATTTACCCTGTCTTTCGATACAGTTTTGGATCGTGAATGAATAATTGAAAGTATTTTATTATCATTTTTTTAAAAATAATATGCTCATAGAATATCCGTTTGTTGAAAAAGAGTTTGGTGTTAGTATCTTGTAATTTTCGATTTATTTTATATTTTAAATTACTTTTAAATATTAATTCACCAGTTAAATATTGATTTCTATATTTATAATAAATATTTGTTTCACGAAATATACTCTTTAAAAAATGGCTGGAACAAAATTTTAAAAGAATACTTTTTCTTTAAATTTAAAAGCAGTTGAAATAATTCTTAATACGAACATATTACTAATCAAAAGAAAAATTCATTCATTTTTTATGAATTTTTAAGATAATTTGATAGAAAACACTATATTATTCAATTTTTTGAACTGTGGAAATCTATTATCTTCAAGTAAATTTAATACGAGGTATTTTCACGCATCTAAGAAAAACCCATACTCTCTCATGCTGAGCAGCAAAATCAAGAACGAAAATCAGTTTAAAAACTGTGTACTAAAATGAAATAAAAAAAAAAACTTTTAGGCAAAATATGCTTGAAATTTTATTCATATGGTGGCTAACAGAATCGATTGGGTACTTCAAATATTTCTAAAATTCCTTGTAACTGGATTTTCGAAATTAACTACGGGAACCAGGGCATCATAGATATTCAAAAAATTGATTTTTCAATTTTAGTATTGAAAAATAGTGCATATTTTTCTGAATTTAAAAATGTATTACACTTAGATGTTAGTTGATAAAATAACCTTAAAATATGAAAAAGTAACTGACATAAAATGTAAACAAACGCTTACACAAATGTTTAGGTGTTTCACTTTTTGTCAAAAATAATTTTTTGCTTTTAGGCACAATTTTCAAAAAAAAAACTATTGTACTATATGGTTAAAAAATTTTTATGCGTCTATACAGGATACCAATGTATAAAGTGAATCTATTTTTTTTGTCGAAGTAGTACATAGCTTTTTAAAAAATAGTGCTGTGCTAATGGTGCGGTGAAAGGGGACATGGGTAATGGAATGAAACAACGTTGTGTTTACTGATGAATTCCTCTTCTGCCTGCAATATCACGATGGTCGAATTCGAGTTAGAAGGCACCGTAGTGAGAGGCTGGTGAACTGTTACGTTATGCATCGCCACAGTCGTCCTGCATCCTATATCATGGTTTGGGATGGTATTGATTTCACTGTCACACCCTTTTGGTACACATTGCCGACACAATGTACAGCTAGCGCTTTATCTCTGAGGTGTGAGAGCCCGTGGTCTTCCCATACATTCAGCACTTGCCATCAGCCATATTCCAATAGGATTATGCGTGACCACATGTGGCACGTTAAGTTCAAGAATTTTTTTTTACCCATCAGGTTGAATTGCTTCCTCAGCCTGCTTGTTCTTCCGATCTATCGTCAATGGAAAATGTGTGGTCCATGATTGCAAAATGATTGGCACGGAATACACTACCTGATGATATACCAGATAAACCTTAGGAAATATGAGGAAGTCACATGGAGTGCTGTACCCCAAGGATACATCCAAAGCCTTTTTGATTATCTACCGAGGCGTGTTGCAGCGATTATAGCCAACAACGTCGGCAACGCTAACTACTGATTATATTATCATCCGCAAGTCACAAGTGGTTGTAATTTTAATCTGCCAAATAAATTTCGCTCTTATATTTCTGATCCTTCTTGGTGTTGCAATTTTTGTGACCAGCAGTGCAGTATTAAGCTTTATAATGTATTTAAAAGCACTCTTATTTAGCCCCTTGATTCAAAAGGAACAGTAATTGAATTTCTAAATTGGAAGTATATTTATATTTTACTCCCTCTTACCCATTAAAAGTTGCGTTCTGTGAAAGCTGTTCTTAGCAGATGTCTATTTGACAAAATAAGCATGATTGTCGAATTAAATATCTTTAAGTGTGACAGTTTCAGAGATTTTATGATGAAAACGTGAGTTAGTCGCTTTTTTTATATATATATATATATATATATATATATATATATATATATATATATATATATACATAAATATAACTTTCTAAGACAAAATTTGCGTTAAAGATAGTAAATATTCCTTTTATCTAGAAGAAGAATGTTTGATATTTTTTCTTAGTGAAAATCCTATATGTCAGGCAAATTTACAGGCATTATTCGAAACATCCAGTAAATTCAAAATTAAATATCTGTTATTTTATCAAAGCAAGGTTCATCTCCTCTGGAGTATATTATTTTTCTTAAATAAACAAAAAAAATTTCTTTGTTTCGTTTATTTTTTGTGGAAAGATAAATTATCTCGAAAGATATGAATCCTCTTTTTCTTTCACGGTGTCTGCTTCCAAGATAAAAAGGATAATAACTCACCTGATGCAGATATCCGTACGAAATGAGGAGGGTATTTTGGAATAGTGGTGGTCACAGGGAACATCGCATCCGTAAATACATTTGAGGGGGATTTTAAGTGTGCCTATTTTTCTAACTATAAATTTGAAGTGTCTTTTGTGTGAATGCAATAAATACAATAATGTGTCGATGGGTATCAATTTTGTTTATAAGTTTTATTATTAAACCAAATTTAAATAAATATTTTTAATATGGAATTATTTTTCTAAAATTAAAAATTTAAATAGTGTATGTACACTCGTAACTTATTTAAAATATCTATATTACAAAATTTATGAATTTTCAATTTAATAATATTTGGAACATTATTATTTTGCGAAAATGCAATATAGGTCATCTATTAAGACTACACAGTACCCTTCTTCAAAAAACAATTTTGGAGACAATAACAGTAAAAATATTGCATGTTTTATTTTCAGATTATGTTAAGATGATTCTGAAAGTAAAAAAGTGAGTTTGACTAGTTACCATTCAAAATTTTTAAAAAACTAAGAATTTTTTAAAGTTTTTTCAAACTTTTTAAAAATTTGTTAGTCTTTTTAAGTTATTTATGTTTCTTAGATTATTGGAAACAAAAGTTAGTATGGATTTGAAAATCTATTCCTTTGTTGATTTTTCATAATTATTTTTCTAGAAAAACTTGGAAAAAACACAAAAATTTTAAAATAGTAACTTTAACATTAAAAAAAAATAACTAGAGATCTCAGCCCTAAATTCATACTAACTTTTATAGAACATACACGTCGGAGTATATTAAAAAAGTCAAGGCTCTAGGATCAACAGAAAAAAAGCTTTAGGGATAAAGAACACTTATGCCTTCAAATTTGAAAGTCTGAGAAAAATGCATTTTAAGTTCGTAAAGGTATAAGACAAAAGCTTAAAATGCCTGTAAAACTCTAATTTTTAATATGTTTTTTTTCCAATGTATGTTCTTCATTAAAACATCATTTTAATTAAATATGCCTGAAAATAATTTTTTTAATTCAAAAATATTTTTTGCATAATACTGATAGCATTTGTTACGATGACAGTTTATTCAGCTTCTTCTTACGTTATGAAAGTTGTGAATTACAAAGCATTTATATACAAAAAATAATGATAGTAACTTATACTAAAATAACCAGGTTTGCTCATAAAATTGAATTTTTTTCAGTTTTAAATCGGGCAGTTTAGGAAGTTTTAGCTCTTGTCCTACGACTTAAAAATACTAAAATATAGTACTACAATATGTTTACTATAATGTAGTTTCGTACATCAAGGAAATATTCGGTTTTATCGTGTAATACTTGAATTCAGAATACTTGTATTCGTAACTCTAATTGCAGTATCAGCTGAGGACTGGTTTTTAAATACAACATTTTCAGTTGTATTCAATCACTTCAAAATGTTGTTTTCACAGCAACCTGAGAATGTTTTGGCCATGTTATTTTCTCAACAGATGAAATTAATGATAAAGCTTCTAAATTATGTAAACTAATTTTAAAGCAAAAATTGTTTTGAAATCAATTTTAATTAATTAATTATGCAAATTCAAAACACTCAAAATATAATCAAGCAGAAATGATTTTAATGATGGAAATTGGAATTAATTAACATTTCATGCTAAAAGAGTTGATTGTGCTCAAAAATAGTTTTAATTAATTCACTTTAAGAGTAGAAAAATACTGTAAAACGAAACCGAAACCAACGCTGTAACTCAGAAAACTTTAAACATCTTAAAAAATTAATTTATTAACAGATTTGAAATTTGGTAGCAAGCTTCTCAATGATATGAGCCACGAGAAAATGCAAAAAAAGAAGATTTTTTGATAATTATGATGCTTGCTTAAGGTACTTTGCAGCCTTAATTGATTACAACACGATTACTACTTTCTTAAAATTAAATTATTTTTTTATAAATAACGAGATGAATAATTATTTTGAATAAAATTTTAACATACAAACGATTTGAGCAACCAGTTAAATGAATGTACTCAATTACTATAAATAACAATAATATATTAATTTTTTTAGTAATTTACTTCACAGATACACTTATTCCATAACGAAAACGGCCTGTACAGGGTATCTCCAAAATAGCCCTCAAACTCTGAACAGCCAGATTCGTAATTGAGACTAAACACAAAAAGGCATAAAAAACAGCACCTTAACGATTCCTATTTTAACGAGAAACATAGTAAAAACAAAGTATGGAACTATCTTATTGGACAGATCAACAACAGCAATTATTAGTGTTTATAAAGACAGATGCTCAGTGCCCACTGGGAATATTGAGGCACGTTGCACAAGCCGTGGAATGAATGAGTGAACACGTCGCAACAACGTGGATACCATCGAAGTACAATCAGCATACAGATGATCCGTTTGTGTTATCACTTCCTCTCAAAACGCCAATTTCTTGAAATTTTCCTATAGAAAAATAACTCAACTGTATGAGATATGGCGATCTTGGCGGCCATAAAACCGGACCCGACGTCCAATCTAGTGTCTAGTGCAGAGATGCCAAACCACTGCCATGTGTGCCATTCATGCCACGCGACAAAATATTTTGGGCACGCCAGCGATCAAAATGGTTTGCATTTTATTTCAAAATAACAAAGTTCACCACGAAGTACTACGAACAAACGCCAGTGATCTATCGCGGGACGGTGGGAGCACACTCGTTTGTTATTGTCTTGCCTTAGTTACGTCGTGGAATACAATTGCTTATGATGCAGAGTTTGTCTACGTATAGCATAGTCAATTTCAATGTATGAAATATATTTTAAAGTTTATTTGTGTTATATTTACGATTTTTAAGCTCTGTTATTTAACATGGCTAGTTCAGCAAAGGATTAAAAAGGGTGAGATAGTAAGTGTAAAATAGAATATTAAATTTGGTGAATCTAGAAATATGTCACTATTAGTAAAGGCGACAAAGCGATGTGTGTTTCATGTTCTGGAATAGTGGTATACAGAACATCGTATGTAAAAGGACATTTTGAAACAAATAGCAAATCTTCTCGTCAAAAAAATGATCCACAGCAAATATAATTAATTGCTTAAAATTCTATTGGCAGATGGCTCCAATTAAGCGTGCATTCTTCTAGCAGTAGCATCTTACAATCCAAATATAAGTTATTTGTCATCCAATTTGCAGCAACAGAACTCACACTAATGTTACGTTAATTTGAATAACACGTATAACTAAAACATTTATAATTATTTGGAGCGAAAAGTATTTTTTCATAGTAAATAGTTATGTGTTATTAATACATTTAGTTTTATTATTTTTCCGATAATCACAAGTCAAATTCATTTGACAGCACGTATAAACCTCATTAAACACTTGTTTAGAAAAAATGGCACGTTGATTCATAAAGGTTCGCCACCCCTGGTCTAGTGTGTGCTATATCATAGCAATGCCGTGCAGGACCACATACATGCTCCGTATCTCTCCGTGAATCATCATTCATACATTACTCACCGATTTTTTCTTGTAAACTATGGATCGTGCGAATACGAATGTATAATGTATTCAAAAGCGGAATCTGGCTACCTAGAGTTTTGGTGCTATTTATGGGACACTTTGTAAAGAGTGTTTTTTTCGAGGTATAAAAGTTTAAGTTGGCATTACTTTCCAAGATGGCGACCGATTTAACAGCTGTCAAGTGATTTATTCTCAGTTTGGTTTGGCAATTCATCAAAACGATCATCAAGCAAGGAAACATTCGTCGAATGGGCCCAAAACGAGATCGCCGTTGTTCCCGATTTTCATAAGCGAATTTTGTTTAGCGATGAAGCGCACTTCTGGTTGAAGGGCTACGTCAACAAACAAAACTGCCGCATTTGGAGTGAAGCTAATCCACAAGTGTATGTCGAAACACCGTTACATCCAGAAAAACTGACTGTTTGGTGCGCTTTATGGGCTGGTGGAATCCTTCTTCAAAAACGATGAAGGCCACAACGTTACAGTCAATATTGATCGGTATAGAGCCATGATTACTAACTTTTTCATTTCTGAATTGAACAATCATGATGTCCAGAAGCTGTGGTTCCAACAAGACGGCGCAACATGTCACACAGCTCGTGCCACAATCGATTTGTTGAAAGACACGTTTGGTGACCGCCTAATTTCATGTTTTGGACTTGTGAATTGGCCTCCAAGATCTTGGGATTTAACACCGCTAGACTATTTTCTGTGGGGCTATATAAAGTCATTGGTCTATGCGGATAAGCCACAAACGCTTGACCATTTGAAAGACAACATTCGCCCTGTTATTGCTGATATACGGTCACAAATGTTGGAAAAAGTCATCGAAAATTGTACGTCCAGATTGGACTACATCCGAACCAGCCGTGGCAGTCATATGCGAGATATCATATTTAAAATGTAATGCCACAAGATTATCTTTCGAATAAAAAAAATTCATGTCAATCGAATAATACATCGTTGTTTTATTGCAATTTAAAGTTCTATACCTGTAAAAAAACACCCTTTATATAAAAACAACATATGGAAAAGTCTTGCACAATTCCTTTTGATACATATAATTTCATAAGCCTTATTGTAGAACGATTTTTGCAGTAACTTATGGAAATGGAAACGTAATTCTTGAACTAAGGTCTGTCTGAAATATATTTTACAAACTTTTATTTAACTTGCAATGTAAAATGTTCGGGTGGAATCTTGCAACTCAATTTTTAAGCTGAAGTCTTCAAACGATTGAGCTAAAATTTTCTATACACGTTTAGTTTATATGACAAAAGATGTTTTGACCAATTATATACCGATATAGTAATTAGTTAAAATGGTATTAAGTAAGGTACTTTGTTTGGGTGGAATCTTGCAGTTCAATTTTGAAGCTGATGTCTTCAACCAATTGAGCTGAAATTTGGTATACTCGTTTAGTTTAGATGACTTTGCATGTTTGGACCATTTATATTCCGTTATCGAAAATAGTTAAAAAGATATTAATTTAAGTAATTTTTTCGGGTGGAATCTTGCAAATAAATTTTGATGCTGATGTCTTTAGCCGATTGAGCTGAATTTTTGTATACACGCTTAGTTTGGATGACAATACATGTTTTGCCGATTTATATTCCGATATCGACCTAGTTACTGTAACGATCTTGTTCAGGTGTTTAGGCTAGCGTGTTTACTATATAACAGGTGTCGACCGGGATCGTAGCTCAAATGGTAGAGCGCTCGCTTAGCATGCGAATTGTACGTGGATTGATGCCTCCAATTATTATTTTTTCTTGTAAAACATATTTGAAATTTATTTGATTTGTATAACGAGATATTTTACAATACTTCCACTTTGTATACGTACAAAGTATGATATATTATTACATGCTTTTATTTAACTTGCAATGTAAAATTTTCGGTCGGAACATGCAACTCAATTTGAAGCTGATGTCTTCAACCGATTGAGCTGAAATTTTGCATGCACGTTTAGTTTGGATGACAATGCCTGTTTTGAACATTTATATTCCGATATTGGAAGTAGTTAAAAAGATATTAAAGTAATTTATTCAGGTGGAATCTTGCAAATGAATTTTAAAGCTGATGTCTTCAACTGATTGAGCGGTTTTTGGTTTTAATGTAGTATTATAGTAAAAGCAAAAAAAAGGAGCTTTAATAAATTTTTTTCATTAATTTTGCTTTATCCACTATTTTTTTGGTCTTACAGCGTTTATCTTCCCATTATTCTCTTGTTTCGGCCCAAATTAAATATCTATAACATAAACGTGGCCTGGCGGAAAAAAAGACTGAGTTGGCCTGCTCAAAATTAACCAGCAGATGACCTTGCAAAAATGATGCGTTGAATGAGATGAACAGACTGAGAAACCTATACAATGCTAACTAAAAAGTAAAAGATAAATTTAAAGTAAAAAAACATTTTTTAAAACAAGCTTTTACTTAAATGCTCTAAAAAAGAATAAGATAAACTTTTCTTTTAAAACTTTTAATGCTGTCAACTTATAACGTCATTACACAATTTATAATATAAAAGCTTGCCGCGCAAGATTTGCCTGTGTAGATAAACAAGGAAATTAAAGAACTTGATCTGATGAGTTTTAATTTTTAAAATTTTCAAACTATGTAAATATGAGTACTTAAATCTCGCGACAAGCTTTTATATTATAAATTGTGTAATGACGTTATAAGTTGATAGCATTAAAAGTTTTAAAAGAAAAGTTTATTTTATTCTTTTTAGAGAATTGAAATAAAAGCTTGTGTTTTAAAAAAGTTTTTTTACTTTCAATTTGTTTATGTTTTTGAAGAATAACTCTCATATTTATTTAATTATTTGAGGGTAGTAATAGCTAATTGCAAAATTCCACTATTGGTTTTTGGTGGTAGTTATAAGATCCAAATAATTTATACTTGTAAAAATAAAGAACTTTAAACGATATTTATCAATAAATTTGAATTATTCAAGTTAATTATTAAGTGAAGAATGTCACTTTTCTTTCATGAATCACGAGCTACGAGGAAAAGCAAGATTTTTAATGATTATTATCTTTTTTATATATTTGTGTAATCGCATAATACTGCTGTAAGATATTATTTAAAATTTATTGCATAAAACATTTATGCAACATAAAATATATTCAATGTATACCCACATGATTTTTAAATCAGTTTATATTGAGTACTTTTTTTTCTAATTATTATTTCTACTCTTTTTTCCTTCGATTCTAATAAAATTAATGTTTTGTTTACATATCACGCTAATGGAGACTTGGTAACTTTAGTACTAACTTATACTAACTTAAATATAGTTTAAATTTTTATGACACAAGTAAGTCAACTTTTTTTGTATATATATATATATATCTGTATAATTATTATTTTGTTCTGTATTATTAAACTCCTCTAAGAGAAAAATCAATGCGTAAATATGTGAAATATTTTTATTTATCTAAGTAGGAAAATTCTTCAAAATGCTCAAAATTATTCTTGTTTTTTGTTAATTCTTTTTAAAAGCGTTATTTATATTTTTTTATTTTATGAAATGTAATTCCTTGAAAATTATCTCTTTATGTGTGTGTGCAATTTTTTTAAATTTAAGGTAAAACTTGAAGTTTTTGTAAAAATATGAACGATTTTTTTTATAATTTTTAAACGTTTTAGCAGACATAACACGGCTCAATGGTTAATAATTCTGTGGATAAAATTTTCATCATGTACTGAGTTATTTACAGAAGTACGAAAACCAAATTACTGATACTCTTTTTTTATAAGAAAGAAAACTACTCAAAAACTTTCAATTCAAAAGTTAATGACGAATTTTTAAAACTTATTTCAATAATATTGTAAATTAAACGCGACGAGGATTGAATTTAACAAGCAAAGAGAGAGTTTTTTTGGTGGATTCTTATGAAAAGAAGCTCAAGATGCTTTGAAGACAGAGAATGGAATTTTCACACTTCTTGGAAGTACCGTGAAATGTTCTCTTACTAGAGAGAAACACTTTTAGTTCGAGCTCGTTATTTGTATGATTAAGTTTAAATTTTTCAAGCAGCTGGTATATTTCTGCTTCATTTTTAAATCGGGATTTTTTGAAATGAAATTTATAATGTGTTCCATTTCGATTATACATCTAATGTCTATCTGATCCTTTTACACCTACACATATAATTTAAAACATTTACAATTTTAAAATGAGAAAAATTACTCTACGAATATATAATACATATGTATGATCAGATATCTAAATACAAGTAAAAAAAGTCGTCTAAATCAGAAATCAATTTAAAAAAATTTAAAACGCTTGAATCTTAAGTAAGTTGGATCAAAATTCAGGGGGTAATTATAACTAAAGATGTGATTTCGAGACGATTTAACTTTAAAACTACTAATTACTCGATATTTTACTAGAAAAATCCCGAGGCAATGGAATTTGTTTGGTGATAGAAAATTAAAATAGCTCCAAAGTATACTGATAAGGATTGCTGCTAGGAGAAAGACTTTAGTAGATTCGTTAAATATAGAAATGTTGTTAGTTGAAAGGAAACAATAACACGAAAGGTTACGACAAATTTATTACCTAAGAGAAAAAGTGATTACAGCTAAAACAATTATGGTGACCAAAGAAGAAAAGCAACTTTATGAGATAAACACTGTACAGATGAATATTGGATAAATTATTTGATAGGTCCTTTGCTTTGTTCCGTTATTAGTTGCAAGCGCAAAATGGCACGTTCCATAACAGATCGGAGGATATCAGTGCTGATGCTATGAATGTGGTGCGTGATGTCCGCTCCAAGTTGACCTGATTTACATTTTGACCAATGTAAAATGTATTTTTCCGGTATCTCCAGGGTTTAAGTCAGTGGAACACAGTGACTGTTGGAAACTGGTTTTTGTCATCTCTGAAATGAACAATCAGTAGCTGCTTCACAGGAGCAGCAATGTGCAATGGCGCAAGATCTTGCATGAATATTGTGGCACTGATGCTGATGAAGTTTCAGGTGAACATGGATACTCAAAATTCTTCATACCTCTTGGCAGTAATGGAGTAGATGCGATAATCTCGAAGAACAAACCCACGACAAAGCTCCTGTTATTCCGTACCACACATTAACCGTTTCAGAATGAAGAGTTAATTGTTGACAATGTGATATTTCGTAGAACATTACAAACAGTGCTATCCGACAGAACAACAGTTATACGATTGATTCTCCCACCACCTGTTCTTGTAAAGCTGGGGTCACATCCTCAATTGCCAACACACACAACTCGATTTCGTCCTCTACCTCTTATCACTTCAAATATATCGGTTCTTCGAATTTACCGATCATTTTCCTCAGGCCATATGAGGTCACTGCGCTGAATTTTATGCCTTTTAATATTTCTAGGTTATCTTGGTTTCTGTTAACGAACAGTCACTCACCATTCTAATATAAAAACTTCACGGGCAGAGCACGAAACTTCTTTCTCGGGATTATTATGAAGCACTCAAGTAAAGTATTATGCGTGACATTACATTTTTGTCATAGCTATTAATGAGTTGATTATGTTACAACTTAGTTATTTCTATGCCTCTAGCCTGACAGCGTCATCTATCAGCACATTATGAAACTTTCGTTTCGGTAACTGAAAAAAATTCCATTCCCTGACGGTTGTTCTGGTAAAATATCAAGGCATTCTGACTGGTAGTTTTGAAGTTCGAACATTTTTGAAGTGGCAACTTTAATTATAATCCCTCTATGCTTGAAGGAAATATTTAAATAATTTTGATTTTCTTCTACGATAAAACATAACATACTTTTTCTTTTAAATTTTCTAGAGTCGACCGTGGTAAACTTTTTGTTGCAAATTTATTACATATAAATTACATATAAATATGCACATTTGTGAATAGTTACGTGAAAAATGTATTCAACTGTTTATTTTTAATCTCATATTGATATTTAGTTTTCCTGTAGCTGTTTATATTGTCATGTACTTATTTTTAAGATATCCTGCACTTGTTACTAGATTGTTACATTATCTATTATGAAAGATAATTATAAGAGGTATGAAATAAAACAGAATTCTTTGATTTATTTTTAGTACCTATTTTCACTTCGAAGAGATTTCAACCTCCTTTTTCCAACAAGGTAAAGTCACAACTTAAATCACGGGGATTATCTTCTTGATATAGTGTTTACAAAACCATTCGAATGCAAGGAATGAAAAATCAAATCCTGACTTTTTGTTTAAAATTGCTTTCTTTCAAAATAAGTCTTTCGATTTTTTCCCTCGAAAATTCCTTTTATGTGTGACAGCATTATTAGAGGAAAATACTTTCATTTCTAGAAAGAGTGAAGGTGTTTGTATACATAAATTAAAATTTAATTGCTTAGAGGAATAAAATCGTCTTACCACAGATAAAACAAATGTAATTCACACATAGGTTACGTTGTTGTATAAAACGTTTTATTCAAATAAATAAATAAAGTCAGGAAAAATCAATTTCAATACTTAACTTATTCGAAACCAGCGATTTTAATATAAGAATTCTTTTATGAATACTTTTTAAAGTAAATGGGTGGTCTGCGAGAAGGAAAAACTTTTTTTACAGCAAATTTAGATGGTTCTGACTTACTTAAAATAAAAGCAAATGAAATAAAATTTTTACGTTAAGTTATCTGTTTATTTATGTGCCTGTTAATGTAAAAAATCAATTTTAAATTACAATTAAATCTGTATGAGCAATAAATAATCAATGACTATTTTTTTATTGATGTGGCATAAATCCTCTGCATATACAGCTAGAAAATTTTACAGAGATTTTACAAACATAACAATCCATAAAATGAATGAAATGAAATTTTAAAAATTAAATTCATTAAAATTTTAAAAAAATTTAAATTTAGTGCTACAAATTTTACGCAGAAAGTAAGCAATATCTAAAATTTGTGAAAGTTTATATGGCAAAAAGTTCATTCAATTTGTTGAAAATTTGTGGATCTTATATTATACTTAATATCAGCTCTATAGGTAAAGTAGATTTTGAGAAAAGTGTACCGGAATCACCAAAAAAAACATTTTGAGAAAAGTGCAAATAAAAATATTTTCAACTATACTTTGTAAAATAATATTTGTTAATACAATATAAACCATACCATAGTTAATTGGATTATTCTGCATCAATTTTTAGTTTTTAAATTGTAAGTTTAAATTTCTATATTATTTAGAAGTCTTTTTAAGTACTCTTTCTTTATTTTATCAACATGTTTATCAATAACTGTTCAATCATACCTTCCATATAAAATGCCAAAACTTTATCTCTGTAAGTATCGGTATTTTTATTTCGCTTTGAACATCTTTATTACAGGATATTACAGAATTCCCTTACACATATTTTTATTATTATAAAAACACACAAAGAAAATGTGTATTTTTAATTTAATCTGTTGTCTAATTTAAATGGAATAATGTTTTTAAAAATTATAGCAAACCAATCTCTGTTTTTGTAGTCATATATACGATTATTTACTTATTTCAAAGTAAGACCAACAGTTATAAATATATAGCACTATTAATGGGCATACAAATATTAACAATAAGCAGTTAGGAAAAACGAAATGTCTATTTTACAAACTGTGTATTTAATTTAGAATAATCCTCAAGATCCACTTTGCACTATACCCATTTGATTTACAATTTAAGAACTACACATTTTGAAAATTATTTATAAATATTACAGAAAAAACTTTGTATAACAAAAATTATTTTGAAGAAATAATATTTTGCTTACAATTTTAAAAATTCAATTTTCTAGTGTTCTATTTATCTAATTCTCATAAATAATACATCTATGGATGCAACAAAGTGACCTCATTTTTTAAAAACTAAAATAAATTAAAAAAAATGAAAATCTTTAGGCTAAGTCTGTATAGATAGAGAGATTAAAAGCTTTTTATGCAAAATTTTGTATCAACACATAAATATTTTCCGTAAGTGTTTTGCAGGCAAATGCTTTTATATTTAAATTAAATAAAATGCAGAATTTTCAATAAATTTGAATATATATTACAAGAATAAAATTACCGGGTTCTTTGTATAGAAAAAAAATAGTTTTTGACATTTTGATAGGATTGTAACAAGTTACATTTGACTATTTATTTTAAGTGAACAGTGTATATAATTAATTTTACAGTGGAATAATTTTGTGGTACTTATAAGTACCGACAGCACATTGGGTGTCAGAGCAAGCAATTATTTGTTTCGTCCGTGTGACTTGTTGTTTTTTGTTGTGTTGTAGAGTCATACTATAGTACAATGACATTTCCACTTAGCTTAACTTATTTATTTCACTTTTTATTGTTTTATTTTAATGTTTTCAAAAAATTTTAAACTTTGAATTTGAGCTTGTTTTTTCCCCATACAATTAAATGAAATATTCAAAAAATCTTATTTCAAAAATTAACAACACTTTAATTTCTTTATGTGTAATTGAGATTTAATAATAAATGGAGATTTTCAAGGTGCTAATATTATTATTATTACTATTTCATTTTTTCTTATAAAGTCTGGGAAAAGGACTTTCAGACTTTAAGGAGAGTTGGAAACCTCTCTCTTTCTCTATACTGGCAATGTTAATTTGGCTGTTTTCGATGTAACTTTTCTCAAAATCTGTCTCATGTACATGCTTGAAATTTTTCATACTATTAAAGTACACCTTTCTCATTGTACTAAAATGAGCTTTTAGCTAATTTTGAATTTTTTAATAAATTATGAAATATTTTATCAAACATTGCGAAATTTGACCCATTTTTAACTTAAAAAAATTGTAAAAATTAAATTTTTGAGTTTTTGACAAAAAGCTCATTTTAGTATATAGTAGACATCATTATAAATAATTCATTAAAAATTTACAAACCTGTGAACAGAAGTTTCTCAGAAAAGGTACATCGCACATTAAAATTTACATTTTGAGATAAATTGATTTTAATGTATACAGTGAGACTTCTAATCGACTAGGAAATAAAAAAATAAAAGGCTCAATTTAAAACGAAAGATACAGGTTTGGGTTTATATCAGTCGTTACACTTTTAAGCAAAAACAAAGTAATTTGTTTACAATTTTTCCCATTAAAATGGGCGTGGCCCAAATTCAATGATTATTTAAAAATACGTTTTAAGGGATTCTAAATACCCTAGAGGGTAAAGTAAGGTAATTTTAGAAAGGTTAAAATCTATACAATTTGAAAATGTAAAAATCTCAAATTGTCAAAAAAATAAGATTTTAGCTTTCCAACACCCCTTAAGAGGTTTTGGATTTATTACGGAACCTACCATCTGAAATCAGTGATATACTAACCGATGATTCTTCAGATGAAGAAGTCCCAGAAAATCACCTGCTGGAATTTTCATTGGATTGTTAAGTTGACGGTCAAGAGACTGAACAACACTCAAGGTGCAGTAGTTCATGTTCAGAAAATGCAGCATTTCCTACGTCAGGAAGCAGTGCTTTAAAAAAATTAATCCAAACCTCACTCAAATTGCACAATGTGTAATGAATTTTTGTGTATTAATGAAAAGAAAAAGCAATTCTTTGAATATCATCAAATTAAGTTTATATGTAAAAAGTGTTTTTATGTGTAAAAAAAGCAAATAAATTTCAAAAAAAATAATTAATTCTTAAAAATAAGTATTTTGTGATAAAAAATCGGTGTTCTCTGATTATTTAGCAATTTTAAGAGTTAAAACTGCTTTAAAAATTCATCCGGTGTTTTCGTTTCATGAGAATATTTTAGACCTTTGTAGACTGACGGTACTTTAATTAATTACACCAATTTAATTAATTAGCTCTAACGAATTAAATTTCCCAAAATTGAGTATTTTTTATGTATATCTCTTAATTTTGAATGTAGTGATTAAAAAAAATATTGATTGAAAAAAAATTTCAGTAATTCATAATGTGGTAGATAAAGGGTTAAATGCAGTGAAATACGTTTAACGCGAAAACACTTAAAATGAAATAACGGATAACACGAAATAATACAGCAATCTCGACAAACTATTATGTATTTTCCTGCATTTTTCTCTTTTAGCATCAACTGAAAATCGCTAAACACGAAAAGGTTTGCTTTCTAGGAACTCACAAAATGCGAAAAATAGTCGAAGTTTGAGAATGTTTTGTATTATTGGTCTATTCATATGTATCATCGTAAGAATCCATTGCAGTAGAGGATAATGTGTATACAGCCCCAATTATGGCAGACAAAAACATTTTGGAGTGTGTTCAAAGTTCAAAAAATATCATTAATGCAGATTCCGATGAAGAAAATGAAGTGAATAATTCAGCTCCTGTTCCCATGAAATCCGAAATGAGGAACATAATGAAAAGTATGCACAGTTATTTAGACGTTTAATGGTGAAATGAATTACAAAAGGGATGACATCGAACAATTTGATGCTGAAAAAGATAATGTAAAGACAAATATCAGATTATTTTCCAAAAATTCAATAATTGTTTTGTTTTTCAAAAATTTGAAAATTTTGCATTAAATTTTGTTAAGTTCTTGCGAATGTTTTTCTTTCAGTGATTTCTATTAAATACATACATGGAAACTGCTGGTGGAGTTAAGAAATGGTTCGAAGTTTTCTTACCTGATTTGTTGTTACTTAACTCGATTTGGAAACACCAGCTCTTGCTGCACCTATAATAAATGACTAATTTCTTAATAACTGAATTGGTCTGAAAAGAAATAGTACCTTGAAATCAAAAGACGACCACACACGAACGAGTTTGAACATGAACTGCTTATTTACGCAAAGGAATATTACAATGGATTGCGCAGCGCGCCATCTGTGGACTGTAAGATTAAACATAGGCTGGAAAAGAGATAAGATACACACAAATGCACAAATAAAACCAAAAAGATGCGTTCCTCATAACATTCCTCCTTATTAAGGAAATTAGTTAACATCGCAACTCTTTCTCGTGATAGTGCCAGAAACATTGAATCGCATTTCTTATTGGTGGCGCTTTGAAATGTTATTTGCGGTTGATGTGTGTGTAATACACGTGTTTTTCACATTTATTATGACAAGATTAACGGAGATGCCAACGCAGAGAGAGATAGAGATAATATGTTGTGTGATAAATATTAATTATTTCAACTATAAATCTACGATCTGTGTGGTTTTAACCACTGGATTGTAAATGGATATAGAATTAAGTGGTCGTGCAATAGCAATGGTTAATATGGTACTTTCAAAGACTTTCCTGGATCCGCCATATCATTCAAGGGTTCTAGATCTTATCAGACGGCATTCTCGCGATTTTTGACTGGTCATCTGAGATGCATGAATTTTGAAGGTGGCAAAAGAAGCTTCCCAATTTGCTCCAAATGCAACATCAGCCCTTTTTCTCCACAGTACATTCTGCAACGTCTAAGATATTCATGTAAAGTGGTTGTTGCTTTCACCCTGCTGTTCTTAGACTTTGTACAGATTTACAGACTCGTATATAGATCTGGTCTAGTTTCATTAGACCAGATGGGATTAGTCTCATTACCAGCAGCTTAAATATATTTAACACTTAAAAAATCTTATTATAGTGGCCCGCAGGATTTAAATTATAAATTTACTGGTCCTTGAGATCAAAAGTGTGGTGACCGCTGGTTTACAGGTTGCTGTATTAATGTTTTACTCACAATTCTTTCCAGAGAAATTTTCAATCACTCAAGACATCATTTCCTCATGGTGGATTTCGAAATATTTAACACTCTATTGCTGTTATGAATAAGGATAACTGATCTTAAAAAATGACTGTGTTTCCAACTATCTTAGTAATAAGTCACTTGAATGTCAATTATTTTCAAGTTATTTTCATTTGTAAAATATATGACACCAAATAAAATTTTAACACAAAATCACTTGTTCCCAGAGTTCCTTATAATCCACTTTTGAAAATAAAAGTAAACCACACTGCATATAGTATACGTAATATTTATTGCAAACGCATTACATTATGTATCTTTCATAGTGCTTATACTATGGATAAGAAAATAATAAAGCATTGTAAATGTATTGCTCTATATCTGAATGTTTTCCAAAACAAGGTAAGTAGAAACTTTTACGAAAAACAATTCAAAATATTTCAGTTACAGAGTTTTATTCCTTCTTCAAAACATGTTACTAATGGTTCTTAACTTATTATTTATCCACTGCTTTTCGTGCAATAGGGTTAAATCAATGTTTCTCAAACTTTTAATGTTTGTTGCCTAATTTTCAATCACAATTTTCGTGGCACCCTCTCCATAAAAATAACAATGTATTGAATTCAACAATAACGTACTTTGACGCTAAAAATACGATACAACTAAAATTACAAACTATATAAATTATCAAGATAAGTATTAAAATTTGCGCATAATTTTGTACAAGCCCAGGGTGTCAGTAGTAATTATTAAATTTGCTCCTAACTTAGTAATGTTAAATTAATTATCCAATACATTGTGCAGTAGTGATACTTTTATAAGTATGTTATATCATTGTACATGTGTTTTTCTTATTATCTCAGAATGTATTTTGCTATTGATTCCCTTCAATTAATTAATGATTTTTTAAATTCTTTTACTTTCGACTTTTTGATATGATTGCTCCCCATTGATAGTTTTATCACGTCCCCCTAGGGGACGCACCCCTCAGTTTGAGAAACGCTGGGTTTTAAATGCAAATTTCTCAATATCTCATCATCTAGAATACAAAGATACTGAGGAGAACGTTGAATGATTTATAATTGCAATATTTTACGTCCTTTTTTCGTATCGTTCAGTGCAATCTAAATATAGTGTAACGCTTGTTGAATATTGTGTAATTACTGTTAACATATTAAGTATTTTTTCTTCAGTCAGTTATTTCAATTTTACTTCAAGAATTTTTTACTCAGAACGTGATTTTACTTACCAGCAAAAATGTTAAATTTAAATATTTTCAGAAAACTGAGATATAAGTGGTGAAACAAGCGTTTATTTAAAACGAATCCATCATTTAATTATTTCGGAATCTACTCTCAATTTTGTTCTCTCGTGAAGAAATTTTTATTTACATTACATCTTTCTTACTGGTAAGGACAAGCATGGTACTGTTGTATATGTTATTTTAAGATAAACTTCCGCGTAAATGAAAAAAAGGGCGTTTAGTTTTAATTACTTATTTAACAAAAAATAATTAATACGTATATATAAACTAATATTCTAAGTATATTTAATACGCATCGAACGATTCTTAGATGTCCGGCCTCAAAATTTTTAAACTTAGTGACAATTTTCACTCCGAAGAATAGGTAAATTATTACTTGTTTTACAAAAGCGCACAATTTCACTCAATTCTTAAGCTTAGGTGTCGCTACTGGTATATTTTTTATCATTAAAGAAAGAATTTCTTAACCTTCAGGAGATATAGGAAATACAGTTAAAATGTAAATAAGAAATGTTTCAAAATATATAATTTGTGCTATTTATTATTAAAACTTTTCAATATTATTTATAATTTTTCAACTGTTTTTAATTAAATCGAAATTTTTAAAATAGAACTAAGCATTTACATAGCTACGGAATTGCATTAAAACACATGATTTTTAAACTTCTTCCGAATAATTTATATCATTCTTCTTTTGATAATCATCGTACTTGGCAATTAAAGTAAAACTATTTTACAAAATGTTAGAAAGCTATGAGGAAATTATCTTATTATGTATAATACATCTCAGAAAAATAAACTGTATACTAGAGGTCAGTAGCGCAAACAGAAAAATTTTTCAAGGGAGGTATCCAGGGGCGAAAGTTCAACATTCTTGTATAATGCTCATTTTCGGGGACAAAAAATTCTAAAAAACTAATTATTGAATAAATTATTATCATTAATTAATAGAATTAGAAATTAATAACGAATGCTTAATTAAATTTTATACTTAGAATTACACCCCCACTTGTATGCGCCACTGCTGGAGGTACTTTATAATAAAACAAAATATACACAAGTGCATTAAGTACATAGTTTTACCACTTCTTAAACAAGATTTAATTATTATTTAAGAAAAAAAACGTCAAGCGTATTCACGTTGATTAAAAGCACCCTACTTTCCCTGATATTTCTTTGGCATAGTAGATTGAATTAAACTAAAATTAAAGTAAGTAATTAAAGAAAAATGATTTTATATACAATGTTATTTTTTTATCGAGTTTTTCCTTATGAAGCATAAAAATGAGAGAGAAGTATGAATATGTAGGAAATATATAAGAAAATTAATTTATTTTGTATTATACATGTCTGAAAAAGAAACTATACATTGGAGGTACATTATAATAAAACACGAAATACACAAAAGGGCCTTAAGTACACAGTTTTACCACTTCTTAAATAAGATTTCTTCATTTAAGTAAAAACGATTATATAGGCACCCTTCTTTCCAAGCTTCCAAAGGAATGTATTTAAAAAAGAGACGTCTTTATGACACCTCTTGGTTTTGTCAAAATAAGGGATATTATAAGGACGAGGAATCAGTTAGGGCGTCATGCTCACGCTATAGAGTACAGTATGTTCTTTAAACTTTTAGTATGTACGTTTTACTGCAATTAAAATTTTTTTATGAGTAATTTTTGTAAAATTTTTTAAATATATATAAATATTTATATTTTCTGATTTTATGGAGGTTTAAATATTATATGGCGAAATCTAAATTTAAATCGCTAGTGAAAGGTTTTTCAAACATTATGGTATACTAGCTGGTATACCCGTTTTTCACGCGGGTGAATTGAAAAATTAAACTATACAAATATTACGTGAAATTTTGGATCAGAAAAAATATACCCTGGTATTTGTTTGGCATAGTAATTGGAATTAAAGTAGGTAATTAGTATTTAAAGTAAAATGATTTTAGAATGTTATTTTTTATTGCGTTTTTCCATATAAAGCATAAAAAAGGACAAAAGTATGGATATGTACGAAAGGTATAAATAATTAACCTATTTTGTACAATACATCTCAGGAAACGAAACTGTATACTGGATATACGTTATAAAAAAGCACGATATACAGAAATGCCTTAAGTACACAGTTTTACCACTTCTTAAATAAGATTTCATTATTTAAGTAAAAACGTTAAACGTTTTCCCGTTGATTAAAGGCACTCTATTCTCAAGCTTCCATAGAAATGTATTAAAAAAGGAGATGTCTTTATGACATCTCTTGGTTTTGTCAAAATAATGGATAGTATAAGGACGTGGAGTCAGTTAGTGGGTCATGCTCCCGCTGAAGAGTAGAGTATTTTCTTTAAACTGTTAGTATGTATGTTTTACGGCAATTAAAAAAGTTTTTATAAGTAATTTTTGTGAAATGTTTTAAATGTATATATATGTTTTCTGATTTCATGGAGCTGTAAATATTTTCCTAGGAAAGGTTAATTTAAATCACAAGTGAAAGGTTTTTGAAACATTATAGTATACTAGCTGGTATACCCGTTGTTCACAGGGGTGAATTGAAAAATTGAACTATACAAATATTATGTTAAATTTTGATTAAGAAAAACATATCCATGATATTTGTTTGGCATAGTATTTTGAATTAAAGTAAAATGAAAGTAAGTAATTAGTACTTAAAGTAAAATGATTTTATACAATGTTATTTTTTTCATTGCGTTTTTCCATATAAAGAGAAGTGTTTCTCAAACTTTAAATATAGGCGACCGAATATTCAATCATAATTTTTATCGCGGCCCCTTATATAATGATAATAACATATTGAATGCATTAATAATGTACTTTGACGCTAAAGCTATAGCATGATCTTAATTATAAACCGTACAAATTAATAAGATAATTACTAATTTTTTTTTATTATGTCACTCTTAAGTAATATATATTTTAAGTAAATTACTTTTAGAAGTAATAGGTTAACATTATGTTATTTTTCTTTCTCTAATTTTGAAATTGAAACAGATGGATAAATGATATTTAATTAAAAATTTATTTAATTCAACATCCATTTCTAAAAGTACAAACGTCATTAACAAATAGTCTAATCGACGTTGCTCTCTATCACATCCATTACATCTGGCATTCTCACGAACGTTCACGTGAGTCTAGGCAACCTAACGGATGTCTGCACAAAACGTGTAAAAATACTGTACCTCGTACAATTCCAGTCAAGTCTTGGCCGAGTCAATTAGCTACCGAATCTCTCTTGAAGGTACATTTTATAATTCACGTGTTAATTGTAATTCACGGTATTAAGTATTTAAGGCAGTGGATTAAAACAAAATCATAGATATATTTGTAAATCGCAGCTAGCATTCGACAATAATAAAGCATCAACAAGTACACACAGACGATGGCAAATTGATAGCAAGTAACGAATGGGTTAGGGATCCATCTCAATTTACTTCAGAAGGGCACTCAACTGCCGAATAAGAAATCTTCATAGATTTCCCATCCAGTGACGAAATTAAAGGGCAATTTTGTAATAAGTCACTCTTTGAATTCTGGATAGAGGTGGATGCTGAATTTTAAGCACTGAAAACAAACGCATTTCGTATACTATTACCATTTTCAGCATCATACCTTTGTGAATGCTGATTTTCTGCGATTGCTACTTTGAAGACAAATCTTAGATCTCAGCTAAATTTCAAAACATAACTCAGAGTGTCATTTTTTCATTTTTAGCTTTCCTTTGAAAAACTTTGCTCTGCAAGAGAAGCCCACGGAAGTCACTAATAAATGTTAAACTTGTTCTTATACAGGCTGAAGTACCCACTCTTAACACGAGTATATTTTTTTAAAAATGTTAATACATTATTCTTGATATAATAGCTTAATTGTAAGGAGAGTAAAACCAAGTGCACATGACAATATATACAAAAATGTAAAATATGATTTTTTGAAATGAATGCTCATATTGTAAATGTTAATTTTAAGTCTCGCAGAAATAGGATTTAGAATTAATGTTAAATAATTAAAAATAATAAAAAATTCCAATGAGAATAACAATTGGGTTATTTTTAATATTTAAAGCGAGAAAACTTCAAAATGTTGTAGCCCGACATCAGGTGTGCATCGTTGCTTGTGTCTTTTTGACAGGGCGAAGTACATCTTGCAGGACAATTATGGCTTCATATTTTTCTTGATGGAGTTCTTAATGTAGCTATTGCAAATTTTCATTTTTATGTTCATTACTTTTCTCAAATTTACTTTCGCTATCATGATTAATAGGCATTATTTCAGCAAGTGTTTCCCTTGTTTGATCAGTTTCAATTTCCTTTCAGAGAGATCACAGATGCCCATTTCTTTTTTTATATTCTGCTCATTTACATTTATAAACCATAATTAGTCGTATATCACAATTAAAACCATTAATTTATTCATAAGGGGAAAATGCAGCATGTTAAAAAAAAACAACATTTTTGAACAAAAGTGGTCGCGCCAGAAACTTGTAAGTCGGTTAAAACAAGTTCCTTAAGATTCTAAAAAAAACGCTTGTCACTCCCAAAAAAGAAGATATGTGATCTAATTTATTTTAGTTCCCATTAAGACTGTCATATTGAAGGATTCTCTGTCAAGATCATTGCTAACAAATAAACAGTTTTTCCAGTATTAACGATTTCGTGATTCTGGGATGACTATGCGCATCGCTTCCGTGTTTATGATGTATTCAATATAAACTATAGAAAAAGTTCAAAAAAATAATTGTATAAAACATTTTTCATTATGTGTATTATATGTTTTAGAATACTCTCTCATAAAATAAATCTTACCCAAATAAACTTTCAAAGTGCTCAATATGTTTATTCATATATCATAAAACTTTCACATTGAAAAAAGCGCAACAGAATTACATAATTTACAACTTCACTAAAAAAAGGGACGCAGATAACCATACCAGTAAGTTCGAAGGTCAGCAAAAGTAATATTTTAGGTTAAAAGAAACGTGATGAAAAAATCTCTCATAGTAGGATTAAAGCAAAGCAAACAAAATATTTTTTCTTTAGTTACAGGATCAAACATAGCTAATTAGCATTCAAAGCAGAATCTTTTATTTTTGATGACGTGTTTTCAACAGATGATATATATAAATTATATCAATGTAAATCTGCATTTTTTTCTGTCAAAAATTATTTTCGTTTACTTCATTCCAGTAAATTATTATTTTTAACCTTTTTATTCCCGATATGCTCGTGCCCCCCTGAAAGGCGCGCCCCACAGTTTGAAAAAGACTGATATAAAGCATAAAAAAGGAGAAAAAATTAGATATGTATGAAAGCTATGAGAAAACTAACTAATTTTGTGTAATACATCTCAGGAAAAGAAACTATATACTGGAGGTACATTATAATAAAACACGATATACAGAAGTGCCTTAAGTACACATTTTTACAACTTCTTAAATAAGATTTCATTATTTAAGTAAAAACGTTAAGCGTATTCCCGTTGATTATATGCACCCTACTCTCCAAGCTTCCGAAGGAATGTATTAAAAAAAAGAGATATCTTTATGACATCTCTTGGTTTTGTCAAAATAAGGGGTAATATAAAGACGAGGAGCTCAGCGTGTAGAATACAGTATTTTCTTTAAACCCTTAGTTTGTACGTTTTAGTACACTTGAAATTTTTTTTATGAGTAATTATTGTAAAATATTATAAATAAATATATATATATATAATATATATATGTATATATATATATATATATATATATATATATATATATATATATATATATATTCTGATTTTATGGAGCTTTAAATATTATCCCGCGAAAGGTTAATTTAAATCGCTAGTGAAAGGATTTTGAAACATTATGGTATACCCGTTGTTCACACGGTTGAACTAAAAAATTAAACTATACAAATATTACGTGAAATTTTAGATCAAGGAAAATATACCCTTATATTTGGCTTGTATAGTATTAAAGTAAAATGAATGTAAGTAATTAGTAAATAAAGTAAAATGAAAGTAAGTAATCAGTAAGTAAAGTAAAATGATTTTACAATGTTATTTTTTTATTGCTTTTTTCCATATAAAGCATAGAAAAAGAAGAAAAGTATGGATATGTGCGAAAACTATGAGAAAACTAACTTATTTTGTGTAATACATCTCAGAAAAAGAATTTATATACTGGAGGTACATTATAATAAAACACGATATACATAAGGGCCTTAAGTACACATTTTTACCACTTCTTAAATAAGATTTAATTATTTAAGTAAAAACTTTAAGCGTATTCCCGTTGATTATTGGCACTCTACTCTCCAAGCTTCCAAAGGAATATATTAAAAAAAAAGGTATGTCTTTATGACATCTCTTTTTTTTGTCAAAATAAGGGGTAATATAAAGATGAGGAGTTCCCCGTGTAGAGTAGAGTATTATCTTTAACCTATTAGTATGTACCTTTTACTGAAATTGAAATTTTTTCATGAGTAATTATTCTGAAAGGGTTAAATGAGTATATATATATATATATATATATATATATAAATTCTGATTTTATGGATCTTCAAATATCCTGCGAAAGGCTATTTTAAATCGCTAGTGAAAGGTTTTTGAAACTTTATGGTATACCCGTTCTTCACATGGGTGAATTAAAAATATTAAACTATACAAATATTACGTGAAATTTTGGATAAAAAAAAACATATCCTGATATTTTTTAGCACAATACTTTGAATTAAAGTAAGTAGCTATTAATTAAAGTAAAATGATTCAACAACGTTACTTTTTTTATCGCCTTTTCCCATATAAAGCATTAAAAAAGGAGAAAAGTATGGTAATGTTCGGAAGCTATAAAAAGTTAACTCATTTTGTATAATAGATCTGAGGAAAAGAAACTATATACTGGAGGCACATTAAAATAAGATGCGATATACAGAAGGGCCTTAAGTACACAGTTTTATCACTTCTTAAATAAGATTTCATTCTTTAAGTAAAAACGTTAAGCGCGTATTCGCGTTGATTAAGGCACCCTACTCTCAGAGCTTCCAAAGCAATTTATTTAAAAAGAGAAGTCATTATGACATGTCTTGGTTTTGACAAAATAAAAGTATAATATAAGCACGAAGAATCACTTAGGGCGTCATGCTCCTGCTATAGAGTATATTATTTTCTTTAAACTGTTAGTATGTTCGTTTTACTACAACTGAATTTTTTTTATGAGTAATTTTTGTGAAATGTTTTAAATATATATATATATATATATATATATATATATATATATATATATATATATATATATATATATATATATATATACTAATTTTATGGAGCTTTAAAAATTATCCTACGAAAGGTTCATTTAAAACGCTAGTGAAAGGATTTTGAAACATTATGGTAAACCCGTTCTTTACACGGGTGAATTAAAAAACTAAACTATACAAATATTACGCGAAGTTTTGAAAAAGAAAAACATACTCTGATATTTGTTTGGCATAGTATATTAAATTAAAGTACAATTAAAGTAACTAACTAGTAATTAAAGTGAAATATTTTTACAATGTTATTTTTTTATTGCATTTTTCTATATAAAGCATAAAAAAAGGACAAAAGTATGGATATGTACGAAAGGTATAAAAAAGTAACCTATTTTGTACAATGGGGTTTTGTACAACCAGGTTAGTTTTGGCACATAAACGTCATCTACCCCACATCCACTCTTTTTACTTTTCTCAATTTTATTTAACTCCGTTCTGTAGACATCTTTAATGGACTTAATTTTTGCCTTAAGTTGCTTATTATCCATTTGCCCCAACAACTGATTTTCCTCCAGTTCAGACATTAGTTGTTTAAACACCGTATCCCTCAACGATTTGTTGCAGTAATTTTTATCTTTAATGTTCCACAATGCCGGAAACTGTTGATACAGTTGTAAAAACAACGAAATGTTATTCGCATTCCACTTCATTTTGTCAACAGGAAACCACTACGAATCAACTAAAACAGTATATTTCCACGTGCTAGCTACTTGGCTACTGAGCGAGTGGAATGTTTATGTGTACTTGACAACTAGCGCAATCGCCAACTCGCCGGCTTGTAGCTTGTAAACACGCCCCGTGTACTCCAGCCTTAAAACCTAACGATACCTACAACGTCGAAAAATGTGGAAATTTTGATGGCCCAACCAAAACAAGTACTTGTGCCGAATACTTGAAACCATGGCTAAACAAATGAATGTTACATTACGAACGAAAACTTTTACTTCAACATTTTTTTTTACGTTATCACCATACTCAAGATTGCTTAGTATTGTTTGTCTTCTTTCCATCTGTATACCTATTTTTTATTCTTTATTATTAGTTTTTATTTTCTGATACATATCTGTCTGTTTTAATAATTGTTTTATTTGTAAGTTTATTTTAATCTAGCTTTTCAGTTTTATTTCATGAAATTTTGAAATACACTGTATTTTACATGCGAGGACGCATGCTTGGTCATGATGGCCGATGTAGGAATGGATGCGCACATATCGTATCCCTCCTATATTCCTTAATGACGTAATGCCAAGAGAGCGCCACCTATCTGACAAGGCGGTTCGAGGATAACGAGTAAACCAGACTCGAATTGAACGATTGCGCGGGTGACGACCGAGAGAGGCGACGGCGAGGAGACGATGACGAGGGCGCAGGAACGAAACGCCTCATGGAATCCAATGATCTAATGATGTTTCGATTACTTTTTACTAACTTTTAGCCCTCCTTTGTAAATAATTTCCCTTAATAAATGTATATTTAACTCAATCTGGCCGTTGTCACTCTCTCTCTCTCTCTCTCTCTCTCTATGTATATATATTCTGATTATATGGAACTTTTAATATTATCCTGCGAAAGGTTAATTTAAATCGTTAGTGAAAGGATTTTGAAACATTATGGTATACCAGTTCTTCACACGGTTGAACTAAAAAATTAAACTATACAAATATTACGTGAAATTTTAGATCAAGAAAAGTATACCCTTATACACATGTTTGGCATAGTAATTTGAATTAAAGTAAAATGAAAGTAAGTAATTAGTAATTAAAATAAAATGAAAGTAAGTAATTAGTAATTAAAGTAAAATGAAAGTAAGTAATTAGTAATTAAAATAAAATGAAAGTAAGTAATTAGTAATTAAAGTAAAATGAAAGTAAGTAATTAGTAATAAAGTAAAATGATTTCACAATGTTACTTTTTTCATTGCGTTTTTCCATATAAAGCATAAAAAAAGGACAGAAGTATGGATATGTACGAAAGGTATAAAAAATTAACCTATTTTGTACAATACATCTCAAGAAAAGAAACTGTATACTGGATATACTTTATAATAAAACAGGATATACAAAAGTGCCTTAAGTACAAATTTTTACCACTTCTTAAATAAAATTTTATTATTTAAGTAAAAACGTTAAGCGTTTTCCCGTTGATTATAGGCACTACAGTTCATGCTTCAAAAGAAATATATTAAAAAGGAAGGAGATGTTTTTATGACATTTCTAGGTTTTGTGAAATAAGGGATAATATAAAAATGAAGAGTCAGTTAGTGCGTTATGCTCCCGCTATAGAGAAGAGTATTTTCTTTAAACTCTTACTTTGTACGTTTTTTTTCGATTGAAATGTTTTTTATGAGTAATTTTTGTAAAATTTTATATATATACATATATATATATATACCAGGTGTCCACAATTAAACGACCCTACATCAAAATTGTCTACAGACGAATCTATTTTTCAGAAAGTTGTAAAATGTTGTGTACGACATAAAGAAGGGATGGGAATTTGAGCGGATAAAATAATTAGTTCAAAATTTCACCACTAGAGGGCGTTTTTAATGGAGATCATATTTAGCATACATTTATAACAGTTTACAAATTTTGTTACAACAATAAATGCTCAACATGATGACCATCGTTTTTAGCTACTACTTGAAATCTTAAGATAGCATGTTCCACCGTTGACCGCAGTGTGTTCTGGGAAATGTTAAGAACATGTCGTGAAATACTGTCTTTGAGATCAGGTAAAGGTTTTGGTTGATCACAACTTAGCAGCTGTTTTAAATGTCCTCAAAGCCAAAAATCACATGGATTGAGGTCAGGCGATCGGGGAGGCCACAAATGACGAAATTGGCGGCTGATCACACGTTCTTCTGTGAAGTCATGTTTGAGAACGTCCGTAACACAACGTGTTATAAATGGAGGAGCACCATCTTGCATAAAAATTATGCGTGAAAGGCACTGACGTGCTTGCAGATCTGGAATAATTTTATTCCGTAATAACGATGCATATCACTGTTCAGTGATAGAACATGTTACTGGACATCCATCACCTAATTCTTCGAAAAAATACGGGCCAAGAATAAAAGACGCGGAAAACCCACACCACACCGTTACTTTTGGGGAGTGTAGTGGAACTCGTAAGGTGGAATGCGGATTGTCTGTTTCCCAAATTTGGCAGTTGTGAGTATTCACCGAACCATCCAAATGAAAGTGGGCTTCGTCTGTCCAGAGGATATTCCAAGGCCATTCTGGATCAAATTCCAAACAAGCAAGAAACTGCTGTGAGAACAGATGTCGAGTCTCGAAATCATGTGGAAGCAATTCCTGCACAAATTAAAGCTCATATGGATAGTAACGGACGATGTTTCGCATGATCTTCTGGACAGTTGAACGAGGCAGATCCAATGCTTCTGCCACACGGCGAACACTTGTACTAGCCAGCACGTTGGATGATTTGTCCTCTTCCACCTGAAGTGTTACTTTCTCTTTTGCTTCCGCAGAAAGTTGTTTTTTTCCTATTCCAGAACGAACATTCAACGATCCTGTTTCCTCAAATTTGGTTACGATCAATCGAAGATTTTTAGCAGTTAATGGACCTTTTCGCAACCCCTTTAATTTCCGAAATTTCCGTAGAGCAACTATTGCGGAATTATCGTTTTGATAGAATAACTTTACTAACAACGCTCGATCTGGTAAACATAATGACATTGTGCTTAGCAATACCGAGCATAATGAAAATAAACTAATCTTCCATAAAAGTTTATTGCTTTTATAACAGTTGCTGTTTGACGTCGAAAAAATTTGCATATTTTCGTCTTCCTTCGTGTAAATCCTTTGAAAATTAGTCATCGAAGAAGTTTGATTAAAATTTGCAGTTCATTTTAGAGATTGTGTTTTTTAATGACTATCAGTTATTGTGTTATCGTGTCCTGTGGATGGCCTTCATTCAAAAGCGCCCTCTAGTGGCGAAATTTGGAACTAATTTTTTTTATTCGCTCAAAGAAATTCCCATCCCTTCTTTATGTCGTACACAACATTTTACAACTTTCTGAACAATAGTTTCGTCTGTAGACAATTTTGAAGTAGGGTCGTTTAATTGTGGACACCTGGTATATTCTGATTTTATGGAGCTTTAAATATTATCCTGCGAAAGGTAAATTTAAATCGCTAGTGAAAGGATTTTGAAACAATATGGTATACCCGTTCTTTACACGGTTAAACTAAAAAATTAAACTATACAAATATTACGTGAAATTTTAGATCAAGAAAAATATACCCTTATATTTGTTTGGCATAGTATTAAAGTAAAATGAATGTAAGTAATTAGTAATTAAAGTAAAATGAAAGTAAGTAATCAGTAAGTAAAGTAAAATGATTTTACAATGTTATTTTTTTATTGCGTTTTTCCATATAAAGCATAGAAAAAGAAGAAAAGTATGGATATGTGCGAAAACTATGAGAAAACTAACTTATTTTGTGTAATACATCTCAGAAAAGAAACTATATACTGGAGGTACATTATAATAAAACACGATATACAGAAGGGCCTTAAGTACACATTTTTACCACTTCTTAAATAAGATTTCATTATTTAAGTAAAAACTTTAAGCGTATTCCCGTGGATTATTGGCACTCTACTCTCCAAGCTTCTAATTAGTAATTAAAGTAAAATGAAAGTAAGTAATTAGTTATTAAAGTAAAATGAAAGTAAGTAATTAGAAATTAAAGTAAAAAGAAGTTAAGTATTTAGTAATTAAAGTAAAATGACTTTGCAATGTTATTTTTGTATTGCGTTTTTTCATATAAAGTAAAAAAAAAGCACAAAAGTATGGATATGTACGAAAGGTATAAAAATTAACGTATTTTGCACAATGCATCTCAGGAAAGGAAACTGTATACTGGATATACGTTATAAAAAAGCACGATATACAGAAATGCCTTAAGTACACAGTTTTACCACTTCTTAAATAAGATTTCATTATTTAAGTAAAAACGTTAAACGTTTTCCCGTTGATTAAAGGCACTCTATTCTCAAGCTTCCATAGAAATGTATTAAAAAAGGAGATGTCTTTATGACATCTCTTGGTTTTGTCAAAATAAGGGGTAATATAAAATCGAGGAGGAGCTCCCCGTATAGAGTAGTGTATTTACTTTAAACTCTTAGTATGTACGTTTTACTGCAATTGATATTTTTTTTATGAGTAATTATTTTAAAATATTATAAATATATATATATATATATATATATATATATATATATATATATATATATATATATATATATAATGTTATTTTGTTACTGGGATTAATTCATAAACTCCTTTGACAGAATAATTTGTTTATTTTTAAAATAAGAATAAATAAAAATGTAGAATAAAATTAATTAATTAAATGAACATTTAAACGTCGTTGCCTAATTGGCTTTCATTATTTTTAAAGAAATATAACGGCTCTGTCGATATGCGTCTGCTTCCCTTGTGGTCCCAACGGATTCTGTGTGGTTCTGATGCTCCTTTCCCCCGTCGGGGACATTGCCCTCTCTGGGGGGATGCTACGGGGGCTTGCAATAGAGCCTTCTATTTCACAATCGGCCATCCTGAAAATGAGCTGACCACAGTGAAAGAAAATCCAAAATGTTGTAAGCAAACCTATAAAACAAAAATTGAAAATAGTGAAAAGAAAAAATAACAAGTGCGATACTTTCCAGTACTTCACACAGGTGTTGTTTTTCTGGAAGCAGGTCGTCATTGCTGCTCACAGCTATTCAAAAAAAAAAAGCTATAAAAAGGGAAAGAGAAAAAGTTCAGTTCGTTATTCAAAGTTCTGTTCACAGAGAGTCACTGTGGGGGGTACTCAAATTGCAGTCGTAAAATCGTCAGGCATCACCTCTTCGTGAAATCGACAGCTGTGGATGTAAGATGAGGACCTTCGTGTTGACCAACCTTTTTAACTTCATTTCTGTCATGGGGTTTGACGGTCTTAATTAGGTAGGGTTCGCAGAACTTGGGTCGTAATTTGAGTTGTGTTCCGGACTGGGTTCTTCTGATTGTTACTGATTCGTGTTTTTTATATTTGTGTGGTTGTCTGCCTTTTTTAAAGAACTGGGCTTTACTCTTGTTTGGCTCTTTCAACTTCGTATCCAAAATGATGGAGTTAAGGAAATCAATTTGTCTAAGCAAATCGTTTTTCTCTTTGGCAAAGGCTTGATTCTCATCACTATCACTTGTTTTATTAGCATTTCTTCCACTAGACTTTAGCTTCTTAATTTTGCGCTTGCTAGGCTTAATTTCTCGTTCTTTAGTTGACATCGATGTTTTAGGATTATCGTTTGATTCCGTTAGTCCGTTTACGATGAGTATTTTTTCTGTTAACGATTTACATTGAATTTCTTTCTCAACAAGTCGCTTTTTGGTAATTTTATGTGTGTCTTGTAAGATCTCGTACTTTTCTTCAAGTTTAACTAACTTGTCAACCTTTTCTAAATTTGATTCTTCTAATTTATGCAATTTATTTAATAACGCCGTTTTTTCTAATGATAATGTAGATGTGTTACATACGTGCATTTCTAAATTTTCACATTTATCTTCTGCATTTTTTAGTTTTAGTTGTAATACTTCTAGGGCATTATCTTTTAATTCCGATTGGTTATGTGCCTTAGATACATTACTTAAATTAATAAAGTGATCCTTTTTCTTAGGTATTAATTCTATACCATTTGCACTAATTTGAAATTCAGTTTGTTTTAAAACATCAGTTCCAATAATTACATCAATAGTTGTTTGCGAATTGTTAATAACATAAATGTCCGTCATAAATTTGTTATCTTCAATATCAATAGTGGATTTAAAAGATCCAAATGTTTTAATTTCACTCTTACCGAAAGAAGTTAAATTTATTTTCGTAGGATTTAACGTCGGTCTTCCAAGAATTTGATGAACACTTTCGCGTATTAAAGTAATAGTACTACCCGTATCAATAAGAGCATCAAAATCATAGCCATTTATTTTAACAGTTTTACGCATTTCTGATGAGGAATTGATTTCATTAACAACTTCACTAACAACCTCATTAACAAGTTCATGTTTAACGTCAGGTTTTTTAAATACACACTGAGAGCTTTTATGACCAAATTGGTTACAATTAAAACATTTTAAACCTTTATTTTTATGGTAACATTCATTAGAGGTATGATTAAATTATCCACAATTATAACAACGTATACGCACACCAATCTTATTAACATTAGCATCGTTAAATTGATCTTTATTATGAAATTTATTATCAGAACACATATTTTTATTAGATGTAGGAAAATCATACTGCTTAAATTTTGTACGCTTGTTTTCATTATCAATACAATAAGAATTGTTTTGCATAAAAACCTTTTCATATATTTTTAACTTTTCTTTAAATTCTGAAATATTTTTACATGCATATAATATCAATTTATTATGGTTAGAATCAGGTATACCAGTTATACAATACATAATTAGGCTTTGATCGTCTAAACGAAAGTGTGATTTTGAAGCAATTTCACGCATGGCCAAAAAATATTCAAATAGAGATTCCGTAGGGCGTAATTTCCGTTTTTGCATTTCCTTGTGTACGTCGTAAGAACAAAATAAATCTTCAAATTCTTCAATTAATGCAGCTTTTAGAGAAATATACGTTAATATGTTATGGAGAGTTTGGATAAAAGTCTTTGCAGGACCTTGAAGCAAACGTTTAACACAAATAATTTTTTGCAAATCAGATATGTGTGGGATAAAAATAAAGTTTTCTTCTACGTCGCGAAAAAAAAGCTTTAACGCTGTAATTATCATTTCCCGTAAAAGACCTCATAGTTGAAAAAAGGTCCTTTAACAAAAATGCATTCTTTTCGTTTCCTTTTTGGTTTTGATTTCGTTGTGTTTGAGGGAGGGGAACAAAACCATCCTGCGGAGAGGGCAAGTGATAAATTGGCGGGGTGAGGGGTTGTTTATTCGCGTCGTTCGTAGATTCTAGCGAAAAGGGCGCAGTCTTCGTCTTCGTCATCCGTCAATTGTTCGGTAAAATTATTTTTTAAAGACGCAAGGTCTGATAAATTTTTAAATATATGCTCGCTTAATTCTTTGGCGCTTCCCGCGCAATTCAGTCCTAATATAGTGCATACGGTAATAAGTTCAGTTTTCGTAAAGTCCTTTAAAATTTTATTCTTTCGTGCTTCAATGTCGTAATTCTGTGGGAAACCCGCGAATTTTTTTAACTCTTTTCTAGAAGATTTACTGTAGGGTTCGTCATTTACAATTTTGTGCAGAAGTTGCACCGTTGAAGCAGGGGCCGTCTTTAATATGTTCGCAATAGCAGCAATTTCATCTAGACAGACCATCGTAAGTAAATATCTTCAGAAGAATAAAGGAGTAAACTGGAATGGACTCACCGTTGATGATTTCGTCGTTGTGGTTTGTGTTTTTGGTTCCGTTGTTGAAGCGTGCGTGGTACACCAGTCTTGACTCGTCGTATTTTCTAGGGGTTTTTAATTTTAATTTAATTTGATTTGAGGCCGAGCTCCCAAATGTTATGTTGTTACTGGGATTAATTCATAAACTCCTTTGACAGAATAATCTGTTTATTTTTAAAATAAGAATAAATAAAAATGTAGAATAAAATTAATTAATTAAATGAACATTTAAACGTCGTTGCCTAATTGGCTTTCATTATTTTTAAAGAAATATAACGGCTCTGTCGATATGCGTCTGCTTCCCTTGTGGCCCCAACGGATTCTGTGTGGTTCTGATGTTCCTTCTATCGCTGCTCCTTTCCCCCGTCGGGGACATTGCCCTCTCACACACACACACACACACACACACACACACACACACACACACACACACACACACACACACACACACACACACACACACACACACACACACACACACACACACACACACACACACACACACACACACACACACACACACACACACACACACACACACACACACACACACACACACACACACACACACACACACACACACACACACACACACACACACACACACACACACACACACATATATATATATATGTAGGAATGGATGCGCACATATTGTATCCCTCCTATATTCCTTAATGACGTAATGCCAAGAGAGCGCCACCTATCTGACAAGGTGGTTCGAGGATAACGAGTAAACCAGACTGGAATAAAACGATTGCGTGGGAGATGACCCAGAGAGGCGACGGCGAGGAGACGATGACGAGGGCGCAGGAACGAAACGCCTCATGGAATCCAACGATCTAATGATGTTTCGATTACTTTTTACTAACATTTAGCCCTCCCTTGTAAATAATTTCTCTTAATATAAATGTATATTTAACTCAATCTGGCCGTTGTCACTCTCTATATGGGGGCTCGGCCTTTCCCTTAACTTAAAATCCCCTAGAAAACCGAAGCAAAAGGACGATGACGATGCAAGAGAAGTGAATCTATTCAATTTCAAGTGCATTTATTCTTCAAAGTGTTTTTCAACGTGTGTTTGACGATTTTCTTCAATTTCAAGTGCATTTATTCTTCAAAGTGTTTTTCAACGTGTATTTGACGATTTTCTTCCATTTCAAGTGCATTTATTCTTAAAAGCGTTTTTATGATTTGACGCTTTCATTCAATTTCAAGTGTTGTGTGAAAATTCACGATTGTGAAGATATTTATTCGATAGTTTTGCCGACATCAAGATTTTTTTCAACACTATTATACATTTATGAAAGTAATATTCAACAAGCAAGACGTTGTGTGCAAAAGTTTACCGTGAGTTTTTATTTCCATTGTTTTTTACAGGCTCTCAGTGATTGTGAAAATATATTTTGAAACTGCTAATGTGACTGTGATACGATAATTTTTAAACTTGTACAACTGCTACTAGTGACATTTTATTCTAGACTTTAATCCTTTCATAGCGTATTAATTTTTTTTTCTAAGTTGAAATATTTTACTCATATATCATTTTAAGTGATCTGCAAATATTTGTATATTTTAGGTATTTTGGTTCAATTTAAGTGATTTATTATGTCTTACTTAACACTGAATGATATCCCAGTTATTGCGCCAGCTTTGAAATTTGAAATTATTGTATTCTGTTATTTTTAACGATCACCCATTCAGTAGGACCTCTAGAGAACAATTGCGAAAATTTACGGGTTTCGCACAAGATTTTGATATTGAAGACTACTCCGCCGTTATTTTAAAAAAATTTAACCTACCCGATTTAATCTGTTTAGCTAATTTTTTACAACTAGAAACAAATGGAACTGCCGAAGAACTTTGTAATAATATTTTGCTTTCACTAGCTGATTTATCCGCTTTTCATAATAAATTAAATACACGAGGTGTAGAAGAATGCCCCCCGCGGGATGCAGAAAATTCCTTTGCTTTAACCCCACTTTCTACAGACAGGAAATCGGCTGACGCATTTAGCCAAATTAAGGAGTCAGCTGTTCCCTCTATTTCGAAAAACGGTTTATCGTGGCTTTTTGTTAAAGATTTACTTCTAACTCTTCGTTCTTTCAGTGCAGATGACTCATACTCAATTGAACATTTTTTTCTGATGTGGAGGAAATTTAACGTTTTGCCCACTAACCGAACAACAAAAAATTATTTTTATAAAACGGCTTTTGACAGGAACTGCAAAATTATTTATTCAATCTCAGCGTGGTATAAACTCTTACAGTTTTAAAAAAACACTACTTGTTCAGGAATTTGGAAAAAAATTGAATCAAGCTCTGCATAGGGAATTACAAAATAGAAAAATGCGGCCTAATGAAACGATATTCCGATATTTAGTCGCTATTCGGGAATTAGCGAATCGAGGTCAAGGGTTTCTCGACGAAACTTCAATTATGGAATATTGTATTAATGGAATCCCCGATTCTCCTTCAAATAAGCTAATATTATATGGATGTACAACACAATTCAGGAATTTAAAGAAAAATTAGGAATTTATGACAAAATATTTCAAAATAAAAGCAAAAATCACTCTTATGATACGTCGCGTAATCCAAACTTTAGTAGCCAACGCCGTGATGTTGAAAGTACACTTCATAAACATCGATATGATAGATATCCAAAATTCAATGCACCAAAGCTTAATTCAAAATTTGAGAATAAAAGTTTCAGAGATAGGAATCACGTAACTTGTTTTAATTGTTCGGGATCCTGTATTATTTCTAAATATTGTTCAGATAAACATCGTGGTCCAAAGTGTATATTATGCGAAAATTTTGGTCATAAATCTGATGCTTGTCCTCAAAAAAATATCCCTTCTTCTAATAATGTTGATGAAATTACCCCATTAACTACTATGTGTATAGAAGTTAAAATTTTATCTAAAAAAATATTATATTTAGTTGATACCGGAAGTCAAGTAACCTTAATGAAAGTGTATGGAATCAATTAGGCTCCCTTTCTTTAATAAATAGTGGTAATATACTAACTGGTTTTGGCCTTTCAAAAACTCATGTAATTGGTTCATTCAACTCAACTGTTTCAATACACTACCAAGAATTTCCTGTTAAAATTAATGTTGTCCCCAACCACTCAATGAACTTTGATATTATTTTATTGGTTGTAATCTAATTAAACAAGCTAATTTGACTATCACCCCCGATAGTGTTATGTTTTCTAAGCCACAAATCGAAGTATCTGACGCTTCTCCACAACCATTTGTTTTCGCAATTACTGACGACATTCCTAAATTTGATATTGGCCCTAAAATTTCAAAACAAACTCGCAATGATGTTGAGGCATTACTGATTTGTTGAGGCCGAATATTGAGTTAAGCATTACCGTGACGGACGATAAACTAATTTATCATTCTCCAAGACGGTTACCTTTTACTGAACGTGATATAGTAGATAAACAAATAGATGAATGGACACAAAATGGTGTTATTGAACCATGTTCATCTGCTTATGCTAGCCAAGTCCTAGTAGTCCACAAAAAAGACGGCAGTCCACGAGTCTGCATTGATTTTCGAAAATTAAATCGTGTGTTAGTTAAGGATCACTATCCTCTGCCCCTCATTGAGGATATTTTAGATAAACTTCAGGATACTAGAGTTTTCAGTACCATTGATTTACGTAATGGTTTTTTCCATGTGCCTGTTAACAAACAGAGTCGCCCATATACCTCCTTTGTAACACAAAATGGTCAATTTCAGTTCCTTAAAATGCCTTTCGGACTCTCTACATGCCCTTCAACGTTTCAACGTTTTATCAATACAGTTTCACTTGACTTAGTTGTTCAAGGAATTGTTCTCCCTTACATGGATGATATAGTTATCCTTGCTAAAAATGAATCTGAGGCTATTGATAGACTCAAAAGAGTTCTTCAAGTATCCAGTGATTACGGATTGGAAATAAATTTTGATAAATGTCAATTTCTGCATAGGAAAATTGAATTTTTAGGCCATATTATTGAAAATAATAAACTTTTTCCTTCCCCTTCTAAAACTAAATCAGTTGTCAATTACTCCGAACCAAAAACAACTAAAGAAGTTTTTAGGTCTCACTGGATATGTTCGTAAATTTATCCCTGCTTATTCTGTAATTGCTAAGCCTCTTAGTGATCTTTTACGTAAAGATACTCCTTTCAATTTTGATGTAAAACAAAAAGCTTCCTTTGACGAGTTAAAATGTTTGCTCTGTCAGAAACCTGTCTTAGGTATATATCGACAAAATTGTGAAACTGAAATACATACTGATGCATCAATCGACGGACTTGCTGCTGTTTTATTACAAAGATCCCCCGATAATAATTCCTTACATCCTATATATTACATGTCTAGAAAAACGTCCGAAACGGAGAGAAAATATACCAGCTACGAACTCGAAGTTTTAGCAATCAAAGCAGCTCTCAAAAAATTTAAAGTGTACATTTTAGGAATGCCTTTCAAAATAATTACTGATTGTAATGCATTTACAAAAACTATGAGTAAGAAAGATCTAAACACACGAATCGCGCGTTGGGCCCTGAATTTACAAGATTATGATTACACCATTTTACATCGCTCTGGCTCACAAATGACCCATGTCGACGCTTTAAGTAGAATACAGGTTTTAACAAATCAGTGTACTGATTCTATTGTGCATAGGATAAAAGAATCTCAAGAGCTGGACCCACACATTCTTTCCATAAAAGCTCTTCTTCAAAATGGTCCATATGATAACTACTGTATTAAAAATAATGTGCTATATAAATTTATTGACGGTGTCGAAGTCCTTGTTATTCCCAACGATATGCAGCATAACTTTATCAAAAATCCTCACGACAAAGGACATTTTTCAGTTAAAAGAACTCTAGAACATTTAAAAAATAAATATTTTATACCACAACTTCAATCCAAAATTGATAAATATATTTCTAATTGTGTAACATGTATATTGGAAAATAAAAAGTCTGGTAAACAAGAAGGATTTCTCCATCCTCTTGTCAAAGATGATATACCACTAAATACATACCATACCATATCGATCATCTTGGTCCTTTAGCAACTTCAAGTAAAAACTACAAATTCATTTTAGCTCTCAGTGACTCGTTCACTAAATTTGTTTGGTTATACCCCACAAAAACTACATCTACTTCTGAGGTAATAAAAAATTTAGACATTCAAAAAACTACATTTGGAAATCCTCGTTTTCTTATCACTGATCGTGGAACTACTTTCACTTCTGACGAATTCCACACTTATTGTTCGGAACAAAAAATTACACTTCATCATATTACTACAGGTTTGCCACGTGCTAATGGTCAAGTAGAACGCATTAATCGAACAATTATTCCTGTCTTATCTAAGATGTCAGAAGACGATCCCACGAAATGGTTCAAACATGTTCCTTCACTACAAGAAGTCTTGAACTCAACATTCCAACTAAGCATTAACACCACTCCTTTTGAATTACTCTTTGGAACACAAATCAATAACAAGACTGATTTGCGCATTCAACAATTAATCGACGAACAACTACAACTCGAATTTAATGAAAACAGAGAACTCCTACGTAAAGCGGCAAAAACTCAAATAATTAAAGTGCAAAATGAAAACAAAAAGTCTTATAATCTTCGACGAAAATCTCCTTATTTATACAGTGTTAAGGACTTAGTTGCTATTAAAAAAACGCAACAAGGACCTGGACAAAAACTCTGCAATAAATTTATCGGTTCATATAAAATAACACAGGTAAAGGGTCAAGTACACGGGGCGAGTTTAAAAGCTACAAGCCGGCTTTTTTACACGCAGCTCGTAAACTAGCCCAGTGTACTCACCGCAGTCGCTTAAAAGCTGCTTTTAAAAAAGCTCTTGAAAAAGTTGACTCTGCCGGCGACTTTACACGCCACTCGCCGGCTTTTGAGCGATTTAGATTGTAAACTAGCCAAGTGTACTGACAGTAGCTTGTGGATTGTCCAGAAGCAACGAGTAGAACGGTCTTGAAAATGTCGGAGGAATTAGTTCTATCGGGAGTTTTAGTTCTATCAAAAGTGATTAAAAAAGAGTTAATTAGACGACAAAACGCGAAACGGAAGAAGAGGAAAGTGTGGGTGAAACCGTGGGTAGGAAGACGTACTGAATATGGTGCATCACATACATTACTGAAAGAGCTGAAGAACGAAGACCTATAGAATAACTATAGAAATATGTTAAGAATTACAGGTGAACAGTTTGATGAGCTATACTGGAAATGGTTCGCGGAAAGTTGTCAAAGCAGGACACGACAATGAGAATGGCGATTCCAGTACCCACAAAATTAGAAATAACTTTACGATATTTAGCAACTGGTGATTCGTTTAAATCTTTGGAGTACCTGTTTCGAGTTCCAGAAACAACAATATCCAGGTTCTTACCACATGTACTTACGGAGATTTGTTGCGTGGTTCGTCCATTTATTAATGTAAGTGTAAATATTTTATCTTATTTTTATTTTCAAAAGTTGCATGAATGAACATTTTGCCCTTGTATTAAGTAACGTTGGTTTGAAATATAGAAAAGGATGGTAAATATACACTTCTCAATCTCAAAACTTGAATTTAAAAATTTATTTTGAACAAAATGAAATGCTTTTGATACATAATATATTAATTAAATGTTTGCAAACGTATTTATCATTGCTCTTTTTAATATGTCCTCTTCCTCGTTTGAAGAACAAACGGACGCTATTGATTGAGGAGATTGCAATGAAAGAAAATTGTCATATTGATGTTGAACTGATTCATTGTCCAATGTGTTTAACTTACAACGAGTGATACAATTTTGTATCTCCTGCTGTAGCAGGATGGCTGCCCGATTAGGTAGCTGACGCATTTCTGATGCGACATACCTGCCAAACAGGTCATATGGCTTGTCCTCAGTAGATTTGTTTGCTATCTCATCTAATTTTTGGATAGCTTGAGCTATTTCTTTGTCTGGTATACTATCTGATTTTTTTAACCTTTTTTTCGGCTGCTCAGGTGGCTTCATTATTTCAGATGATTGAGGAGTGATTTCTCCCCCGATGTCAGGCTCATCTTGGTCAATAGAGTTCCCTTCCTCATCTTTTTCTGCAATATCAGTTTGGCTTGCATCCTAAAAAAGGACAAAAGCTACTAATAATTTTATTTAATTTTTATTCATTATTTATAGTCCAGTCAATGACAGTAAAAATACTGTATTACGGTCCCCTCCTTATTTCGTAGTAATTTCGCTGCCCAGATGGGCTCAGTTCGTCGTAACTTCTATAATTCGTAGTAATGTAGACAAGAACATGCTATAATTCGTACTTGAGCCTCATTTCTACTGTACCTCCTAATGTTTTAGAGTAGCATTGATTTTCATGAAAATTTGTAATTAGCCTCTGAATCAAAATTCCCCAATGTAAAAGCAAACCTTAATATAATACAAATATATAATTAGCTATTACAAAGAAGGAAATTAAAAACCGTCACTGACTGGACTAATACCGTATCAAAAAGTTGTTATAAACTATATTTCATTTTCAGGTACCCACAACTGTTGAAGAGTGAAAAAAAAAAAAATTGAAAAGGTTTTCCTCCAACGTTGGAATTTCCCTAGATGCTGTGGAGCGATTGATGGTAAACATGTTCTTATTAAAAGACCTCCTGGTTCAGGTTCAGTATACTACAACTATAAGAAAACCTACAGCATCATACTATTTGCTATGGTGGATGCTGATTATTGCTTCACTTACGTTGATGTAGGAGGAAATGGAAGAGCCAATGACAGTGCAGTGTTCAGAAATAGTTCTCTGAACATTGCAATGGAAAATAAAGCAATTGGGATTCCTGAGGACCATGTTATTATCGGAGATGATGCTTTCCCTCTAAGACCCGATCTTATGAAGCCTTTCAGTAAACATGGATTAAGTGATGAAGAGAAAATTTTCAATTATCGCACATCCCGTGTCAGGAGAGTTTCAGAGAATGCTTTTGGCATACTTGCCTGGCGTTTTCGAGTGTTCTCAAAAGCAATTGAGCTGAAACCCGACACCATCGATAGAGTTATTTTGGCTGCTTGCAGTTAGCATAACTGGTTGCGAAAGACTTCCCCAGGCCACTATATGCCACAAAATGCACTGGACAGAGAAGATTTTAACACAGGAGAAGTAACACCTGGTCAGTGGAGGTTACATGCCAACACCTTACGACCAGTGACCTCACTGGGCAGCAACAATCCAAACAGAACAGCAATACAGATCAGACAACAGTTCATGAAATATTTCACTGAAGAAAATCCTCTACCCTGGCAATGGGAGAAACTTGGACTAAAAAGGCCTTAAAGAATGTATTTAAAATATTTTTTTTGTAATCAAATTTAAAAATAAAATGTAAATACATTTACTTACCAAATTTGATTGACTGCTTCTTGTTGCCAAAACCTCACTCAGGAAACATGCTTCGTTGAACCAGGTTAGTTTTGGCACATAAACGTATTCTACCCCACATCCACTCTTTTTACTTTTCTCAATTTTATTTAACTCCGTTTTGTAGACATCTTTAATGGACTTAATTTTTTGCCTTAAGTTGCTTATTATCCATTTGCCCCAACAACTGATTTTCTTCCAGTTCAGACATTAGTTGTTTAAACACCGTATCCCTCAACGATTTGTTGCAGTAATTTTTATCTTTAATGTTCCACAATGCCGGAAACTGTTGATACAGTTGTAAAAACAACGAAATGTTATTCGCATTCCACTTCATTTTGTCAACAGGAAACCACTACGAATCAACTAAAACAGTATATTTCCACGTGCCAGCTACTTGGCTACTGAGCGAGTGGAATGTTTATGTGTACTTGACAACTAGCGCAATCGCCAACTCGCCGGCTTGTAGCTTGTAAACACGCCCCGTGTACTTCAGCCTTAAAACCTAACGATACCTACAACGTCGAAAAATGTGGAAATTTTGATGGCCCAACCAAAACAAGTACTTGTGCCGAATACTTGAAACCATGGCCAAACAAATGAATGTTACATTACGAACGAAAACTTTTACTTCAACATTTTTTTTTTACGTTATCACCATACTCAAGATTGCTTAGTATTGTTTGTCTTCTTTCCATCTGTATACCTATTTTTTATTCTTTATTATTAGTTTTTATTTTCTGATACATATCTGTCTGTTTTAATAATTGTTTTATTTGTAAGTTTATTTTAATCTAGCTTTTCAGTTTTATTTCATGAAATTTTGAAATACACTGTATTTTACATGCGAGGACGCATGCTTGGTCATGATGGCCGATGTAGGAATGGATGCGCACATATCGTATCCCTCCTATATTCCTTAATGACGTAATGCCAAGAGAGCGCCACCTATCTGACAAGGCGGTTCGAGGATAACGAGTAAACCAGACTCGAATTGAACGATTGCGCGGGTGACGACCGAGAGAGGCGACGGCGAGGAGACGATGACGAGGGCGTAGGAACGAAACGCCTCATGGAATCCAACGATCTAATGATGTTTCGATTACTTTTTACTAACTTTTAGCCCTCCTTTGTAAATATTTCCCTTAATAAATGTATATTTAACTCAATCTGGCCGTTGTCACTCTCTCTCTCTCTCTCTATGTATATATATTCTGATTATATGGAACTTTTAATATTATCCTGCGAAAGGTTAATTTAAATCGTTAGTGAAAGGATTTTGAAACATTATGGTATACCCGTTCTTCACACGGTTGAACTAAAAAATTAAACTATACAAATATTACGTGAAATTTTAGATCAAGAAAAGTATACCCTTATACACATGTTTGGCATAGTAATTTGAATTAAAGTAAAATGAAAGTAAGTAATTAGTAATTAAAATAAAATGAAAGTAAGTAATTAGTAATTAAAGTAAAATGAAAGTAAGTAATTAGTAATAAAGTAAAATGATTTTACAATGTTATTTTTTTATTGCGTTTTTCCATATAAAGCATAAAAAAAGGACAGAAGTATGGATATGTACGAAAGCTATGAGAAAGTTAACTTATTTTGTACAATACATCTCAGAATAAGAAATTATATATTGGAGGTACATTATAATAAAACACGATATACAGAAGGGCCTTAAGTAGACAGTTTTACCACTTTTTAAATAAGATTTCATTATTTAAGTAAAAACGTTAAGCTTACTTACGTTGGTTATAGGCACCTTACTCTCCAAGCTTCTAAAGGAATGAATTAAAAACAAGGCGACGTCATTATTACATCTGCAGGTTTTGTCAAAATAAGGTATAATATAAGGACGAGGAATCAGTTAGGGCGTCATGCTCACGCTATAGAGTACAGTACTTTCTTTAAACGGTTAGTATGTATGTTTTACTACAATTAAAAATTTTTTTATGACTAATTTTTGTGAAATTTTTAAATATATATAAATAATTATATTTTCTGATTTTATGGAGGTTTAAATATTATCTGGCGAAAGGTTAATTTAAATCGCTAGTGAAAAGTTTTTCAAACATTATGGTTTACTAGCTGGTATACCCGTTCTTTACGCGGTTGAATTATCTTCACGCGGTTGAATTAAAAAATTAAACTATACAAATATTACGTGAAATTTTGGATCAGGAAAAATATACCCTGATATATTTGTTTGGCATAGTAAATTGAATTAAAGTAAAATTAAATTAAATAATTAGTATTTAAAGTAAAATAGTTTTACAATGTTATTTTTTTATTGCGTTTTTCCATATAAAGCATAAAAAAAGGACAAAAGTATGGATATGTACGAAAGGTATAAATAATTAACCTATTTTGTACAATACATCTCAGGAAAGGAAACTATATACTGGAGGTACTTTATAAAAAAACACGATATACAGAAATGCCTTAAGTACACAGTTTTACCACTTCTTAAATAAGATTTCATTATTTAAGTAAAAACGTTAAGCTTATTCACGTTGATTATAGGCACCCTACTCTCCAAGCTTCTAAAAGAACGTCTTACAGAAAAGGAGACGTCTTTACGACATCTCTTGGTTTTGTCAAAATAAGGGATAAGATTAAGGACGAGGGGTCAGTTAGTGGGTTTTGCTCCCACTGAAGAGTAGAGTATTTTCTTTAAACTGTTAGTATGTATGTCTTACGGCAATTAAATAATTTTTATAAGCAATTTTTGTGAAATGTGTTAAATGTATATATATATATATATATTTTCTGATTTTATTAAGGTTTAAATATTATCCTACGAAAGGTTAATTTACATCACAAGTGAAAGGTTTTAAAAACATTATATTATACTAGCTGGTATACCCGTTGTTCACAGGGGTGAATTGAAAAATTAAACTTTATAAATATTATGTTAAATTTTGGATCAAGAAAAACATATCCATGATATTTGTTTGGCATAGTATTTTGAATTAAAGTAAAATGAAAGTAAGTAATTAGTATTTAAAGTAAAATGATTTTACAAAATGTTCGAAAGCTATGGGGAAATTATCTTATTATATATAATACATCTCAGCAAAATAAACTGTATACTAGAGGTTAGTAGAGCAAACAGAAATTTTTCAAGGGTGGTATCCAGGGGAGAAAGTCCAATATTCTTGTATCATGCTCATTTTCGGGGACAAAAATTTCTAAAAAACTAATTATTGAATAAATTATTATCATTAATTAATAGAATTAGAAATTAATAACAAATGCTTAGTTAAATTTTATACTTAGAATTACATCCCCACTTGTGTGCGCCACTGCTTAAGGTAAATTATAATGAAACAAAATATACACAAGTGTCTTATAAGTACACAGTTTTACCACTTCTTAAACAAGATTTCATTTTTATTTAAGAAAAAAAATCGTCAAGCGTATTCACGTTGATTAAAGGCACCCTGCTCTCCCTGATATTTCTTTGGCATAGTAGATTGAATTAAACTCAAATTAAAGTAAGTAATTAAAGGAAATAATTTTATATACAATGTTATTTTTTAATTGCGTTTTTCCGTATGAAGCATAAAAATAAGAGAAAAGTATGAATATGTAGGAAATATATAAGGAAATTCACTTATTTTGTATAATACATGTCAGAAAAAGAAACTATATATTGGAGGTACAATATAATAAAGCACGATATACGCAGAAGGGCCTTAAGTACACATTTTTACCACTTCTTAAATAAGATTTCATTATTTAACTAAAAACGTTAAGCGTATTTCCGTTGATTATAGGCACTCTACTCTTCAAGCTTCCAAAGGAATATATTAAAAAAGGTGATGTCTTTATGACAACTCTAGGTTTTGTAAAATAAGGGATAATATAAAAATGAGGAGTCAATTAGTGCGTAATGCTCCCGCTATAGAGAAGAGTATTTTCTTCAAACTCTTAGTTTGTACGTTTTAGTGCAATTGAAAATTTTTTTATGAGTAATTATTGAAAATGTTATATATATATATATATATATATATATATATATATATATATATATATATATATTCTGATTTTATGGAGCTTTAAATATTATCCTGTGAAAGGTAAATTTAAATCGCTAGTGAAAGGTTTTTGAAACATTATGGTATACCCGTTCTTCACACGGGTGAATTAAAAAACTAAACTATACAAATATTATGTGAAGTTTTGGATAAAGAAAAACATACTCTGATATTTGTTTGGCATAGTATATTAAATTAAAGTACAATTAAAGTATCTAATTAGAAATTAAAGTGAAATGATTTTAAAATGTTATCTTATTGCGTTTTTCCATATAAAGCATAAAAAACAAAAACAAAAGTATGGATATGCTGGAAAGGTATAAAAAATTATCCTATTTTGTACAATACATCTCAGGAAACGAAACTGTATACTGGATGCACGTTAAAATAAAACAGGTTATAAAAAAGTGCCTTAAGTACAAATTTTACCACTTCTTAAATAATATTTCATTACTTAAGTAAAAACGTTAAGCGTATTCCCGTTGACTATAGGCACTCTACTCTCCAAGCTTCCAAAGGAACATATTAAAAAAAGAGGAGATATCTTTATGTCATCTCTTGGTTTTGTCAAAATAAGGGGTAATATAAAGACGAGGAGCTCACCGTATAGAGTTGAGTATTTTCTTTAAACTCTTAGTATGTACATTTTACTGCAATTGAAATTTTTTTTATGAGTAATTATTGTGAAATGTTTTAAATATATATATTAATATATATATTTTGATTTTATCCTGCGAAAGGTTATTTTAAATCGCTAGTGAAAGGTTTTTGAAGCATTATGGTATACCCGTTCTTTACACGTATGAATTAAAATATTAAACTATACAAATATTACGTGAAGTTTTGGCTAAAGAAAAACATACTCTGATATTTGTTTGGCATAGTATATTGAATTAAAGTACAATTAAAGTAACTAACTAGTAATTAAAGTGAAATATTTTTACAATGTTATTTTTTTATTGCATTTTCTATATAAAACATAAAAAAAGGACAAAAGTATGGATATGTACGAAAGGTATAAAAAATTAACCTATTTTGTACAATGCATCTCAGGAAAAGAAACTCTATACTGGATATACATTATAATAAAACAGGATATACAAAAGTGCCTTAAGTTACACATTTTTACCACTTCTTAAATAAGATTTCATTATTTAAGTAAAATCGTTAAGCGTATTTCCATTGATTATAGGCACTCTACTCTTCAAGCTTCCAAAGAAATATATTAAAAAAAAGGAGATGTCTTTATGATATCTCTAGGTTTTGTAAAATAAGGAATAATATAAAAAGGAGGAGTTATTTAGTGCGTCATGCTCCCGCTATAGAGAAGAGTATTTTCTTTAAACTGTTTGTATGTTTTTTTGCAATTGAAAATTTTTTATGAGTAATTATTGTAAAATGTTTTATATATATATATTCTGATTTTATGGAGCTTTAAATATTATCCTGTGAAAGGTAAATTTAAATCGCTAGTGAAATGATTTTGAAACATGGTATACCCGTTCTTCACACGGTTGAACTAAAAAATTAAACTATACAAATATTACGTGAAATTTTAGATCAAGAGAAATATACCCCTTATATATTTGTTTGGCATAGTAATTTGAATTAAAGTAAAATGAAAGTAAGTAATTAGTAATTAAAGTAAAATGAAAGTAAGTAATTAGTAGTTAAAGTAAAATGAAAGTAAGTAATTAGTAATTAAAGTAAAATGAAAGTAAGTAATTAGTAATTAAAGTAAAATGAAAGTAAGTATTTAGTAATTAAAGTAAAAAGACTTTACAATGTTATTTTTTTATTGCGTTTTTCCATATAAAGTATAAAAAAAAGCAAAAAATATGGATATGTATGAAAGGTATACAAATGTAACCTATTTTGTACAATACATCTCAGGAAACGAAACTGTACATTGATATACGTTATTATAAAACAGGTTATGCAAAAGTGCCTTAAGTACACATTTGTACCACTTCTTAAATAAGATTTTATTATTTAAGTAAAAAATTTAAGCGTATTTCCCTTGATTAAAGGCACTCTACTCTCCAAGTTTCTAAAGGAATATATTAAAAAAAAAGGAAATGTCTTTATGACATCTCTTGGTTTTGTCAAAATAAGGGGTAATATGAAAACGAGGAGGAGCTCACCGTATTGTGTAGAGTATTTTCTTTAAACTCTTAGTATGTACGTTTTACTGCAATTGAAATTTTTTTATGAGTAATTATTTTAAAATGTTATACATATATATATATATATATATATATATATATATATATATATGAAATTTTTTATGAGTAATTATTTTAAAATGTATATATATATATATATATATATATATATATATATATAAATTGTGTACTGATGTTATAAGTTGATAGCATTAAAAGGTTTAAAAGAAAAGTTTATTTTATTCTTTTTAGAGCTTTTAAGTAAAAGCTTGTTTAAAAAAAATTTTTTTTTTTACTTTAAATTTATTTTTTACTTTTTAGTTATCACTGTACAGGTTTCTCAGTCTGTTCATCTCATTCAACGCATCATTGTTGCAAGGTCATCTGCCGGTTAATTTTGAACAGGCTTTTTCAGTCTTTTTTTCCACCAGGCCACGTTTATGTTATAGATATTTCATTTGGGCCGCTTCAAGAGAATAATGGGGGGGAGAGACTTTATCAGATATCGGAATATAAATGGCACAAACATGCATTGTCATTAAAACTAAACAAGTATATCAAATATCTGCTCAATCAATTGAAGACATGAGCTAGAAAATTTATTTGCAAGATTCCACCCGAACAAATTACTTAACCTAATAACTTTTTAACTAATTGCGATAACAGAATATAAATTGTCCAAACATGCATTGTCATCTAAACGAAAAGTGTATATGAAATATCAGCTCAATCGGCTCAAGATATCAGCTTCAAAATTGAGTTGTAAGATTCCACCCCATTAAATTACTTGATCTAATAACTTTTTAATTAATTGCGATATGGGAATATAAATGGTCCAAACATGCATTATCGTCCATACTAAACGTGTATATAAAATATTAGCTCAATCGTTTGAAAACATCAGATTCAAAATTGAGTTGCAATATTCCACCCGAACAAATTACCGTAATTAATATATTTTAACTAATTGCAATATCGGTATGTAATTGGCCAAAACATGCATTCTCATCGAAACTGAACGTGTATTCAAAATTTCAGCTCAATCGTCAGAACACATCAGTTTCAAAATAGAGTTGCAAGATTACACCCGAATATTTTACATTGCAAGTTAAATAAAAGCTTGTGTGTGTAATATAGCATACTTTGTACGTATACAAATAGAAGTATTGTAAAATATCTCGTTGTACAAATCAAATGAATTTGAAATATATTTTACAGGGATGAATATTCATTGGGGGTTCGAGGTATCGAACTTCGTAACTTCCGCATGCTAAGTGAGCGTTCTACCTTCTGAGCTACAGTCCCGGTCGACTCTTTTTGTATAGTAAGCTTGCCCGCCTTAACACCTGAACACGATCGTTAAGTAACTAGAGGTCGATATCAGAATATAAATCAGCAAGACATTTATTGTCATCCAAACTGAGCGTGTATATCAAATTTCAGATGAATCGGTTGAAGACGTCAGCTTCAAAATAGAGTTGCAAGAATACACCCGAATATTTTACATTGCAAGTTAAATAAAAGCTTGTAATATAGCATACTTTAATCGTATACAAATAGAAGTATTGTAAAATATCTCGTTGTAAAAATAAAACGAATTTCAGATATATTTTACAGGTAAAAATAATAATTGGAGGAGCGAGGCATCGACCCCGTACCTTTTGCATGCTAAGCGAACGCTCTACCATCTGAGCTACGTACCGGTTGACGCCTGTTGTATAGTAAACATGCCCGCCTTAACACCTGAACACGATCGTTAAGTAACTAGGTCGATATCGGAATATAAATCAGCAAGACATGTATTGTCATCCAAACTAAGCGTGTATACAAAAATTCAGCTGAATCGAATGAAGTCACCAGCTTCAAAATTTATTTGCAAGATTCCACCCAAAAAATTTACTTGACTTAATAACTTTTTAACTAATGGCGATATGGGAATTTAAATGGTCCAAACATGCATTGTCATCCAAAGTAAACGTGTATATCATATTTCAGCTTAATCGTTTGAAGATATCAGCTTCAAATTTGAGTTGAAGACTTTACCCGAACAAATTACTTTAATTAAAATCTTTTTCACTAAAAGCAATATTGGATTATAAATGATCAAAACAGGCATTGCCCTCCAAACTAAGCGTGTATACCAAATTTCAGCTCAATCGGTTGAAGGCATCAACTCTTCAAAATTGGATTGCAAGATTCCACCAAAACATTTTAAAGTTAAGTAAAAGCTTGTAAAAAAAGTCTGCTTTCACATATTTTATTTTAAACCTACATACGCAGGATCAAACAATGCCTTTAAAATGCAAACATTTAAATATGCAGCAAGTAAATAACAAGTATGCTCACTTTCATTGACATACGTTTTACTAGGAAGCCAAATTTTTAAAACAAGTTTTCGAATTAGGAATGACAGATTCTTCGTAATTAACCAGGAAGTATTACTATGCTAATTATTTAAATAAAAAGTGGTGAGTAATGTACACACGGCAAAATTATGTGGCAACTCTATTCCAAATTCTACCAAATTAGGACTTCATAGACTCTAAAGATAAGTCGAAATGAATATTGCAACACATTTGAAGACATAAATTTCTAAGAAAATAAAAAGTTGCTACGTTTGGACATTTTTAAAATAAAGATCAATTTAGCATTAAAGGTTAGGATAACATATATGAAACATATTTTATATTGCAACGAAAACATTAAATCATACAAATATTATTGCATTTTTAACAATATGAAATTAAGAGCACAGCGAAGTCGTAATATTCTTCTATTCATTTATTTTTATTGGTATAAGAGTTCCAGTGTAGATTAGTTATTTTTCAATTAGCGCTATTATCAGGTGAGTTGTATTATAGAATAAGATGCAACTTTGACTTTCTATGTAAGTACTGATAAGCTTTGAGGAAACATTTATATTTATCAAAGGTTATTAGATTGTATTGAAAGCACACCGAATTTATAATAACTCTTTTTAGGTGTGAAAGGATTAGAAGTCAGCTTTCCTGACTTGACCTCCAACACCAATTTACCGATCTCGGAACGGAATGAACGATGGCTACCCCTTTTGATGATAAAGATCTCTCTCCTGTACCCTCAAGATCAAACACGCTAAGCACTGAAGAAACTCCCTGCCAAAGACTAAAATGAACAAGGGTGATGATTAAGCGTTTTACCGCCACCAGAGACGGGAATAAACTGATACTCGACTCCCTGGAAAAATGTGACTCCCACTACATCGACTAGATTCTAAAGGAGCACCATGAGATCACGACTCTACTTAACAATGCGGTAATTGATTTTGGTTCTATCCCCAGATGTCCCACCATAGGCTGCAAAATACACTCTTCTCAAGTAAATACATCTTTACACACACCTAAAGTTACACCACCTAGTACACCCGAATTCATACCTAAACGCAAGGATGATGAATTCCAATCACCACCATCAAGAAAAACAGGTAGACGTGTTTTACTTGAAACACCCCAATACATGGATTTAAACCTGTTAATCCTATTTAGCTTTCCTTCATTCAACGAACGTGATTTCCCAACTCTACACACCATACAACATGACATCACCCAAAATCATACTCTAAACGATGCATGTGACCCAAGAACACAAGCTGGAGTGACTACCTCATCATCCGAAAACAATATTTTACAGTTACAACCTAATAATGGCACTGACACCTTAAGAACTCTAACCGGAGTGACAATCTCACCCTCCCCAAACACAACTATACAAAAACCCCAACTGCCAGCACCTATTATGCTTACAATTACACTCAACTACATGGAACAATTAAGAACAATCACATAAGCCTTTAAGAAACTAAGATAAAAAACCCCTGAATAAAGAATAAAGTACATAAATTTTATTTATTGTACATATTTTAACGATTTTTTTATTATTGAATTATTTTGTTCAAAATTTTTCACGTATAACAAATAAGCTTTTTTTAACTATAAATTTTAGATAAACAGAAAAGTGAAAGGGGGATTACGTGTTTATAGTTACTCCTTGGTAGCGTTAAGAAGTATAATATGTATATCATCAATAAGTATTGGAGTAATTTTAATATTAATTAAATTTCGTTTTTTAAAAAAAAATCATTTTTCATGTTTTTCAAGTTATGACAATCAATTATACAAATTCGATATTGTTCTGTTTTTCTTTCAGTTACAGAAGATACATATATTTTCTTTATATCCTACCACACTTATTTATGACCAATTTGGTTTAATGAAACTTGTACACTTGCTACTTAGGATGCTGTGTGATGAAATAGTTACACCGAAGAACTGGTATAATTGTATTTTCTCATGTTTACACAATCTTTTTAAATAAAAATTAAGTATATTACTTATGTTTCCAATATTTATATTTCCAGTTTTCACATATATCTCTATTTAGTTCTTATCTTCAAAATTGTAAGAAAGCTGTCTTAATTGAATTTAATTTCCAAAAGTATACATCTTAAAATTTAATGATGCTATATTATCTCCCCCCTCTGACAATAAAGTTCGATGAATAATCCTGTAACATTAACGTAGATGAAATATTTCAAGAAAGTTTTCTTACTGTCCTGTAAAATAGTCCCCTCCCATAATAATGCACCACTGATAACTGCTATACTTGTCCTAAAAACTTTGCAAGAAGTTTTCTTTTTAGCTGGAGTTCAAAAGTCTTATCACGTTTCGTTGAATATCAGGAATATCGTCAAAATTATTTCCTCTCAAAGCGAGTTTGAGTCGTAAGAATAGGAAGAAGTCTGGAAGATTAAAATCTGATAAACGTGGCAGATGTTAAATTTACCATACCCTCTTTTCTGTCAGCCGTTTGATGATATTGGCTGTGTGAGGGCGAAAAAATCCCCATGAACCTTGCTGTGTGTACTGCAGTTGTGTCCAGCGTAGATGTTTCATGAAACGAGTCAAAATTTCAATGCGCTTTGCAGCAACTAACGTCTTTCCATCTGGTAAAAATTCCCAATGCATAATGCCTTGACTACCGAAAAACGTGATGAGCATTTCTTTAAGCAGGATTCATTCAGGAGGTCATCAGTTTTCCGCTAGGGGATTATCAGAAACACTTTCTCGGCCACCTGGTAAACGTGCGAAACACTCGTACACTCACTTCATGGACAGTGCTTAATCTTCATCACGTACCACACAATCAAATAAGTTTCTTTCAGTTTCTTACCAAGCTTAACCCACAAAACTTTAAATTGATCTTTTGCTCGTTCCATGTACTCTTCTCAGGTAAGAACTAGCGCACTAAACAAGCACTTTTAAGAAACAATCTTATACTAAATATAAATGAAGCTCAACTGAACAATAGTGGAGGCAGATGGTCAACACCTACAGTTACTCATGTACAGCGTTTTGTCCCATCAGTGCTGTAAGATCGGCAGTTCTTACTTCATTCACCGAGCTTTATTGTCAGATAAATGTTGCATATCTCCTACACCTGACCAAATTTTGGAGAATTGACAGTTTAGAACAAGACATTTTTAAATGAAAAGAAAGTCAGCATGCACGTTTCCTTTTACGCCAACCTACTCAGGAGCAAACAATGCCTTTGAAATATAAACATTAAAACATGCAGCAGGTAAATAACAATTATGTTCGATTTCATTGGCTCACGTTTTACAAGGAAGCCAAATTTTTTAAACATACTAATGAAATAGAAATGGCGGAGATTCTTCGCAGTTAACGAGGAAATATTTATATGTTAATTATTTCAATAAAAATTGGTGTGTAATGTACACTTTGAAATTATGTGGAAAGTTTATTCCAAATTCTATCAAATTAGGACTATCAAAGATAAGTCAAAATGAATAGTGCAAAACATTTGATGAAAGTAATTTCTAAAATCATTAAGTTACTACATTTGCATCTTATTGAAATAAAGATCAATTTAGCATTAAAGTGTAGGAGAACTTATATGAAACACATTTTATATATATATTGCAAAGAAAATATTAAAAGATACACATATTATTACTTTTTTAACAATATGAAAAGAGCACAGTGGAGTCGCAATAGACTTCTTTTCAATATTTTGTATCGGCATAAAAGTTCTAGTATCGGTAAGCTCTTTTTTAATTAGCGCAATCATCAGGTGAATTGCATTATAGAGTGCATGTATTTTTGTATCCACGATGCAACAGAAAACAGAACTATATAGCAAAGTGAAATTTGTCTCGTTGAAACTGTAGGTCATGTTAAAAAAGTACCTCTGTGAGGTATTTTTTGAAATTTGATTTCGATTTTTTAAATGCAATATATGTGCAGAAATTATAAGAATTGTGTAAAAATTCCCAATACTGTGTCACGTAAACATATTTTTTCGTGTATTATAAAATACGATATGAATGAATTCTGAATATTAAAATTACTTTACATTCTAAAAATATATATCTCTTTTTCCAAACTAAAGTAAACACCTCATACGTAATAGTTTCTAAATTCTTAATTTAGTTATTCATGAGTGAAATTAAAGAAAAAGATATTACTATTCATCAGTATAAATTATATTGCATATACAGACATAGTTTATAACTGCTTAAACTGCTACTTTTTCAGATGTATGAAACTGAATACTTAAACTTTAAATGGAGTAAATTTATTTTTTACAATACATATCATAAATTTGTGAAGCTTTAGTTGTCCAGATTTCTTTATGCTAGCTTATAATGCAAATGTCATCTGCGTATCTAACGCATTGTGTCGAAAATAAATAAATGTCAAATATTATTTTCCTATTATTAGAAGCTGTATTTTTCTTATTTTTCGTAACTGCGTGAACAGATACCATTAAACAAATGTAAGAATGAGGATCATTGCCAGTGCAATCTGCTCCGCGTATTGCCCTAGATCAAGAGTTCTCAGTTCATTTACCCCACAAAATGTCGATCATTTGCTTTTGTGTTACAGAATAGTATTTGATTTATATATTTCTGTTGTTGGTTGAAATTTCAGATTAAATTATTTCAAAATGAACTTTGATTTACTATAAAAAATCATTTATCAACATTCCTGTAAATACAGTTCATATAAATGGCCAAGCTGAATTGACGCGTATGTATTTATAAATAATGATAAACATTTTATATATATATATATATATAACACTTCCTAATCTTTAAATCCTATTAGAATTCCTTTAAATAAAATTCATGTTACTAAAAAAATAAAGTACAATTTCTTTAAAGTTTTATTCTTAATGTTTAAGAGTTCGTTTTAGCAAAACTAATAATTTTTGTCGCTAACGTCCACATAAGTGTAGTTAGAGCGAGAGTAAAATTTAATGTCCAAAATCATATTATTTTTGTTTTGTTGTTATTATTTTGTACAAGCAGTGCTGAGAAATCAAATGGCGGTAAAGGCTTCCAAAACGGTTTTTTCTATGTCAACCACCTTTGGCGCAAAAAGCAGTTGATGGTTTGTGGGGCTTAGATCTATATTGTGGAGTTTAACCACTATAGAAGGACAATTAAAAATATCATTAGGAGTAAGTTTAATGTCAGGGCAGTGAGGGAAAGTAATGTAACTTCGTTGGCCATCGGGGGATATTTTCATCTTTTTAAAGTGTCTTGTACGTAGTCTTGATATGGTGGTTCAAATTAAGCGAATACAATTAAAATCTGGAACGACGTGCTTAACTGGTTGGGAGGTGAGTTTACGTCTGGCTATGGCACCAGCATTGGTAAGGTTAAGGTTATTGAAAGATGCAGCGGAATTTAGTGCCTTCTTTTCAAGGCTATCAGTCTATTCATTGCCGAAGATGTTTCAGTGAGCCGGTATTCATAGCAAAGTGATTCATTGGGCTGCAACTACTATGATTATGACTATAGTAATTATATCCTTGGTCAGTTGAGAATTGCCCCAAGGACTACCTTGTGTGTGTGTGTGTGTGTGAGCAAGGATCTAGAATATGAGAATAGTAGAATTTCACTGTTTGGCCTGTTGTGTTAGTTATCCAAAATTTCTACAATGACCATAAGCTCGCACGTAATGTTTGAGAAAATTTTACCCGAGAGAATTCTATAGGATTGAAGTTAACCTTTTGGGTGAATAAGTAAGATTTCAGCACAACTTTTATCAAGGTCAGATCAGAAGATCCAACCGTATAGGCAATTACTTGGGATTTGGTCGAATTGGAAAGATTTACCGATGGCGGTAATGCCTTTCTGCTTGAGCAGTGCAGCTGACTCCTTTTTGTTACAAAGTTGTCCGAGAGATAAATCGATAAATAAAATGCTTTCCGCAGACTAACAGGATCCATGATCAGTGCAATTTTGAAATTATTTTTTCTTGAAAGTATCAAATGAGAAATAATGTTTTTATATTTAGCGAATCAAAATAAGGGATACATGCAAGATACGCATGTGCCTTTATTTTCTTATTTTAACTACAAATATCCTTTTAAATTTATATAAATGTGTAATTGTAACCAACGCTTTCCAAGAAATATGTATGTTTTTACAGAGTACAGTTTAGCGAAAAGAAAAACAAAATAATTTTTGTGAAAATAAAGGGATCACAATCAATCATTGTGAAATCACCGAACAATACAGTTTATTTTTCAATACTCTAATAATTGTTTAAAAATGTATAATGCTTTTTTTGTAGAAATTATTCTGATAGAGTTGATTTAAAATTATAGCTCTATTCATTAAAAACATAGGCAGGAGTATAGCTTAAGCTCTGAAATTCAACCTTAGAGATAAGAAGTTTTTTAATAATTTAAATGTTGGTGTATTCGTATTCTGTGTGTGATTTTTTCTTCATTAATTTCATCTGTACATGAATTTATTTCATTTTATTAATTATTCTTCTTTTGCTTACTTCCACTTTTTTTTAACTTCCTAATCGTTTATTCAGCTGTGAAAAAAGATAAACGAATTAAATTTTTAGTTTTGCAAAAAACATAGTTTTTCACGCAGTCAAAAGAAGTGAATGGCGTTTGAATTGTAATACTTCTAAAACAGGATTAGGTGAGCATTAGAATTATATATAACGAAATTGGAAGGAGCAGGTTTATCTTTCAAAAAATACCATACTTCGTAGTAAATGTTTTCACTTTGCTTACAAAAACGCATTTCACAAAAATGCAGCAAACATCGTTGTAAACTAATTAAATTCTGAAAAATATTGAAGCTCATTGAGGAGTTTAATCACATAACTGTTGAGAAGTAACTAAACTAAATGAGTGAGTGAATATTAACATCGAACTATTCAGTTACTCGAGAGCTATTGGGAATGAATCTCGTAATTTTTAAGTTAGAAAGTGACAAGAACGACATCTGAGCTGACACCTCTCTCTCCTTAACTTCCACACCACTCCAATGGGCTAAAGTTGAGCCTCAGCAAATTTAGCGTTTAGCAACCCCTCTGCATGGGTACTGGGCTCGAACTCATGATACGTCAGCCACATGTCTGTTACCTCAACGACTAGGCTACTGAGGCTTTGAAACCAAATTTAAAGCGGAGATTGGCTGACTGTTTATTAGAGTTAAGCTGCAAGAAGGCTATTGGTAAAGGAGCATCAAGGACTTAGCCGGAGTCGGAACTTTGATTTTATAGTTTGTGTCTTGATGGACTTAAATTAGATAATCCTCACAACATGGTGGTGGTGGTTGCATAGTGATCAAGGAAACGGAGTTGCGGCTGATGAGTCATGCGTTCGAGCGCTGAAGACCAGCTGTATAGAAAGGGCCGATGCACGTTAATTATGTCGAGGTTTAAACGTCCAAACGTTGGTGTGGTGGGGAATTTAGCAGAGAGGTTCCAAGCTCCAGTGTCGTCCTCGTCACTTGGCCATGGTTCAGAATTATGAAGTCCATGGGCAAAAGCACTCGTGTAGCTGAATAATGTGAATGTAATACTCACTCACTCCCCACTATACGGTGGCTCTTCAGTGGCATCAGGATGTTTATCTACGATTCCACATAAGCAACACCAGTCTTGAATTTATGTGATCATGACAACTTAAGAACCACAAGCACAACTTTAAAGACAGAGAGAAAAAAAAGATTTTCAATTTAAACTATGTTTTAAAACAACATACTTACGTGATAAAGATGGTAATAACCCCCCTCAAATGTTATAAAAATATGTTTTGTTTTAATTTAGGTCTTTTCATTCGATTGTTATTTATACAGGGTGTTGTCAAATCCCATCGACAAATTCAGAGGGGTAATAGTAGGCAGCAGAGGGGCCACAAATCAACATAGAACATGAGGTCGCACACCACGTTTAGTCGGAGTAAATTGCAAAAACTGTTATGGAGGGTGTGATGTCGAATGGAATGCAAAGGAGCTATAGAAAGTTATAAATACGTTTATTAGACGTTAAATTGTTTATAATACGAATAATGCATCGCAGCTTGTTGTCAGAAATACGACAAGTAATAGAGTCACAGGAATTGTTTGAATTTGTGGCAGCGTAGGTCAGATCACAGCCAACATTGTCAGATGCGTTCAAACAAATCCAATTTCCCTTTTGATGTGTATCTGTGACACACTTTTGGTATTGTAAGCATACTTTGCTCCTAATAAATGTATTTCTTGCTCTTATATATATTGGCCCTTTTTATTCCACTATACAACATAAACTTCATAACTGGTTTTGAGAATTACTCCGACTAAACGTGGCTTACGACCCTACGCTCTTTGTTGACTTGTCGTCCCCATGCTACCTACAATCATCCCTCTGAATTTGTTGGTCGAATTCGGCAACACCCTGTATAAAGGGTGGTCACGAATTCATGGAACGAACTTTAAAGGTAGGTACATGACATTGTAGCAATCATTCATTGTATAGGAATGTATGGGCGCAAGTGGTGCGGAGAGGCAGAAATGAAACAAATAACAGATAAAAGGAAAGACAAAGTGTTTATTGAAAGTGTCGTTCACAAGAGTAATGTTTACAATAACTGTTAATAAATATTCAGCCCATAAGTTATAAAGTCCAACTGCAACGTAAATCTTTGTACCACTCACTGGTAGTTAGAGAACAAAGTCTGCCGGATTGAAAGCTTGTACTCGCTGAAAATGGAAGAGGTGTGAGCCATTTTTTCGTTTATATATATATATATATATATATATATATATAACACTCTGCAAATGGTCAGATGACTTACACTTATGCGATGAGCAACAGCTCTCGTATTTGACTCGTCTATCAGCCACAACGTTCAAGATGATTTCTTCCAGGCCTGTATTGTGTACAGGTCTTCGTTGATCAACATCATATCTGGTGCCGTGGAACGAACGTGTTTGATGAAGATGACGATGTAACCACTGGAAAATTCTGTCATCTGGCATTCGTCGATCAGTAAACTGTGCGCGTGATACATTCGTAGTGCAGCTCTGCCGTTACCATTTGCACGGCCCTACATGTAATGCATGTTTGCTTTTTCGGCATACGTTGTCTCTCATCGTAGACGCATGCACAATTACGAATAACACTTTCCTCTATTGAGATGCATCATGTTGAACCGTGGCTAGGCATCTACTGCCCCTACCGGCAACGCAACCAACCAATAACTCCATTCCTCTTTTCTTTTATTTCCCCTGTTTGTGCCTAACTGCATCACTTGTGCCCATGCATTCCTATAAAATAAATGATTGTTACAATGTCCTGTATCTATCCCTAAAGTTTGCACCATTAATTTGGAACCACCCTGTATAAAATAATATATTATGCAAAATAATAAATATAAAGAAATATTTTATATTGATATAAACATGAGGTATATGGTTTAGTTTATTAAAAGCTTTGAGAAAAATTTCAGTATACGTGTCAACTCCTAAATAAATAACAATATGATACAACAAGACAGTATTTAATCATTTTATGTAAGTATGTTTCAAGAATGAAATATATATATATATATATATATATATATATATATATATATATATATTGCTTTAAAATATACCACATACACACTTTTCAGTCTAAAGCTCCAGAAGTCCTCACCAACCTTTTCAAAATGGGATGTCAGCCATTCCAAAGAACACATGTCAGTCGAACAATACCGGATTTTCATAGCCTTAAGGAAGGAATCTGTCTACCGTATTCTCTCTCGTAAAAGAGAATAATGTCCGGATGTCTCTTAATTAACCCTCGGCATTTCGCGTAGGGAGAAGATTTCTCTTCCAATGGATTTTTCCCGTGTATACTTGTATTTATTGAACGACAATGAATAAAATCTTGAAGACTTACATATTGCTTCATCTGTTTGACATAACTCGAATAAAATTATTTAAGCTTATTGGAATACATTTGACATTCAATTTTAATTTTAGATAATGTAAAGTGTATGAAAATGGAAAACATAAAAGGGAATACACAACAATATAGAAAAAAGGCAAATTTGTTCATTAGTTATTTATATTTTTAATTTGTGAAATAATAATGATTTGAATCTATTAATATAGAAACTATTATTTCATTATCAATGTTGAATCTTCTTCGTAAGGAAACTAAAAAAATAAAATTAACATAAACTCGGTCGCTTTTTAAGAATATATTAATTGTGTGGATTAATTTCTTATGGTTATGAATCCAATTAGACATTATAACTTTTTTATATCGCATATATGTAAAATAATTGAACTTTTGAAAGTTTTTATGTGTTCACGAGAACATGCACGCACGTGATGCAATTATCAAATCAACGAGCATTCCCTGAAATAGATAACTGATATATTCCAGTCCTTTCAAAGATAATTGAAGTTTTTGAAACGATATTATTTTATAATTACTTTAATGGATTAATTACCTCAATTTAGAATATCAACGAAACAAATCAATAATGAACAATTAAAATTCAAGCTTAGAAATCACGGAAATTTTTTGAAATATAACGCATGGAATGTAAAATAAACTGTCCAAAATTTAAAAACAAAATAGAAAATACCTTATTTGGTGGTGAGAATGTAATAGCATCTTCCAATCCCTTAAGGCAGATATTTTTAAACTGTGGTCCATTTACCCGTGGGGTCACTATTGCGTTTCTAAGGGAGACGTGAAGTTCTCTCATTTAATTTTAACATAACTCTTTTTTACAGTGAAAGGCCTGGTAGAAAAATTGAACGATGTGCCATCCTGTACTAGATCACTAAATTGCCCTCAATGATAAAACTGTAATTGAACATGTATTTCGATCAAGAATATGAATTAAGTTTTTTTTGTAACTATATAGCTATTTCTAAAATCTAATATTTTCAACAAATATTAAAAATAAATGTGCAAAGATTAAGATTTCCAATATCAATCTTCGTCTTACAGCGATTTACAGCACCATCAATCTCATTAAGAAATTTAATTCATACAGTTAAGTACATTCTTTATTTGAAATTAGCATTTTGTATTTGGTGAGTATTAGTATTTGGTGAGTCCAGAAAATCTTAAAGCTAAAATTAGCAGGAAAACATCACGAAAGGGGTTTCTTTGAGACAATCTAAATGGGCGCTAACACTGGGCTGTATGCTGTATTAAGCTGCTAAGAACAGAGTTCTTTGTACGTAATAATTACTATTCAAATGTAATATCCATAAGGGTTACATAGTAAGACAAGTAAACCCTTATATATATATATACGAACTGTTTGACGTCACAACATAAATATAGCAACTATGGCAAGAACGATTGACTTAGTTAATTTAACCCTGCTGTTCTCTTCGGGTCTGTATGACCCAAAATAAAATGTATGCGATAATAAAAAGAAATAGTATAGGGATATTTTCTTGCAATTTTTCTAGTCATTGTTGCTAAATAACATAAATATGTATTCCTAGAAGGATTTATGTTAATTTCTATTTCGAAGGAATATTATTCAATTTGTACCTAATGTATCGTTCGGGTCAACATGACCCTAAGCAACCCCCTTTTTTTTTTACTCATACATATTCATTTTTCCATGGAATGATTAAAAAAATAGTTTCTCTAATTCATCCGTTTTCTAATCTGTTTCTTTGACATGTGTTAGATCGCATACAAGGCCAAAAAGTTAACAAAATTGGTAGGAGCCAAACTATTTGTTTTTATTGCAACGACATTTTTCTTTTACTGCAGTATTTCACTTTCTGATATACTATAAAAGAGTTGTGCCTGTGATAAGAGAAAAAAAGGCGAATAACATACATTTGAGTCACGCTAATATAGCTAAACTAGAAGAAGCTTTTTTGACAGACAGAGCGCGCGTGCGAGAAGAAGAGTATCCTGGTAATGAAAGTCATGCAAGTGATGAAATTGAGAGTGAAACTTCTGACAACGATTCTGATACCTATATTAAACAAATGAACTATAAAGAGTCCAAGAATCTCGAAACAAAGTAGTGTGCTAATGTTATCAAAAGTACTCCAGGGGTCACAAGATATGCAATGGCAAGGATATAAAAAGTGCATTTGAGGTCGTATTCAATTCTACAATTGAAAACGAAATCATAAGAATAGCTCATATTGAAGGAGAAAAAGTTTATGGAAAAAAGTGGACAAGTATCGAAAGTAAAACTTGTCAAGCATATGTTGGCTTATTGTTAGCTGGTGTTAACAAATCATAAGGAGAATCTCAACAGAAAGCTTATAGGATAAAGAAAATAGCAGAGATATATTTCCTGCAACAATGTCCGTCAAAACAGTTTAAACCATATGGAGGGTTATTAGTTTTGATAATAAATCCACTAGTCAAGAAAGGATAAAATTGGATTAATTAGCCGCAGTGCAAAGTGGATAGATAGAACTACCGAAATTATACAATCCGTATAAAATATTACTGCAGATCAACAGTTAGTAGGATTTCGTGGCTGATGACCTTCTAAACAGTATATACCAAGTAAGCCATCTAAATATGGGACCAAAATAAGGGTTTAATATGATAGTAAAACTTCGTATGTACTGAAAACAAAAATTTGAGTAGCAGAGACACAGTCATAGACGATTATTCAGGAACCTGTAAATCACCCTTTTATGTGTTGGGATTCAGGGGAGGAGTGTTCAAAATCTTGGGGGTCTGGAATGTCAGCCTGAAAGATAAAGGGAGGGGGCACGAAGATCGAAAGTGTAAGAATTACTGCTTTAAGGAATTATAAACTTAACAATTTAAACGCTTGTTATTTCTCTGAAGGGAAGTTGTATTTCTCTATAAAAATAAACATGAGCTAGGTCTAAAAATTTTCAAAATTAAGTTCACAAAATTTCCTAAATAATGTTTGGATTACAATTTTCATCATGACATACAAATCTAATCTAGTAACCCAACTTCTAAATGTTTCGTTAATTACATCCTTGAATGAAAGTTTGTATGCTAAAAAAATCATTTTATCTCTTGAAAAAAATATTTTCTTCTTCCTTTGCTTCACAGTACAGCGTATACACGTAGTTTGAAGCGAAAAATTGTTGAGAACTCGCAAATTTTTAACGCAATTACTACATGCAAAACATCAAAATCCAGAAAGACCTCAATCTTAGCCTCCAAATTCAATTCCTTAAATAACTGAAGGAAACTTTGTAAACTTTATTATTAAGTCCCTCTAACAGAAAAGTGTTCACAATTTTTTTCATCTCATACTAAAATTACTAACTTTATAAAAATTTAAAATAGTTCTCAAAAGGTATCAAAATTTGATGTTTATATACAATCTGTCCATAAATCAAAAACTACACTTGATGATTTGTAGAGAAATTACATAAATTTTTTGTAATGTATCTTATTTTAATCTTAAGATATAACGATGTAAGAAGTGAAAGGTTAATTCTAATTTAAGTACATATTTTATTGATTTAGACTATTTTAATACGAATAGAACTATAAAATAATCGAGATGAATTACTGAAAAAAAATCATTTTTATGAACATTTTATTTTTTAGACTTCACAAAGGATTTTCCATGAACAGTTTATTATTTGAAAAAATCAGATTCCGACAAAAATAAAATGTTGGTCTCTTATGCATTTATTTTATCTATCACAATTCCTTTCGGTTATACTTAAAATAGTAACAAATAGTGTTTGTCTTCATTTGAATGATTAATTGAATCAGCACATTTAGTTATATTCTCTGATGATATATTGTACAGAAATATCTCAATTATCTCCCACAAACAAGTATTTTTAGCAATGACAAATTTACATACAAAGTGAATTCATTGTTATGAGCTAAATTATTGCATCATTTGTCATAATGAATTCTCCTCATTTATCATTTCATTCTGTGGGTCTAAAGTATAAATTTTGAATTCATTAATAATAATTATAATTCACTGATATTTTCAACCAATATTACTGTACAATATGTTACTACACTTATTACACTTAACGCACTGGGAATACGTTAAAAAATTTAACTATTGTCTTTGAAAAGTAAAACAGAAAATGTATTTGAAATTTTTTCCCGCAAACCACCTTAGATCTTAATTGTTTCAATAGAAATTTATATATTTAAAAAGGGCATTCAAGTAATTTATATCTGTACATATATAACGGATTTTAATATATTTTTTCTATATAATTTAAATATTTTGCAATTTTGCCATTTCCTCTTAGGTTTAGATTTTTTTTTATTTTAAGATAAAGAAATATTAAACAATCATTTTAAGTACATATATCGAGTTCTTTTTCCTTTATTGAATGAAATTAATATAATATTGCAAACGAGGTTTATTATTGGTATCTATTGTAAGTTATGCTTTAGTTTTTTATTTGATTTAAAATTTTATATTAACATTACTTTGGCTTTTCCCTTCATTGGGACGATAAATGAGTACCAAGCATACTTGGGGACTAAACACTGGGAGTTTTGCTTCAGGCTGACCACATGGTTTGGAGATCTGCTCATGCACCTCAGCGCCCAACGTCACATATAATGTAATGGGCACAGTAGACCTTGACCCTCATGGGCTGTTGTGCCACTGAGTTTAGTTTACTTTGGTTTTAACAAAAATTATGCAAGAGTTATCAATGCAGGATATGCCAAAAGTGAAAGGCAATTGACTATTCAAATTATTGACAAAGATCGAAATTGTTATTATTCTTTCATCCTTCTTAGGTGAACTGTTAAAATGAAAAAAAACAATATATATATATATATATATATATATATATATATATATATATATATATATATATATATATATATATATATATATATATATATATATACAAATATTTACAAACGTTTTCACCCCAATTTTTTTTATATGAGTGCTCCATATGTCCAAACCTTTCATTTCTCTCTCTTTTTGAACACGTTTTTCGTCATGCTGTAATAAATTGATGATGTACTACCGCAACAATGTCAACGTTCGAGATAACTAGCCAAGTTGGGAACCTCGATTTGGCTTGTGTCATATGCGTTGAATTGGAAATCATGTGTTACGTTTCATATTAATGCCGTTAATACGGTTGCGATAGCAAACTCTCGTAGAAAAATATCGCAGCGATTTCCTGGACCTGAGTCTTTGTGTGAGAAAAAAGGCGTTGTCTCATTCGAAGACTAATTAACAACCTTTAGAACTAAATACTCAACTTTCCAGGAAGCTAGAAGAGCTGCAGGTTTAATAAAATCTGAAAACTTTATCAATGAAGTGTTGGAAGATACAGCTTCAGCGATAAATTTTACTAAACAGGGCTAAGAATGAAATTTTATGAAAAGAAGAACAAATAAAAATAGCTAAATAATACATGCGAATTAGAGTTTTACAGTTTGATCAATGACTATGAACTGTTGTATAATTTGTAGAATTGGGGTTGGTCTGCCATTAAGTGGGAAGTGAGTCCCTCCTCCTTCTCCCTAGTTTTATTAATACTATTGCTAATAACAAAAGGGGAGCTTTTGAGGTATGTTTTTATTATTATTTATTTAAATCTGGTCAGAATTTTTTTATTTGATTAAATGGTTTCTACTTGTTTATATCTCTTGAGAATTAATAACTATTTCAGAAAGATGAAATATAATTCACGTGTTTGCGTAAACATTTTGTAGCATTAATATTGTGCTGTATTTATTAAGTACTGTAAATTGAATACTTTTTAGGTCTTTTTTACACCTATATATATATATACATAAATGGATGTTTGTGTAATTGACCTCACTTCCCTCCAACACCATTTAACCGATTACTATGAAAATTAATGCGTATATGTATTTTTTGTGGATAAGGTTTTTGTGCATTCTCTTTTTTGCAGATCATCACCAGGTGGTGCAATAGCACATCAAATTTTGTCCCGTTCCATCAATTGCCAAATTGCCAACATGGTTGCTAAAAAGGATGCTAACTTATTTCTATCACCAACATTTCGCTATGTTTCCACTGAATCACTATTATAATGTAAGGAATGGTGTTGCTTGTGTGTGCAAATATTACAATTGTAACATAAATAACTGCAACAGAAAGTAATATAAACATATTGCACATTCAGATACAAATTATTTATACTAATTTAAGTGTTCATTACACAAAATTTGTAACAATGTATTACTTTTGCTGAGGAGAGATCAGCTTAAGATGTTATAAATAAAAAATATACTTTTATTAGCTATTAGATCTACAGACTTAAAATATAACAAATATAGTTTTTTTGTTCAGTTGGGTTATGCAAAAAGCTTTTTTTTATTTATTTGCAGTTCACGTAAAATTAACTCGCTAAAAACTTTTTATCCATCAATCTGTATTGTTTAATTTTTCAATTTACCCGCGTGAAGAACGGGTTTACCAGCTAGTTATACATAAAAAAATTGTATGTAAATGGGTATGCTTTAATTTAACTCATAATTCTTTTCATAAAAAAGAAGTAGTAGTAAATAAAAATAGTAAATAAAAAGTAAATAAAAAGTAGTAATAGAAATAATTTCATAGTAATAATAATAATTTCATAATAATTTCATAGTAAATAAAAAGTAGAAATAGGAAACAAAATTATGCTGTTTATTTTGTTTATCTAAGCTTATTTTCAAGAGTACATTAATGTATAAAACGCTGTTTAAGATATATATTATTTTTCTCTTTTTTTCGTTAGAAAACTAAATAAAGAATAATATGTTCGAAGAACAACAAAGTGAAAGAAACACGACATCCACATATTTTACCTAGTTGGTACCTTATTTAGAAATTCTTGTATTCCATAAATTCTGTGAACACTTTAATATAATTATTTATACGTTTCACACACTTCTGCTTGCACAAAGCTTTTTACTCAAATGTGAAAGAAAAAGAATCCAGGAGTTTTAGTGTATATTTTTGAGAAAGAAAATGTGCTTAGAATATACTTCAACGCATTTTCCAGATTTTCGAATGCTACTCTACAAAATTAAATCAGCAAGTTAGTAGATTTTTCTTATCGGAACAGGGAGTCTTCGAATATAGAGAAGGGTACACAGCTTGAATACAGATCGAGTAAACAAATCGAATGCAAGTCACCGAAAAGCAATATAGTTTAGGATTTAAATTTTGGGTGTATGTAAGTAGCTAAGAATAAAAATAGCTGATATTTAATTTTATAATGTTACAAAGCGTTATTTACTCTCAGTATCATTTAGAAAAGAAAATAAATTCTAAAATGAATTTTTCCTTTTGACACAGAAATAGTTTTAGAAATTATTAAACTGAGTAAAATATTTTTTATAATGAATGCACAGAAAGGTGTTTAACTATGTGTTTAGTATTAAGGTTTCTAAAAAAATATTAGTTCATAAAATGATGATTAAGTAATGGAATTTAAGTTACAGGTTCATTTTGTCGGTTCCAAAAATGTTCTATACAAAAGAACAAAAAATAAAAATAAGATGATTTACAAACAAGATTTGAATTAATATTATATAAAAAAGACGGAATTAAAGCCTAGTCCCCCCAAGAGTGTTTCTATTTAGAAGTTATTCATTCAATAATAATAATAATAAAAATAAAAATATCGTTGCATTACAGATATTAAAGAAAGGCAAATCATTAAAAACAAGTTAAAATTAGATCTTTACAATCATTGACACACTAAATTACGTGATGTTCCAGTTTTATAAAAATATAATTAAGTAAATCAAATAAATATGAAATAAAATAAACTTTTTGTTAATAAGGGAGTAGTTAAAATGTTCAATTATTAGTTCATTTAAAATACTCGCTACACATTATGATTCACTTTGCTACATTTTCTTCCAGTTATAAAATTTCTTTTGAAATATTTTCCAAACAGAAAATAGAAATGATTTTTAATTTAGTATAAAATATACATTATACACACAGTTAAATTTGATAAACTATCTTTCAATTAAGAATCCTATCATTGAAATTATCTCAATGTTAAGAATGCTTTAAAATTATAGTTAAATTGAATAAACAATCCAAATAATTTGTTGATGAATTTTATTAGTTTACTTGAAGTGTGACAGCTTTTCGTTATTTCTTAAATGTACCGTACGCATATAAATCAGGCCTCTAAAATGATATTTTTAGTACAATATCATTGGTTAGATTAATTTCTTTAATGCATGTAAGATGTAGTGAAATATTAAGCACTCTCCATTGATGTGCGTAGCCAGCGATGCGGCCGATGATACCATGCGCACCTATTGTACGCTGCTGCCATAGGACGTGGATTGATTGCGTCAGTTAGCTCGGAAGGTACGCCCGCAGTGGTTCATTATGGCTTTAGCATTCAGTAAAATTATTTCGCATCTTCTGATAGTAGGTTGGTTATTACCAGATAAATAATCAGTCATAAAAAAGCACTTGAAACTCATTTTCACCTCTGAAAGAAGACAATTTTTCGAAATGTAAGACCTTGCCTTTTGGAAAAAAAACTGGCATCAATTTATATTGCAACAGCTTGTTCCTCAAAATTCGAAGTTGCTTCGAAACTCGTTTTTTTCAATATTTGCATTTGAGATACAGGGAGTTTCTTCGCTATTTTAAAGACGACTAAATTCCGAAGTTCTACATTTCGTTAGAAAGAATATGGAATTTCTCTAAGAACTTTAAATCTGAATTACAACTTTACACTATAAAATGATTAATAATTAACTGATTATGTAGACTGTTGACGAATACATATGTCTCAATATTCATTAATTATGTGGACATAAATAGAGAAAGAAATCTTGTGGTTATAAAAACAGATAGTTAAGTTAGAATGCTGATACCAAGTTTGTTTTTATTTTATTGAAAAATATAATGCAAAAACATTTCAATCAATAGTTTTACATTTTAAAAAGTATTTTTTAGAGAGAAATCTAAATCGTTTCAATATACATTTTAATTTACATCACTGCATTGCTTTAGTACTCTTTAATGTTTTTGAATTTAATGCTTCACGAATTAATGAAAATGGAAACGGCTGAATGATGAAAAGTATGGAATATAGTAATAAAATATTTTGTGAAGAAATGTATAAATTTATTGCACAAAAAAAATTATTTCAAACATTAAGAAACTGATTTAAAAAGCTATAATTTATTTCAATTCGAATGAAGTTTTGCATATATAAATAAAAATAATATATATTCTTGAAAATTAAAGAAGAAACCAAAATCAATTTAAAAAGAGATTACAAGGTTTCAAATATATATTAAATGCAACTACGCTGAATGACGAGCAAGTGAAATAATGAATAACCATCTACGCCAACATCTATCTTAATAACTGTCTCAGGGTTTGATATAAAGAAAACTCATTTGTTATAGATTATATGATTGGGTGGTTTACCAATTCAATTAATGAAATAGAATACTTTCCGCTTAAGAATCTTTTGAATTCAATTAATAGGCAATGAAGCGATGTGTGGAAGACAAAAAAAGATTAAACTTCTTATACTATATTGTTTGAATTTCCCTTTAATCTCTCTTAAATTATCTTCTCCAGTGAGTGTCAGGTAAATAATCTTAACAGGCATTTATTTATTCTTTATGCATTAAATTAAATATTTACTACATAATTTGATCCAATATCTTGAAAATTTACTAAAAAAACTAAAATAATTAAAAATTGCTAACTTAAATCAGTGGCTCAACAGCCCATGAGGGCCAAAGCTTACTGAGCCCATATCAGTATGCGTGACCTTTACCCCTGAAATGCATGAGCAGATGTTAGGGTCAAGTGGTCAGTCTGATGTGACACCCCCAGTGTTAAATGCCCAAGCAAGCTTGGTACTCATTTATCGACGCACTGAAGGGATGAAAGGGTGAGTTGACCTTGCACAGCCCGGAGTTTGAACTTCGGACCTGAGGTGTGGAAGCGCGAGCTCTACCACTCAGGTACAGGAATTTAAAAATTGCTAAATGTATGATTATTATTATTCATATTATTAATGACGAAGCATTATTAGTATATTAGTATTTTCAAATAGATAATATAACATATTAGATGCCTTATGTAAATGTATCATTACGCCCCCATAGTTTCGTTTCTTCAATCTCTTTCTAATTAGGGGAGAAAACCGACATGCTCTATACACGCATATATACAATCACTTAGACACTCGTAGCCACGGTAATCTAGTGGTGAAGTTCGTGAATTCGTGACAGGCGTGTCCTGAGTCAACGCCTAGTGCACCTGAATACCCAACGTGTAGATTGGTGCCGATACGCGTTTAATGTGGAAGCTCAAATGTCCTCCCGTTGGTGTGGCGGGGAAGTTAGGAGAGAGGGCTTTCGACTCAGGTGTCGCCCTCTTCACTTAACCAATAGTCACCGTGCAGCTTAAAAGTGTGACATTAATAAAACTCTAACTCTCACTCACTCAATCATTACTATATATATATATATATATATATATATATATATATATATATATATAGATCTCCAAATCTATTCTACAATTATTTCTATTAGACAAATTATTTTGTTGAATGAAGATAAGATAACAAGTTTGTGACTGGCTCATCGCGATTTCTTCTTAAAATTCCTTTTGGGTTTCTTTGGGGGCCGAATGGCAATTCTTTCCAACCAACTCAAGAAATGAAACGTGAAATATGCAAATTAGAGATCTTATAAATAGTATTAGTTTAGCGTACGGGGGCGTTTAGGCGTGGGTATGGGAAGTAAATATACAAGATCTATGATTACACAAGTGTTAAAACATAAGTGAGAGGAAATCCCTCATACAAGACTTGATCTATCCATGCATGTGCGTTCAAGTTAAAGGTGAATACCATTCTACAAGGATAACCGACACGTCTGTTAGGATTCAAGCGAATTGCTGCTAATCCAAGATAAAGCAATACGATCATTTATTTAAACTACTAAGAACAGCATGTTTATTGAGATTAAACTTAGTTATTCTTAGTGTAAAGTTAAACTTAGCGGTCACAGTGACGCAATTATTTGCTAATACGTATTGTGCGACTCTTCACCTCAGATTCACTTGGTTTGAATATTAATACTATAATTGTATATTGTTTAAGTTAATATCTTAATAAAGAGACATTAAGATTATGGCAACGTCTAGTTCTTCATTCACTGCCTCAACTCTATGTTGCGAGGATAATATAGCAGTAGGGAAAACCCCACGGGCTCATGCCTTACAAGTTTTGTAGAAACCGACCTCAGTAAAAGGGGAGCTGTGGAGAGTTACGAAGTCGTTATAGAAAATAAAAATTCTTGCTTTAGAACTACACTGCTGGCCACCGTAAATGCAACACCAAGAAAGACAAGAGATAGCACAACAAAATTTATTTTGCAGATAATATGTTAATCAAGTAACAAATTATTAAATTTATAGACTTCTGTAAGGTGTTGTTCCTGCCAGAATCAGTAGCCAGAGTAGCCGCCATTGTTGGATATCACCGCGGCCACACGCTTCGGCATTGATTTAAAGAGACTTTGGGTGTGTTTTGGGGGTACAGCAGACAAAGCAGCTTCCACACGTTGCCAACGTTTATCTGGTGTGGCAGCTGGGGGTGTAATCTGGGTCAATCGTTGAGCACTATGGACTACATGTTTTCTATCAGTGAAAGATCTGGAGAGCAAGCCGGCCAGGGAAACAATTAAATCTAGTGATTGACGAAGAACCTTAAGGACAATGCGTGCCACGTGTGGTCAAGCATTATCCTGTTAAAACATGGCTGTAGCCAAGCCCTGAAGGCAAGGAAGGAGAACTGGCTCCAACACTTCAAAGATGTAGCGCTGGCTTTTTAAAGTATCGGTAATGCGTACTGGAAGAGTGCGAGAGTGATATCCGATTCCGCTCCATAGCATAATACCCGGTGCAGGACCAGTGTGGCGGTGCATAACGCAGCTGTTCAGAATCCTCTCTTTACGGTCTCTCCAGACTCGAATTCGACCATCGTGGTGTTGCAGACAGATGCGTAACTCGTCAGGAAAGACAACTTCATTCCATTCTGCCGCCTACATCCTTCTTTCATCGCATCATTGGTGGCGGAGACGTTAGTGGTTCTGCGTCAAGGATAGACCAAGCAATGGACGTCTTGCGAACAGACCACTCTGCTGTAAAAGGCATTGAATGGTATGCACAGACTCTGAATGATGTGTTTCAGACTCAATATGCTGTGCTACGGTTCGTGATGTGACTGAGTGATCCGTCACTGCCATGTGCACAATTTGTCTATCCTCTCGTGAAGTGGTGCACTGAGGTGGATGCGATAGACCACGTAGGTCCGTCGTATCTTCCTGCATCCAATGGTCACATATCGTCATTACAGTTGTTTGGTTTAGTCCAACACGACTACCGGTTTACCTGAAAGATAATCCACAATCTCTCGGTAGGCCACTATTCTTCCTCTGTCGAACTCGGATACTTGACCAAAAGCTGATCGCTGTTTTCTACGTGACATAACTGATCGTTTTTTGGCAAAACCACAAGAAAAACACAATTGCCGAACTTGAAAACGTTGAAATTTTCAAGGCTTAAATAGCGCTTTGAGGTGGCACCACAGGCGCGCGTAATGTGTGTTTACGCTGAAATTCTAATCATTTGCATATCTCACCTCCACTAATAGAGGTTGCAAATTTCATGTTATTTGAATGCTTCCTTCAGGGTGTTGTTCTTTTTACGGTGGCCAGCAGTGTAATTGATCTGCAGATTTCTAATTTGGCAAGGATGCTTCTTTTGTTGATTATATATCCGTTAAAATGGGTTTTGTAGAATTTACATCCAAGGTCGACGAATTACAGGAATGTAAATGAAAAATATACTTCTGGTTTAGAAATTCAACTCTTGTCCTTTTTCAATCAAGAGACGAAGACTAAAATAATGTTTTTAATACTGTTGAATATTTTATGTTAGGACTTAAATATATCAGTTACTGAAAAAATATATATAGTCATACAACATCATTTTTATATTCGACGTATAACGCGCTGCCGTAAATTTCGATCTTATGTTTTTTGTTGATAGTGCGCATTATACGCCAGATTTTATGGTTATTTATATTATATGAAAAGTATTTGCATTTTCTTTTATATCTATTAAGGTTTTCTATTAAATGTTGATTGAAAAGTCCTTTTCCAAATGAAAAAGCTCAAATGAAATCATTTATTTACTAACTTATTATTTTTATAAATTAAAACCATTAATATATGTTATTAGTTCGCGAAATTTACATAAAACTTCTTAAAAACATTTTATAAATAAAAAAAATGTATAACAAAAAACTTCACTGTTAAAAACGGGCAAGGACTTTTTTTTAATCTTTTGATAAACATAAAAAATTACCCTAATACGCCAGATATTTTCTGCTCTAGAATTTCTCCAGTATATAAATATTACATTAAACGAGTATAATTGTATGAGTAAATAAATATTTTGATTTAGAAAAGCGTAACTGTCTGAAAAGTATTTAATTTGAATAAATATTTTAAATGTGGCAAATTCAATTTCTGAAAAACTCGCTAAAATATTTGCTTCCGTTTCGTTTAATGTTTAATTTAAGCAAACTATTTTTTTATAGTCTTCACTTCTGTATAAAATTCAAAATGTGCACGTGACGATTAAAATTATTTTTATCGTACAATTATGCTAAGAATATTTTTTTACTTCGTATTTATCAATCTGGCTACAATCTTATAACCACTTTTTCAGGAAATTATATGGCAACATTCGCTACATATAAAAATTCGTATTTTTCTGCGTTTAATCTTATATTTGCTTGCTTTTCCCGAAGTTTTTTTCTATTTTTTCAAATCTAATTTTATGGGATTCTTTATTCTAATGATTTTTTCACCGTTGATCAGCAATGAGGTATGTAGTCCATATTTTCTATAAGTTTTTAAGTCTTATTTTTGTTTGATAAATTGTTTTTATTATGTCGCTATACCAATGTTGAACATTTGCGTTTATACCAGCTTTTAATATTTTGACATGACTTTTATTGAAGAATTGATATTTCAGTCAAATTAAAACAGCTCGGTACGTTATTATTTTAATTTAATTGACTTAATTTCTTATAAGTTATAATTAGTCTTTGATAGGTCATATACCAACAATTACTTTCTAGGCTGAAAGATTAAACATTTTTGTTTCAATAATTTATTGTTTTAATGTCGAATAACACAACAGTATTTATTTATCTTTCCTAAATCCTTTCTGAATAAAAGACGAAGTCTTAACTATAAATATCGGAAGCATATCCTTATTAATTCTTACTATGTTACAATGTCACTTATTGTAAATATGATATTACATAGCTTTATCTCAGTTCTTCTCTTGAAATGTCAAAAAAGTAATTAGTTAATTTTAAGAAGGGGAAGAGCTATGTTGTTAGAGAGTTTTAAATTATTTCAATATTTGCCAATACTTCCGAATGTTGAAATTTAAATGTCAATTCCTTAGGAGATTCGAAATAAATTTAAATGCCGAATAATCGGAAATTTTGGTTAGAGGCAGTCTGCAGTGCATTATATTATGCATTATGTTCCAGAGGGAAATGCCGCAGAATATTCGAAAATCAGTCCACGTCTAGATTTAATTACGCTTCAAGTAGTTTCGTAACGTCAATCACAATATACAATTCAACAATAGTGGAAATATGTACAGAATGAGGTAGATAATACAATAAAATAAGCATTTCTTCAGAGAGATATTGAGAGAAAAAAAATGATGCACTCATTTAAAAAATATCGATATTTAAATAAATTAGAGTTGTGAATGCTAGATTTGATTTCAGATATGATATCTGCTTTAAAGAGTTGAAGCTGCATTTCATTGAATAGTTTAAAGGTTGAGTTACTGGGTTGAATGTGAGTTGTAAAGCATTATTCCTCACACGTAAGAGCAGGACACGAATTATAAAATTTTTCATTTAAACCAGTGATTCTCAAATTGGACTATATCAATCCCCAGGGTGTATGATGACTTGCAAGGCGTCTCCATAAGCGAAAGATTAACTTAGGGGTCCATAATGGATAAATGGGAGAGGTGTGGTCTATGATAGTGGATCTCATTAAACCAGATCTTAACTTTAATTTTAAAAGAAAATTTAATCAAGTAGGGTAACCAGATTTTACATACTTAACTGATTTATTTACTAAATTTCTTGAGGTTAATCTGCAGTTTTGAGGTGACAGCAAAAACTTTATTAAAACAAGGATCATTTCAGTGTTTCTTTCCAGAATTATATATATAAGCTAAAAGAGTATAATATTGGAAGCTGCGAATTTCCCCAATTTGTCACAAACAATCTGTCAGGATATTTTTATCTACATTCAGCGTTTAAATTTCCCTTATTCAGATTTTGAAACTAGATTTGAGAACGTTTTGACTGTGGTAATACCACAGTGGACAAACAATTAATATGGTGATATTGAAAAAAAATCATATTGCAACAAGAACTTATCGGAATAGGCTATAGCAAAGACTTTAAAGTAAATTTTAGAAACGGATACAAGCAATTTTGGCTTTAAAATGACACACCTGTTAATTGCACCAAATTATGGAATATTGTAAGAAAGGTTTTAAAAGCTTTTCCCTAGTTAAACATTTCAGTGTGGTTCCTAATCTCAAAAAAAAAAAAGATTTAGGGTTAAACCTGATAAGATTAATACCAAATGTTAAAAATTTGTTATTGCAGCTGTATCGGGGCTTTCATCGCGATTTCAGCTAACTGTCACATTGGGTTCAGAAATCACACACACACATATACACACACACACATATACACACACATATACACACACATATACACACACATACATATACACACACATACATATACACACATAAACATATGCACACACGTACATACGCACACATACATACACACATACACACACATATATATGTATATGTATATATATATGTATATGTATATTTATATATATATATATAATCCAAAACATAAAAATACACATAGTTAGAACCTAAGATATCTATACCAAATAGGAAGAAATAGGGACAGTAGTACAATAACAAACTCCTGGTTTTAGGAACCAAGATTGCAGGTTTAAACAAGTTTTAGGGCTAGCCAACCTTCACCTGTAGTTTGTCATACTACGTACCAAGAGGAAAGGATAGAATAACATTTGGATGAATTTAAACATTATAATAAAATCACTAAACTAATAAAATATAATTATAAAATTGTAGCCTACTAGTATTCACATTATACATTAAAATTCGATGAAAAATGTAAAGGGTGTTTTTTAGAGGTATAGAACTTTAAATTGCAATAAAACAACGATGTATTATTCGATTGACATGAATTTTTTTTATTCGAAAGATAATCTTATGCCATTACATTTTAAATATGATTTCTGGCATATGACTGCCACGGCTGGCTCGGATGTAGTCCAATCTGGACGTCCAATTTTCGATGACTTTTCCAACATTTGTGGCCGTATATCGGCAATAACACGGCGAATGTTGTCTTCCAAATGGTCAAGCGTTTGTGGCTTATCCGCATAGACCAATGACTTTACATAGCCCCACAAAAAATAGTCTAGCGGTGTTAAATCACAAGATCTTGGAGGCCAATTCACAGGTCCAAAACGTAAAATTAGGCGGTCACCAAACGTGTCCTTCAATAAATCGATTGTGGCCCAAGCTGTGTGACATGTTGCGCCGTCTTGTTGGAACCACAGCTCCTGGACATCATGATTGTTCAATTCAGAAATAAAAAGTTAGTAATCATGGCTCTATACCGATCACCATTGACTGTAACGTTGTGGGCTTCATCGTTTTTGAAGAAGTACGGACCAATGATTCCACCAGCCCATAAAGCGCACCAAACAGTCAGTTTTTCTGGATGTAGCGGTGTTTCGACATACACTTGTGGATTAGCTTCACTCCAAATGCGGCAGTTTTGTTTGTTGACATAGCCATTCAACCAGAAGTGCGCTTCATCGCTAAACAAAATTCGTTATGAAAATCGGGAACAACGGCAATCTCGTTTTGGGTCCATTCGACGAATCTACGCCTTGCTTGATCATATTTAAAATGTAATGCCATAAGATTCTTTTTCGAATAAAAAAAATTTCATGTCAATCGAATAATACATCGTTGTTTTATTGCAATTTAAAGTTCTATACCTCTAAAAAAACACCCTTTAGATAGTAAGACTTACTTCGGGAGTGTATCAACTGGTTATGTTTCCCGTCAAATACAAAAGAGGGAAAGCAGTTTCGTATAAAGTTATATTATGATAGATTAATATAAAATTTATATATATATATGTACTTTTAAAAAAATCATAAATGTATATTGATATAAATATTAGTGTAAAATATAAATGAATCCTTAAAATATTTAAATATTATTGAATTATTAAACACGTGGCGCCTTCTATTTAATTATTGTATAATTAGTTTAAAAAAACCCACATAATGTCAATAAGTTATTAATACAAGTTGTGTGTGTGTGTATAACATTACGAACTATTAGAAATATAATTGTAAAGAAAGTTAGCAGGATATCTATGCCTTAAACATTGTTTGATAAAGTTATTAATGTTTAAATAAATTTTAGCGTTATCACTAACTAAAACATTATTACGATAAATATAGTTAAAAATAATATTTCTATATATAAATATTGATAAATTTGAATTTCAGTAAGGCACTTTAAGAATGTTAAAATTAAAGGCATGTCTTTTATCATAAATATTACTATGTAATTTCAAATCCTTAATATACAATGTTACATCTAAGTAATTAGTTTTAATTGGATTATTATTAATTTTAACTAAGTTTAGGTAAGCTGGATTAAAATTAATATTGGGATTTAAATTATCATTTTTACCAAAAATAATTAAATCATCAATATAACTGAAAATGTAATAGTCATTATTAATAATATAATTATTTTCATAAAAGTATAAACATAAATTAGCCAAACTATTGCTTGCTGGCCCTCCTTGTGGTAGTCCTTTGTATTGTTTATATAATGAACCATTAAAATTAATGTAATTTTCTTTTAAGACAAAATCTATGTGAGTTTTAAATTTGTTAAAATTAATATTAACATTATAAATACTGAGGTTTTCTGAAATTACTTTAATAATATCATTCATATCAATGGAATTGAAAAGATCTTTAAAGTCATAACTATGAACTGAGTAAATATTTTTATTTTTGAAAAAAATCTTTAATATCTTTACTATTTTTAATATAATAATATATATATATATATATATATTGGAAGTTAGCATTCGAAAGAGTCGGAAGTCTATGTCTATGTGCAGAAGTTATTGCTAAGGGGGAAGAGAATTCGCAAAGTAGAGAGGTAGCGATAAAGTGTGTGTGATTTGAGATAAAGCTTAAAAGAACCCTAAGTCCTTGAATTAGCCTATCCGTGCCGATACATACGAACCAAAAGTGGGTCCGAGACCAAAAGGAACATAGTCGGTTTAAAGCCGCAACAGAAATGACAAGGACGTAGCTGTTTACCTAGAATATAGTGGTAAGCGAATTTATGTAAGCTATAATGAAAGTGCGTATATTAGTGAGATAGGAATTAATCTATAAAGTTAGATTCAGTGGTCAATTGCGCGATTATTAGGTAATACGTGTTGCGCCTTCTCATTCTGGATCATTCTCCTTAGATTATTATTGTTGTGCATTATGTTTAAACTAAGGTATTAATAAACGGATTTTAGTATGAATGATCCGCGAGTGGTTCTTTATTCTTCCCTACAGAAACAGGTTGCGTAGATAGTGTCGAATGTGAGTAAGGAGGCTTCACATAGCAAAAGATTCATCTATCCCTATAAAAGCATCTGTTTGCTGTTCAGTTATTTTATGCATTAATTAAATTTTAATCTAATTAATGAACACATGCTTCTTAAGTTTTAAACACTGAACTTCACTACAGTTAGAATTCTAAATTTTTAAAATTAAGTAGCTCTATGCTAGCTTTCAGAAAGACATTAAAATTAATAAATTTGCAAAAAATCAATATTAAGTAAGCAAGGGCTTACCCCAAGCCAAAAAATTATTGCAGACGGTCTATGAGATTATTTTAATAAGGCAGAGTGGGGCAATTATATAATTTTTCTTTCGAAATGACTTTTATTGTGAATCGATTGCTAAACGTTGTATCATTGAATGATTCAGTATTTTATAGAAGTTCTATACTGAAACAAGCTTTCAAACCTATTATACCATTATTAATGTTTATTTATATATGAAGAAAGAAAATTAAAAACATTGTCACATGGTTTCTCTTTGTTAGATGACTAAATCAAGATGTAATGTTAAATTAGCTTGAAGCATTAATATTATAATTTTCCTGTCATCGTATGGTTAGTCTAGATGACTATAATATATAGACTACAGCAGTGCTTCTCAAACTGTAGGGAAGCCCCCCTAAAGGGTGTGAGGGGGACGCGAGCAAACAGAAACATCGAAAACAAAAGATTATTTAAAAATTATTAATTTACGGAAAGTAAGCAAACAAAATACATTCTAACATAATAAAAAAAATATTCATTTACACTGATGTAATACATTTATAAATGTATCAGTACTGCACAATGTAATTTACAATTAATTTAACAATAAGAACAACATTAATAATTACCAGTGACTCCATGGGCTTGTAATATATAAAAAATTATATACAAAAACTAACGCATTACTTGTCTTCATAAATTGTACGGTTCACAATTAATCCCTTAGCTGCCAATTAAAAGTTACTCGATTTGCTCCCCGATGCCACCGTTTTCCAAGTAGGTGTGTGTATGTAATAAATTGAGGGGTGGGTGAGGGTTAGTAAAAAAGCAAATCGTCTGAAATAAGTAATTCCTTCCCAAACACTATTAAGGTCCTTTTACTGCATTCCCAAGTCTTAGGAATAATTTTATGGATAGCAGTGACAGAGAAGATCATACTTCGGAAAGACGTGTATATACAACCGGATACAATTAACGCTTTGGCTGAGTGAGACGTTTATATACGGTTATCGAACTTAAGAGGTTAAAATCGTATTGTATTCGCGTATTGTATAGTATTATTGAATTCAATACATTGTTATTGTATGGAGAGGGGAGGCGCGATGAAAATTATCATTGAATATTGTGTCGCAAATATTGAAACTTTGAGAAACTCTTGACTATAGTACATTGTAGCGTTGTGGCCCCAAGTTTACTTAATTTCTGGGTAGCTAGATGGATCACACAGCTTAAGTAAAAAATTACTGTTTATTTGCAAATAGTTAATGCAAAATTTGCACACGTTCTATTATATCTATAAGATACATATTTTACCCATCTAGTTGTCATGTACTGGATTTCGTGGACTGTTTGGCTCGTTCTCAGGGGTCTGCCGCTGGATTTCGTAAGGTTAACACTTTACCAAAACTATGAAGTTAAAATTCTATTAGGTCACCTCTGAAAGTCCGACTGCCCGCAACTTTTTCCTACCAATCGCCAAGTCCCGATCACCCTTCTTTCTGTTGCCTTGCAACCTTTTCGAAATTTTCGGTTCTTGCTAATCTTTGATCTCTAGCTATAGCTGATTCAGCTAACCCGCAGATTTAGACCCGCAGAATTCTTAAGTTCATCATCATCCCTCCGATCTCTGTCTTTGATCCCACTGATAGAGTTTCTCTCACGCATAAAAAATTTCTTATTGGATGGAACACGGATCTGCACTCGACTCCCTCAGTCTTGGTCCCAACCGTCATTGGTCCTTCAAGGACAAAAATCTGCCGGGATTTTGATTTTCGTATCTCTGTATATCGTAAACCAAACCTTAAGGTCTATAAATCGACCTAACGTGTTTCACTGAGAATATACTCCTTGGCTTTTATTCCTTACAATAAGCAACATTCCTATCCATACATGTGTAACACGGTACCATGTTCGAGGGAACGAAAGAATGGTTAGCCTGTGAAACAGTCAGGCTCCATTTGCAGTTCAACTAATATTCATGTAGAAATTCACACACAAGAACGCTGCGAATTGGAAAACGGAGAAATGTTTTCAAATTTTCATTATCATAAAGTGGGAGAAAGAACACTATAAAATAACAAATACCTAAAAAGGCCGTTGGTAGCCTAGTGGATGGAGCTTCGGACTCCAGACCGGAAGGTCTGTGGCCGATGCCGCCAAATACCCCCCGAGTACACACGGTGTACGTGCTCTTTAAATCAGTGGGACCGAAGTCTTGTGGGCTGAGTCACGAGCGCAGGTAACTGGTGAATATTTCCCTCCCTTCAGTTCCATGCAGAAATTGTGGAGGTGGAGATAGTTGTTGTCGCCATCAATCGTCCCTTCGGGGAATTTCGCCGAGCTAAATTGTACTGTCACCTGTATGGTGCTCAAGGCCAATGACAGGCGTACTTCAAGCCCCTTGCCACGATGAATTTCGTGGGTCTAGTTCTGACTACGTCAGATAGGTGGCATTAGCCACAACACAACAACAGGCTGTGCAAAACATTTTCTGAAAATACTATAAGCAACAAAACGTTCTCTCAATCAGTATAAGGTAATCTAAATTTATCAAACATTATTTTCTCAAAATACCAAAAAGGACATAATAAGAAAAGCCTTTTTTTATTATGATAAAAAAAATTAAGATGATTTTTTACTATATTTGTGTCTGCACAGAATTAAAAAATATCCAATTGGCATTGATAAAGAGATAAAATTTCACCTTACCCAGGTTTCGTTCGTTGTTTTGTGAGTTTTATTTGCCATACGTAATGAATATCAGTATTAGAAAATATTTGAAAATATATTTTTATTCTGTTTGCAGCTGTAAATGACTTGGAAATAATTTATTCTTCTTACGAATAATCATGCAACTTTATTTGAAAATTTTAAATTTCCATGAAAATAAATTAAAGGATTTAAGATTTAATTTCACACTCTGTTATCCCCATAATTCCATGTATGTTTGAGAGTATGAAGAGCTATTAACGTTTTGAAATCAAAGAAAAGGAAACAAAATAATTTTTTTGTTTGCATTTTATAAGATGCTTAACAAAAATAAACTGCTAAACTGTTATAACAAAAATAATCTGCTGAACATTTTATGATTCTTTCTTAAGATTTTAAATAATTGATGAATATCTGTTCTAAAATCTGAAACGGAAATCTTACTCTTTCTCTATGTAAACACCTAATGAGCAATATAAAAGCTAACGTAGAGAACAAAGTGCTTGGTTAAAAAAACTCAATTTTCTTCGAATCCTAATCAAGAAATATATAGCTTATATTTTAAATTCGGAACTAGAAAAATGTATTAAAAATTAACACGTGTGAATATTGATGTGGAAATAATAACTCTAATGAATCAAATGTAATGAATTTTTACTATTATTGTAGCTGATCATATTTTAAAAATTCTTTATAGAAGCATGAACTATTATTATCATTCATATTATGGTAAATATAAAAATATTGCTTACATTTTAAAAACATCATCATGATTCTTTTTACACAGTATGCATTGAGATTGGAAACCAATCTTTCTTATACCATTTTAAAGCTTGAAAATTTAATTTACATCAATTAAAATAGAAACTAACGAATTTCAATTACGTCAGTAATGAAAATTCTTGAAAAATGTCTGTTCACTTATGAAATATAGCTTGCTAAGAATTAAAAAGCTTGCCCTTAAATTCCATTTATTCCTGACAAAAATGGCTGTGGCAGTATTTTCATCTAAAAATAAAAAAAGGATTTTTTTATTTTTATCAAAAAAAATAAATAAAAAAGAATTACTAAATTAAATAAATAAATTCATAAAGTTATATCCTTTTTAAAGGGGATTTATTTATAAATTTTCCTTTGTATAAGATCTTTCAAAGATCTTCTGCTTACATTGTTAATTTTTGAACATATAACCAAAATCAATAGAATAAATGGTCTCTTTCTCTCTGGGTTCCAGGCAATTTTTAAGTCTTCAAAATTCATCTCCATTATAGTTAGGCCTAAACAATTTATCTTGCTTTAAATGATTTATAATTATGGTTCTCCGTATTTTGGTTACATTTTTGCGTGCTACATAATAATCAAAGCAACGTATTTTTTTTAAAAAAATGCAAAGCATCTTCACGAGGAAAAATTTAAAACTTTGTGAATGTGTTATTTAAAAAAGAAAGAAATGCAGATATTATAATGAAAGTACTCTCTTGGGTAACTTTTAAATTTCTGCTTTGAATTTACAATCTAAATAAAAAGGACTTTTGTTAGAATGAGCATTTTATATTTATTAATGTTAACTTCCTTTTATGAATATTTATAGAATATAAAAAGAGTTTTCTTAAAAATTACCATAATATAATATATCTTAAAGTAAGGTAATACTAAGAATTTATTGTAGAGTTTCAAAGAAAAATTGATTTAATTTGTTAAACACTAGATGTCAAGCGAGTTAATATTAACGTCGCACTGTTCAGCTACACGAGGGCTTTTGGCGATGGACCATGTAATTTTGAACCATGGTCAAGTGACGTGAACGATACCAGAGCTGGCACCCCCTTTCCTAACTACCACACCACGCCACAGGAAGGACATTTCAGCTCTCGACAGATTTAACGAGAATTGCTGCCTTACACGGCGTGTCTTTTGTGGTACTGGGCTCGAACTCATGGCACGCCTGCCATGATCCGATACTTTGACCACTAGGCTACCATTACCCTTCTAGATGTCGAAACACTAGCTGTTGGAGAAATGGCCAATAATCTCGAAATATTGTCACCAATTCAAGAGATTATATCTTATAAATAGGGTCAAGGATGAAACTTCTCACGTTGACGAGGCGTGGAAGTTTGGAGAGGGAAATTTCTATTCTTTGGGGGCGTCTTCTTGACTTGACATTGGCTCGTAATGACGTCATTCGTAGCCAGTAGCCTTTGTGTATGTGTGTTACAACAGCAAATAATGAATTAAAGCTTTCTTGTACACATTCTATCACATCTATCTTCATTCGCAGAAAAAATGCCGATGAGAGATATCTAAGTTTTGATTAGAATTAATTATGCAATGACTATATGAATCCAATTAATATGATTTTGAATTATAAGTAAACTATCTGCTACACCCGCTCATCGCACGGGTGAATTGAAAAATTAAATAATTTAGATCGAAGGATAAATAACCTTTTAATGAGTTCATTTTACGTAAATTGCAAAGTATACAGAAAAAAAGCCTTTTGATATCTCAGCTGAACAAAGAATCATATTTGTTAAACTTTTACTCTGTAAGTCTAATAGCTGATAAAAAGGATTTTTTTTATTTGTAACACCCCCGTAACTCCATTGTGGGTCAATTTTAAAAACACTTTCCTAAGCTGATGTCCGCCCAACAAAAGTAAGATATTGTTACAAATTTTGTGCAATGAATGCTAAAATAGTGCAAATAATTTATATCTGGATGTGTAAAACGTTAATATTACTTTCTATTGCATTTATTTTATGTTGCGTTTATTTTATGTAATGTTGGCAACTCGGCGATTGATTGAACGTTGCGGAAATACATATACTGTAGCGTCAACTGCACTCATGTTCATAAATTAAGGACAATTAAGAATCACACAGAAATTGAACTCTAAAATAAAAATTTCACCTGTAGAATTATCACACACATCTTGAAGAAGAATATGCAAATTACAGGAAACCACCAGATGGCGCGGATAGTACGTCACAATGACGAGAGTGTAAGAGAGGGGTAAATAAGGAATGGTGGCAAAGAAGTAAAATTGTTCACAAGCGCTTTAAAAGCCTTACAGTGCAATAACCGCATAGTTATGGTACAAAGGAAGCATTTGGATGATTTTTTACGTGGTAGAATTATTGGACGACTGGAATGTGGACGTATCTAGCTGGAAGTATCCGAGGAACTTGGAATCACTCAAAGTGTCATCTCCAGGCTTTGGCAACGATTCCAAGATGATGGTAATGTGAATAGATGTTACAGCACAAGTCGCCCCCGAGTTATAACGCCGAATGAGGACCGGTATTTGACAGTTACTGCCGAAAGAAATAGACGGAGCATGGCATCAGACCTGTCTCGTCAGCTCTCTTCAGCTACCGGTATGACTGTTTCAAGGCAGACCGTCTACAGACGCTTAGGGGACATTGGTCTATATGCTCGTAGGCCTGTCAGATGTGTTCTTCTTACCACAACTCACTGTCGCCTTCGATTAACCTGGAGTAGAGAGCATGCATTGTGGACACTATGACAGTGGTCTTGTGTGATGTTTTCCGACGAGTCCAGGTTTAGTTTGCAGTCTGATTCTCGCCGGACTTTAATATCGAGGGTGCCAGGTACCCGTTACCACCAAGAGAACACCATTTTATGACACCGTAATGGTGGTGGTGCAGGATGGCTCGTTTGGGGAGGAATTATTCTTGGTACCAGAACTGACCTGCATGTTCAGAGTGTAACGATGACAGGTCACATCTATCGGGATGTCATTCTGGAACAACATGTACGTTTGTCTCAGGGCACCATGGGTGCTGAATTTCTGTTTATGGATGACAACGCCCGTCCTCACCGTGAAAACATTGCAGACGAATGCCTTCAATCGGAGGATATTAACTGTATGGATTGGCCTGCGTACTCACCGGACTTGAATCCGATAGAGCATGCGTGGGATATGCTTGGCCGACGAATTGCAGCCCGTCAACCCCCTCCCACCTGTCTATCGGAACTTCGGAGGGCATTGCTTGATGAGTGGTGTAATATTCCCCAAGATGAGATTGATAATTTGATACTGAGCATGCCTAGGCGTTGTAAGGCCTGTATTGCATCGTCCGGGAGACATACTGCGTATTAACCATCATACTAGCCATGTTATACTGTTTTTTGTAAATAGGTTCTTTTTTGAAATTTGTTCCAGGGAGTTTAAATCGCAATTTTTATTAATTATGTCAAACATATAGCATCTTTTTTACTTTACCTTTTGTTTAGTAAATAGACTTAACAAGTAAGTCAAATTTGTTTTGCATCTGTCTCTTTCTTTGCCTGAACTTCATTGTCCTTAATTTATGGACATGAGTGTAGTACACCTAATATAACAATACATACTTCCCTGTTTGAATCGGATATTGGTCATCTATTTCATTGATTTTATTTTGATTTTATTTCTCGGAAACGTAATTTTTTTCTAAACTAAAAGTAGGCAAAGTTACTCCTTATAACATCAGCCTTCGGCCAGTGAAAGTCCCTTCAAAATTAGTCCAGCAATTTCACAGATTAGCTGAAAGAAACAGACAGACAACAATAAAAAAAATTGATTTTTTGATACAAAGTACCGTTTATAATTTTAAATGTATTTAGTAAAATGTTATTAATTTGAAATTGCAGACATTTCAATTTTATTCATTTGAATAGATGGCAACAGTTGAATTATTATTCATATCCTTAAAAATTTCTGCAATCTATCATTAAATAAAAAGAGGTATGTCGTTAATAATAACGTGCAGAACCTCTTATCGTATTTTTGTCTGTATTTCTGAGAATCTATGTGAGAATATGATATTGATGCAAATTATATTGAAATTCATCCGCTATCATTTACACAGTGGGAGTCAAGAATCATTAAATAAAGTGTGTAAACTTCAAACATTAAACTTATTAACATTAAAATAAAAAGATAAATTTTAAAAACTGTTGTTGTTTTTTCTTATCCCACTTGAACAACAAAGACTTCTAGACCAAGTCCATGAACCCGTGCGTCTTTAAACTTTGAAGAGCTGTAGCAGGACTTGAGAGCAGCTGGTTCTTATGGCAACCAATATCAGCCAAGATGCAGGCAGGATTGTCTTGGGTCACATTGCACTTCGTACAAGAAGGGTAAACTTTAAGACCCGCCACATGCCATTGAGCTCGAGTATGTCTACTGCGAAACCTAGCAAGAACAGTTTCATCTCGCCTATTGCCAGTCCCAAACAAAGTAGCCACCAGGATGGTTTTCTTCATACCACTCTTGTACAAGGGTCTGCTTTGACGAGGAACTGACATCTTGTTCGATTCGTGCAGCAATTTCTGAAAAAGTAAGGCCACCACCATGCACATAATCTTTATGCCTGCCCTCATAGGCCAAACTATCTACAATCTCATTCTCATAGACATTCACTTGCCTACTGTAAAAAAGATCTTAACATTGGTACTCAAACTTTTTAATAACTGGATAATAATCATTGTCGTTCTGTCACCACGCTTCCACCATTCAGATAGATGCTGAATAGAGCCACGGCTATCACTGAATATCCAAATATCTGTATTGACACTCTTAGTAAGGCAGAATTTGAAAGCCTCCTCAATACCTAAGAGTTCTGCCCGAAATACTGAACAATAGTCAGGATTTCTCTTACAGATTCTAATACTATTCCTATTTTTGATGAAAATTCTACTGCTCGAGACAGTCCCTACACTCATGTTGCAATCAGTATAGATCTATGATGCGTCACACGGGACTTTATGAATAGACTCTAAAGAAAGCTGCTTAAGATACTCTGGATGTTGAGTGCCCTTGTGGATGCATGAGGATAATTCGGTATTTAAAAGGACCCGTTCATAGAAAACGATGCAGCAACATCCGTACTACGGGCTAGAGAGATATTCTACTTATTTTTGCAATCATTCCTCTCTTTCAGCATATCTAAGCGAACTTCCTCTCTGGTGACGATTGTTGTTCTTATTGTGCACACAACTAGAGATTCTGTGCTAGTCACCATAACTGATGAGCTTGGCAAAGTATTTAGCCAATAGATATATGCTTCGTAATCTGAGAGGTTGACAGGACTCTCCCAAAGTTCTGCATTGCCTCATCGTGGTGGGGGAGATTTCCTGGGCGAAATGGGCGAAGTACGTCGGAAGTGTATGCTCCTAGTAGGACCACCTATGGCGTGAAGGACAATTCAATGAGCTCAGCTAAATTTCTTGCAGCATGATGCAAATTCAGACTTCAACCTTTTATACCTCACGGGCTTGGACCAGATGAAGCTGCATCTTTCAGCTTTAATCATAACTCGTTTGTTTGAGAACTATGTACATTTTTAAACCTAAATGTTTTAATACAATATTTAATCGTGCAAACATCTTAAGAAACAGTCATAATACTAATCCTTCAAGTAAACATATTACAGGCATTTATATACTATATTTGAAAGAACTGATGCCACAGGAGAAAATAATTTATTAAATACGTTACGTTCGATAGCGGTATGATGAAGTATTGTCACTATCTGCTTACACATCGCTTGGAGAAAATTCCTGGTGAATTAGAAAATTGAGGTAGTTTGACGGTTTATTTCCTACTGATATTTATTCAACTCCTTAAAGTGTAGTATTTGATTTAAATAAAATGAGAATTTTTTTCATTATCCATTTTGACATATTTGTTCATCATATTAGCTACCATCTCTTAATAGAAAGTAAAATAGCGGGTGAAAAAATGCCACAATTCTAAACATTAGAACCCTGTCATCAATACAACAATCTTACAAACAAGCTGTATAAAAATTATTTTCGCCATATATTTGCACTTCAGCAACGGCAATTCTAACTATTTACAAGGTACTATTCACAACTGGTATGCATACTTAATATACATGTTTTAAAACGTTACAATGCAACCGTAAAGAAAGGTGCTCATATTGGAATCAAGTCTCTTGTTCATGATTCCTCGCCAGAAACCCGTGGATTGATATAGTTAATATCGCCGGAGAGAAAGCCCGGAGGCTCTCATTAATGGACATTCGCGCATCGCCTAACCTTATATTAATTTTACAAGAGTAATAGTTCAAGTGGTGTTGAACTACAATTAATTTTAAGCCTTGTCAGTTTTCAGCTTATTTCGAGCTTCATCTATCATACCGAATTAGCAATCAACTTAATCAAATAGAATTATACGAATTACTTGCGTAAAACATTATTTTCTGGAAAATAATAGACAAATTTAAATGACATTTAAATTGAATTTCTTCGTGAAATTTTTAATTCGTATTACTTAGATTATTGATTAGCTTACGAAAGTTAATTTAACTGAATTTACAGAAAATAATTTTACGATTGTGACGGCCAATATTTGGAGAACATTGAAGACAATCTTTAAATCTCATTCTAAGAAATGACTGTTTGCCCCCTCTCCCTCTTTTTCAATCTAGGGTTTTACTATTCTGTATATGTGCCATGGTTATCTGAAAAATATATTATTTAATCTTGATCGTTTTACAATAGTTTGGTTAAAAGAAATTGTATTTAAAAATGTATATATATATATATATAATATATTTCTGGTGTATATAAAATCTTCTCAACCATATGTACATATCTAGTCACCTATGAGAAATTTAAAATACAACTCGTAGAGAATAACTAATGTGTTTTTAAAATAAACGTTGTCCTAATATTTTATAAAAAACTCAGATCATATATTTGATATGTTTGTGGGCGGTATGCCCACGATTCTTGTTATAAAATTACATAAAACATCCTTTAAAAAAGAACTATTAAACTGAAAAAAGAACTGTGTGTGTCAGCTCCGACGCATGACTGGAGTTTACTCCTTATGTACGGTTGTCTGTGATTATATAGTAGACAAACAAGGTAAATAAACGCATCTCATAAAATACTGATACCATCCATGTGTATTTTTTTCTTCTATTCACATTTTTCAGATTGATTTGGTCAAATAATATATATGTAAAATAATATACATCAATTATTTTACATAAATATACGATATTCATATTACATGAGTACATTGTTAAGAAGGTTGATTTACTTCATTATTAATATTCCTTTGTTAACTAAATACATTAATACTCTCACCATTTTTAATCACTGTGATAAGAGGCTTGTGGTAACTAAAGTATGATACGTGAACGTCGGTAGATACGTGATTAACGAAAAGTGAAACTATCGTTTCAATGGTTGTTCAATACCTAGTCGTCTCCAGAAACAAGTCCAAGTTAAGCTCTGATTTAAAAAAAAAAAAAAAATGTACTTAACTCATTTCCTCTATCTTTATCGAAGGACTGCGGTAGCCCAGTGGTCAAGGTATCGGATCATGACAGGCATATCAAGAGTTTAAGCCCAATACCTCTAAAAGACCCGCCGTGTAGGGGAGCGATGCACGTTAAATCTGTCGAGAGCTCAAATGTCCTCATGTTGGTGTGGCAGTTAGAAGAGGGGGTGCCAGCTCAGGATTCATCTTTGTCACTTGTGACCATGGTTGAGAATTACGAGGTCCGTCACCTTGTGTAGCTGAAGAGTGTGACGTTAATATTCACTCACTCACTCATTCATCAATACTGAAATCACCGCCAAGAATGAGTACCAGATACTGTTTTTTCAGTAGTTTAGAACCACCTTCTGTATATGCTAATGATGTCTCGTGGATGCAGTCTTTTATGTCAGTAACATTCTGATTGACAGAAATATAAACTGTTAGTATAACAATGGGTATACCGTTAGACAAAGTGCATCTCGCGGCATATATATCTCCCAAATTAGATTTAGTTTAATTAACGTACTGTGCATTTTTTTCTCACGAAAGCATCTTGATTGCCACTAAATTTAAGTTGCGAATCACCAACGTTTTGATAGATGCCGACCCCCCCCATTAATTCTTGGTCGTTTATACTCTATTATGCGCTTAAAATTTTGAATTTCAACTAATTCCTCTTTGCGAAGCCATGTTATGGAAATAATTATCTGTAACGTCCCTTAATCCTCCACATTGCCACTTGAAGGTACAGTTTTGTAAAAAAGCATTTTGTAACGGATCTCTACTCCATGAAAGGAATCAACTTACGAAATTTTAAGACTGTACATCTAATAGTTTAAAAATGGAAATAATTATGTTTAATGTCCCTTAATCCCCCAACTCCACTTGGGGATCTATTTTCATAAAATCCATTTTATAGCGGATCTCTACTCTATGCAAGGAGTCTGCTTAAAAAATTTCAAGACTGTATGTTTAATATTGTGCTGAAGGAGTGAGTGAATCGCTTTTCTTTTTAATATATATATATATATATATATAAATGCATCATTTACATGCGTCAGCTGACGCGCAACATACATTGTATAAGTCGACTGTATACAAGAATACACATAGATGATTTCAAAGTAAAAATATGCACAAGGTAAGCTGCGCAGAAGGTCGCCACTCTTTTTTCACAATTCTTACTATTAGCTTACTCTCTCTATATACTTAATTATTTATATATTTATCTTGTTAAAATTTTCAATCGTTAATAAAATTATTTCTATTCATCCAATCAATTTCAAATTAATTTTTTTAAATATTGAAATAGAGATGATACTTGATGTTAATACAGTTTTTTCAAATATTAATTAATTAATTAAATTTAATAAAATTAATTGTTGGTTTTTGACACCAACTTAGATTCGTCTTTATTGTTGAAACAATGTAACTGTTTAAACAAGGACAAAAGTGGGCGTCGAAAACCTGTTTTTCAGCCAAACCAGGTGTGCATTGTTACAATAATGCAGGCAGATCATGCTCTTTTTTCAATTCTTACTATTAATTCACTCTCTCTCTCCATATATATATATATTCTATTCCAATATTCAATCAATAATAAAATAGTTCCTATTCATCCATTCAAAGTAGAAATGGACTTACATTTTTTTTTATTTTTATATTACTTATTGTTAACACGCTTGTGTAAATTTCACTCCTCATAAAATTTCCATACTGGGGGCTTTATATGGAAATTGACTCTTAAGGGGAAAACTCCAAAAATCCTAAAATTAAGTCAAATACTTATACATTATGGGCATAATAGTTTTAGTCAAAGAGAAATTTTAAGTTGTCCATTAGTGAATAATAAATTTGTAATACCATTTTCAAAGGAAACATAACATAATAAAAATCTGATTAACTGTAAGCCCGAAAGGAAAAGACGTATGCTTATCAAAAATAAAATAACATCAAATATCACTCATTATATAAAACACAAATTGAATATACATTAACTGTTTCAATTCAACCGGAGCTCTGGAAATATATTTAAGTAAGAAAAAACGTTAAACGTTATAATGTCAATAATTAATGGTATATCTTTCCAATTAAGAAATAAAAATTAAAATATCATTAATTTTATTTATAGAGACACATTTGAATAATAGAAATGTAATTTAATAAGCACACTCAACAAATATCCAAGAACATATTTGATGAATTTTTAAATGGAGCCAACTCTGTGATACGTGTTCTATTTGTTCCTCCTACATGCATCTCATGTTTATTGATGCAAATTTTATGTAGCATTAAATGGAATTGTGAACATTTAAGTCTTTTTAGTCAAGGCTTTAATATTTTATTCTCATTGAGAGTAACTTAAAGTATCCTTTTGAATGGATCACGTCTGCAAATAATTGAAGATACAGTAATAAATGATGCAGAAGGAAAGAGTGGCACTCTCCATAAAAAAGACAAAATGATTTCTATTCCGTGATATATAATTCATCCTTAAGTGTTTTTAATAAAACCCTTGTTCTTTATATGCGAGGCCTTTTGAAAGCTATTCCTAGCACTGCATTGGTGTTGCTACGATCAATGTTTTTTGTTAGGTTTGATATTTTTAATTGCATTTTCAACCAAATAAAAAGTATTAAAGTGTTGGAGTATTGAAAATATGTTTTCCCAATGTATGCATTTTCTGGATGTATTCATGCGTTTAGTTAAATGCACGTAACAAACCTTACACAATAACATTAAAATTAAATCTGAAATCTAACTGTACATTTATCTTTGGAAAATATGTCACACATAGTGTTCTCTGCATGAACATTACTTTGAAATAAAAATATTTACATGCTATCAAAGCAACTGAAATGGAAAGTATATGAAATAATAGGCAGAAGGATTTTAATTTGCATTTCCGTGATAGATATATTGCCGGTTGCACTAGGTTTTATTTTGAAAGGAAAGAAGGATAATTACTATGAAAAATATTCTAATATTATAGTAGAATGTATTTTTTATAAAACTTTTCCTGATGATATTCTTAGAAAAAAATTACATTAGGTACAAAAGTCTAAGAACTGTGATTTTGAAGCATTCTTGTTATTAAATTTGCAATATTACTTCACTATCTGTACATTAAACTGTTACTGTTTGCGATTAATATATTTATAGACCAACTCCAAACTGTCAAGTATAAAAGTACATCTAAATTAATTTGAGAAAGGTAAGATTACGAAAATTGCACTTTTTCTTTATTACAAATTTAAATATTCAAATACTATAAAAATAAGTATGTAAGATGGTTTGCATCTATGTCAACAATACAAAAACGTTTTCCAGATTTCGTTTGAGAGAGAGAGAGAGATCTAACAGTTCTTTTTTCAACAACAAGAAACGACAACGTTGGTTGCTTTTTATTGATGCAGATTTCCCCTTCGATAAATATTATGTGTATCAGGATAACCCTTGCATGATCTACTTTCCTACTTTATAAAATACATTGTAATGCCCCATTAGTTTGTTACATGTGTTGGAATATTTTATTAGTTGTTGAATTATATTTTAAGGCAGCGTGATCAAGTTTGCTATTCGATAAATTTTACTTTCTGAATAGAAAATAGTAAATGGATTATTAAGAATAGATGAAATTATCTTTGCAATAGATTTAAATTATTTGCTATGTATTATTAAAATCGTATTCAGATTCTGACACCAAATAACTTTAAATATTCAGTGACAAAATAAACACTAGCGAAGTTAATCCAGCTTTTACTTATCAGTTAAGGTATCCAACTACGTTTGGAAGTTGGTTTTAAAAAAAGCTTATAAATTAGTAATAATTAAAAAAAATTAGTATCACCTGAATTAGAATATACAATTAATACAATTGTTTTAAGAATATTTTTAAAAGAAAAAATTATTTAAATGCAATTTTTTTTTGCATGAATGACATATTTTTAAAACATTCTCCTTTTATGTAAAATGATTTTATGATAATAATATATATATAACAAAGACCTCTATATAGAGCCTGAAACACGGTTTTTGAAATATATTTAGTAGAAGTAGATTTATTCACATATTTTAATACAATAGAATAGATAACTTTTTGAAAAAACATTGGTTGTTATTTTAAATGATCGTAACTCTGAAAATAATATGAATGTTTCAAAATTCTAAATTCCTCTGTACAGAAGTCTTATTTATATATGTGCTAAATATTATTACTATCGAAGTATTTTCCATAAAAAGATAATGCTTTGAAAGTATGTCATTCTATCTTCATTTTTTGCCAAAAAATTGCATTTAAGGAAACACAGTACGATTTAATTGACAAAAATCGGTCAAAAAATCAAATCTAATTTTTTTAGTCTAAATTTATTTTTATGTATACCTTTCTTCAAATTCACAAAATTTTAAAGCTCTAAGTTTAAAAAACGCAGAGTTGTGATATTTTTTATGTTTGTTTTTATTCATATCCCAATGGCAAATCAGAACTTTAAAGTGACTTACCTCAGAAATATAAAATAACTAGTTTGTTATCATTTAAAATAACAAGGCCTTTTTTCTATTGCTCCAGATGCTTGGAAATTCTTTTCACTTGATCCTAATAATACATGGAACAAAACTTGGTATGCATTTTTCCATTAAAGCAATACTAATTTTTTAAAAAAATAATTGAATTTAGAACTTACACATTTTTTAAGGAATTTTTAAAAAGCGTTCATAAAAAGAAGTATTGCAAATACCAATCATGTTATCACAAAATCCATACCAACTTCTGTTATACATAGTTTAACGTACTTATAAATCAAATTTCATATATGTTCGTCAATTTTTGTAGAAGAAAGTAGCATTTTAAAATCATATCATAAACTTCGAGTTTTTTCCTTAAAAACTAAATTGTTAGCTTTTTACGAAATTTTGAGCAGAAAATCTGTTTTACCTCATTATACACGTAGGAGACAACGAAAAAAATTATGAAAATCATTAAATTAAAACATTTTTTTATAAATCGTACTATGTTCCCTTAAGTAATATTTTATTGTAGTAAGATTCTTAAGACAATTTAATTGTTCATTCTAACTCAGATGACACTAAATATCAAAAAAATTATTCATTTATACATATTTTCCAAATCATGTTACCGAACGTAGTCGGATTTTCTAAAATCAAATATTTCTAAAAAAATAATTGTGAAAAAGTGCACAATTGAATAATATATTCTTATTTTATTCATAATTAGTGTTCTTTATCATAAGAGATTTTGTTTTCAATTAGTTAAATTTATATTCTTTAAGTTTATTGGGTAATGTAAAATTCATTTCAAACAAAAGGAATGTACTCGCAAAAAAAGGTAATTTTCCTTAGATTTACTAATCTAATTCAACTTTAAATTATGAATTATCGTAAGCTAAAGCTTCCAACTTTAACACAGACTTACTTGTTCATTCATAAGGCTGAAGCGCCTTTTATGATATTTACTAAAGAAAAAAAGGGAGTATATTCAATAATTATTCTTTAGAGTGCATTCTCCAGTAAACTATAAAATCAGCGATGCATGTAAGCTTATAAGAATGCAAAATAGATGGTTTTCTGAAATTACGAAATGAATTTTTAAAACAGTTTCCCTCAAATTACATTTTTAATTAAAAGTATAAGCGTGTAATACCAAGCGTATGTACTTTAAAATTTCACAAGCACCAATTTGAATTTAAGGATTATAGATGATAGCAAAAAAATTTGTTAATGAATGAATTTCATTAGCTTTGCTTATTTACAGTGTTGCTGGAACATTATTTTTGCTTTTATTTCATTCAATTTTAAATAATATTCAACTTAATTTTTATTAAAAAAGGCAGATAGTTAAATAAATAGATATTCACAAGTAGAATAAATTTATTTTATTGTAAAAGTGTTTATTCACAAAGACTGTTAAATCTTTAATTTTTATTCTTGTACTAGTTACTGTTCTTGTAAATAAATTGTTTATCTTGTATCTTTGTTTGCATAGTTTACATGTGTAAAGCTACTTAGAAAAGTATTAGATGTTTTGGCACTTATTTGATATCATTACACTTCGCGCTAAGTTGTAGTTATAATCAAGTTGGACGATAACAATGTGGTTTACCTTTATTTTTAATGTTAGATACTGTGGTCTTGTTATCATTATTATGTAAATTATAATTAATTTTTATTTGGTTTATTCTTAATGGCCACCCTATTATTTTCATACGATTTTAATTCAATATTTTTACGAATTTAACCGTTTAACATTTAATGGTGAGTAGCAGGATAATTTTTAAAAAAAAGAAATAAGGGCTCTCTGCTTTCAACTTTTGTGGAAAATAAGGATTGCTGAATTCGCAGTTTCTGTCTGTTTTGTTTTCTAAGAGTTCTGTTTCATTTTTTGCTTTCATTTCTTGACTAAGATTTCGCTCATTTCAGTCATCGTGAAGTTTTGGTTACCAGCTAATATCGGTCTATATTAAATGATATCCAGGTAAGTATTCCTTTCGTTATATTCGTGTATTCCTTTTCTTCACTGATTACATTTGTAATTTATTCTCATTTGATTCAATATATTTATTTCAAAGATATTTGAGAATACATGTCAGTGCTTGCTAGAAAATGCTAAGGAATTTTAAAATTAAGTCCGTACAAAAATTGAAGAATTAAACTATTCATAACAGAAAAAAGTACGAATATCGCTTTAAAATGCATTAATAAAAAAAATGTTTGTGTTTCTTCAAAAAAATTTTTTTTTCGTTGTTGGCTAGATTAAGAAAGAGGAAACCAAACCACAATATTTTACATTTATTTTTTGTAAAGAAAAAAAAACTTAAGCGAATAAGTTCTTTGGATGTTATTCCGAGGAGAAAACTTTATAGTTCGCATATTCTTATTTTCATTTATTTTATCAAAACCTTTTTATGCCTGCAATTTTAAAATTCTTTTAACAAAAAAGACGCTTTTTTTGCAATTATTACTTTATTGTAGAACGCTTACGTCATTCAATCTTGAAATTTTTTCGATTTATTATTAAAGGGAGAAAACACCTGCTTATTAATTTTTGACCACCAATTCGTTTTTGAGCTATGCACACAGGTTGCCACTTTGTACATTCTGGTTTTTGTAAAAAAAAGTAGAGGACTTTCTAAAGAAAGTATTAGTTCTATTTATGTGGGATACATCTAGATGTGTGTACTCAAAATGAATAAGAATGGGAAAAATAAATCAATGTATTGATGGCAGAGCAATTTATAGGTAAATAATTATAGGTAACGCTGATAGAATGAGATACTTTACAGTAATTTTAATTTATTTCAAGTTCATTAACTTATCCTTTTCATTGAGTTTTAAAAGCAGTAAAAAGTTTTTTTAAGATAAAAAATATACTTATTTAAATATTTTTACACACATATCTTAGAAATACGATTATATATTTTGGATCTGAATGGGTCTTTTTGTTTGATACAATCAATGCTTTATGCTATTTCCGGTAAAAAATTTTTAATTAAAAGACATTTCAATAAAAAATGAATGCAAGTTATATAATAAGATTTGTTTAGTTAATAGTTTTTTTTGTAAATAAAAATATCTCACAAATGATAACTATTAATTAATGTACATTTTTCCACATAAACATTAACCAAAAAATAAACAAACTAATTTAAAAATTAGATTTGGATGATATCGATTGATCAAATAACACACACACACACACACACACACACACACACACACACACACACACACACACACACACACACACACACACACACACACACACACACACACACACACACACACACACACACACACACACACACACACACACACACACACACACACACACACACACACACACACACACACACACACACACACACACACACACACACACACACACACACACACACACACACACACACACACACACACACACACACACACACACACACACACACACGCACGCACACACACACACACACGCGCACGCACGCACGCACGCACACACACACACACACACACACACACACACAAATATCCCGAACATCTGTCTAAGTATCTATCTTAATATCTGTTACGAGAATCGGTGTCAAAAAGTTAGTTTGCTGCTGAGATATGTTCGAGGAATGGGCTAAATTCTTGTGACGTCAAAGTCACATGAATGTCAATAACGTGTTTCCAGCCAATTATCTCAAAAAGTCATATGAAGTCATAGTCACACGATCAAAGCAATCATGTGTTTCCAGCTAATTATCCTATGCGCTTCGTTGCTGCCAATTTTTGCTTCTTCGGAAACTTTTTTTAAATACCATCTATTTGTTACTAATAATAACGCCCATAAGTAAAACACACATGAGTTAAAAGTATATATATGAAACAAGTAATATAAAAAAGTTAAGTAAATTCCTACTTAGATCAACAAAGAAATATTTTATTTTAGCTACCTTTCCTTAAATAGATACAATTAATATAAATATGTATATACATATGACAGAATTACAACATTAAGTGGTAATTAATTTTTATTAATTATCATTTAAGTATCGTATTGCCATCCAAAATAATCGTGTATATAGATTATCAGATCCACTGAATGCTTTAAAACGTGAGAAAAAAAACATTTTTCAAGTTTTGACGCAAGTCACCAAAATAATTGCTAAGTCACCAAAAATGATACCAACGTCGTTGTAATTGTAATTCTTTAAATAATTAATAATTCTTTTAATAATTCTTTAAAAAATTCAATGAATTTTCTTCTTTATTTATAATTAAATTATTGTATTGTCATCCAAAATAATCATGTATATAAAATTTCAACTCAATTGAGCGCTTTAAAATGTATTTTATTACCGATTGAAAATTCTACCAAGATAAATAAATAAATAAATAAATATATAGAGAGTGTTAGCTAATAGTAGGAACTGAAAAACACATTCATGTGACGTATCACGGGAGGTCGATTTGGCGGGGTGAGCCTGCTACTTGGCCTCCATGTTTCACATATCCTAATCACTTGGATTTCTTCTTTAGAGGCTACCTGAAATCGCATGTGTATAAGACGCCAGTGACTACACTGGAGGACCTCACGGCACGGGTCATTTTCACTTCAGCTGACATCGGCAGCGCACCTAGTTTGTTTGAAAGCGTTCAACAATCCTTTAGCCGTCGGTTATCGCTGTGCTATGACCTACGCTTTTGCAACATCCAACAAATCCCGCAAAAATCACTTGTAGTTGCATTTCTAACGTTGAGCGGTGTTGCATTGTTCGTATTGTAAACATGCTTTACGTCTAATAAATGTGTACATTTTTTTACCTCTTGTTGTTCTTTTTTATATCATTCGACATCACACTCTCATTATTGTTTATGTGAAATATTCCAACTAAACGTCGTTTACGACCCCGTGCTGCATACTATCCCTCTCTGAATTGGACGGACACATTTGGCAGCACCCTGTGTATTTTATGAATTTTCAGATATTAATTTCTAAAAATCAGAAAAAAAATGTATAAATACTGACACTCTTATAAAGAGGGCAAAAAATAAGGTTATTAAGAAACATTAAAAAAAGTCTTTAGTTTCTTATATTTTTTTAGCCTTACACTAAAAAAAACTTAAAACTTTAAATCATGTAATCTAATTTGAATGCAGGAAGCAAAAATGATTTTGTAAAAACCGAAGTAAACAGTGTCTGTATATGCCTTTGACTCCAGAATTCGTTTTGAAGTCTCCCATAAGGGTTACTTTTTAAACTAAATTTAAAAATTGATAGAGTACCGTTGTTTAGCTGAAAAATCAAAATACGCAATTTGATACTGGATGCAAAGAGTTTTTGTAAATATGTAGATTTTGTATATATAACTCGAGGGAATTTTGAATAAAAACATAAAAATTTTATCGAAGTGCAAGAAAAAAACATTTTGAAAAAGTCAAAACGCTAATCTCTTTACTCTTTCTAATAAAAAGCCTGTTTTTCCCTTCATTTCATTAAATTTTTCTTTGACATTCACTTGTGACTTATAAGCCTTTTCAGACTTTTCTTTTCTATATATATATAATATTTGCTTCTTAGTTAAAAATATTTCTTCCTACGAGACTCTTTGAAAGTATTAGCACCTACTTATTTATTTTTTTCTCCTTTGTAATTTTTTTTAATTGTATTTTTCCTTTTTCTTGTCGTTATTGAATATTTCTAAATTATCTTTTCGTTGTGTTTTGATTTTTTATTGATTTTTATTATTATAATTTCCTCTTTCTTTTCTTATTGTTCTTAATTTCTATTTATATTGCAAAATTTGCAGTATAAACAGTACAAATTTGCAGCAAATGGCAACAACATACAAGCGGAACACCACCTCATCGACCACGTCCTATAAAAGTCTCCGCTTGCTGTGACTACGCACATCGTTTTGTATTGCAAAGATACTTGTACAAATATGAAAAGATACATTGAAAATCATAAAATCTGATTTCCATAATAAATATGATGGAATTTCTTCATTCTCTTTGACAGAAATTAATTGATCATGATTTTATTACTACTTAGAATATCAACACGTTTCTATTACGATATTGCGCATTTTGTGAGTGTGTAATTTTTTTAAATTATACGTGAGATCTTATATAGTTGATTTCATAAAATGTTGTTGATAATTAATGTTGTTAATAATTAAAGTTAATGTTGATTAATAATTAATGCATAAGAAACACTAACGAATACTTTTTCATCAATATAGTTTTAAAAGTTTTTCCTATACACTCTTACATTTAGAGAATGTATTGCAGTTTTTTTATGAAAAAAGAAAACAAAAAGTAATATAAAAAAGAAATTCCTACTTATATATGTATAAGTCAACGTAGAAACATTTTATTTTAGTTACTTTTTATTAAATATTTACATATAATATAAATATGTATATACATATGACAGAATCAGAATATTAAGTGACAAAACAGAAGGCAATTTTCCTTTTTCCTTTCTATATATGGTGTTGGGCTATTTTTTTCGGTTTTTTTTGTTACGATTTATTCATTCATTAAATTTACTTATTCATATAAAATAATATAGTACAAAAGAAATCACACTCTCAGAAATTAGACCATTTTAGGAAGGATTCGAACCCACGACCTTAAGATTAGAAGCCCAACGCGCGCTATCATCCATCCACAACAAATAATTACATTTCTATATATGCTGTTGGACTATTATGTTTGTTACTATTTATTTATTTTTTAATTTAATAAATAAATTAATATTAGACAAAACTATATTAACATCAAGTGTCATCCACTACAAGTTTAAAAAATGTATTTGAACTTGAAAGGAAGAATAGAAAGTATTTTATTAACGTTTTATTAACGTATTTTATTAACGTCGCACTATTCAGCTACACGTGGGCTTTGGACGACGGACCACGTAATTTTGAACTATGGTCAAGTGACGAGGACGATACCTGACCTGGCGCCCTCTCTCCTAGCTACCATATCACACCAACGGGAGGACGTTTCAGCTCTCGACAGATTTAACGGCCATCGCAGAGAAATATAGTTACAGCTATATTATAAAATTTTCTTTATTGTTATGTATACAAAAATATAATTATATTTTGTTGTGACTTACGGACCCAAAAAGTACAAAGATTTCTTCCCCTCCAGTTTAAAAGCAGTCACCTGTCCAATCTTTCAACAATTTTCATATTAATAACTTTTTAGAAAAAGGAAGAAAGAAAGTTTTTAATATGAGTGAATTTAAGTTCGCGGTGATAATTCCTTTTTTTCTGTAACTAGTTAACTAAGAAACCAGACCTAATGTACACATATGGTTGAATTAAGTTTTTTTGGGGCTGAGATCAAAATGTTTATCTTGAACTAACATAATCTTAAGGTTTTAAAAGTTTTTATACGAATCAAAACTTAATAATCTGTTAATAAAAATACCATATGATACTATGGGAAATTATTTAGGAAGATCTTATATTATTAAATAGTTAATTTCAATACTTTTTAGGTTTACTGTCCTATTTGTGGTCGAGGTAGCCTATTAATCATGATCACGGACTTGTGGTGGTGTGGTCAACGTGTCAGGAGCTCAAGCTTTGATATCCCAAGCCCATCATGTAGAGGGTTTGATGGCCATTAAATCTGTCATGGCTCAAGATGTTCCCATTGACATGCTATGGAAGTTTTTTAGAGGAAAGAGCAACTAGAATTGATTTGGAAGACGGAAAATATCATCAAATCACAGTGTTCAACTGAAGGAAGGAAGTACATGGTCTGAATAAATCTATCAATTGAGTTATCTTAGAGACAAACAGAGGACGAAATTCTAAAAACTGTAGCGTTGGAGACTATACATGAATTGTAACCATATAGAGAGTGGCTTCACGTGTTTACAGATGAAACCATTTGGATTGACTGTATTAATTCTGGCGTTTTTTGTAGGCCCTTTTCTTTCTTCACTTCTATCTGAAAATATAAAAACCTTTGATGAAGAGATCCCAGCTATTCAAATCACTCTATCACAGCTCTATTGCCAATCTTAAAATTTATCAAGGGCTTTCAAACTATCAGATTCCAGGGCTGCGCTCTATGCCTTTTCTTCATCTGAAGCTGCTGTGTCAGTTGATATTTTAAATATTCATCAGGCACTTAATGATTTAATTGAAACCCATAAAAACGTTGCATTACAGGGGGTACCACCAGACTGTAGACTCCAGGGAAATAAAATAGTAGATTCCCTGGCAAAGTAAGCAACCAAAATTGTACAAATTGCAGACAAATCAATTCCTTTCTATACCACCAAACGGTTAATTAAAAATTCATTTAGAGAAGCTTACTGGAAAAATACAAAGGAGGCAAACATAGACTAGAAATGGATAGAGAAATACTCCATCTTGGCCAAGGGACAGATCTGTCGCCCCTTTTTACCTCTCCACTGGCAACAATTGTCTGTCTAAACATCTATATAATATAAAAATATTGTCAAGTCCTCTTTGACAACTGTGTAACATCAGAAAGGAAATGGACGTGAACTATTTGGGACACTGCCCTGTGCTGAGACCAGGAAACTTGTGGGAGAGATACTGGAGAACTAGGTACAAGATGATTGATTTACAGACTTACTATATTTCCAATGTTGTTATGTTCTTTGTTCTAGTTTTAATGATCTAATCTACCATTAGAAATACTGTTATTAAAAATTGTACATAAAAAGTTATCAGAGATCTTTGCTTATTATCGATCTAATACTATCATTACTTTAAAATTTTAGCATATTTCTTCCTTACATGTACAAGGTGTGGCTATTAAATAATGAGACTGATAATATAAAACATTTTATTTTAATTTCATACCTAGTTACTAATTATCACATTCAACATACACCTCTCCCCGACACCCACACCCCTCCATGCGAATCTTCCATTGTTTGAAACAGCGCTGAAAGTGTTCTTGTGTCAGCTCCTACCGGACGCCAGCCGCTTTCTCTTTCACAGCTTCACTGGACTCAAATTTTGTTCCTTTCGATGCAGTTTTCCCCTTAGGAAACAGATAGATGCCACACAGGGTAAGATCCGGTGAATAAAATGGATGATCTAACACTAGAACTCTGGCCACTTGGAAAGAAACCTCTTGACAGACGATGAGGAATGACGCATTGTCTATGTGGAGAACCCATGACTTGTCCTTCCCCAATTCCGACCATTTCTTACTAATTCTTTCACGGAGTTAAGCAAGAACATGAAAGTAGTATTCCTTACTAATATTATAAACGCGAAAGTTTGTATGTGTGTATGTATGATTGCTACTCTTTCACGCAAAAAAAAACTGAATGGATTTTAATAAATCCTTACAATAACATAGCTTATACATCAGAATGACACATAGGGTATATTTTACAAAGATTGTGTGAATTCTTTAAAATATAACGATCAATGTCAAGTAAAAAGGAAAAAAATTCTACTATTCTGGGATGCGTTGCAAAAACCGTTAGAGTTACACGTATATGATCACGTATAAAAAAACGCCCGTGACAGCATATATCTATCGCTCATGTGCAAGACATTATCACCAAAACAGTGAACCATAAATACAATAAAATTTGCTAGTTTATTTCTGTGTACGTTTTTTTAATAATTTTACTATGCACGTTTGGTAGTAACAAATTGATCTTTATATCAAAATAAATACTTTCATCGCTTCTGGTATATATTTAAAATAGTATTGCTTTATGTATGTTTTTGAAGATAGAATACGATTCAGATTTTGAAGCATTTATTTATTTTTTTCCAGTCAGATGGTATTTTCAGTTTGAATTTTTTGTTACAATTGAATAGGTGGTCTTTATTATATTGATGTTAACAATTTAAAATGAATAGATAAGTTGTCTTTCGTCTAAAGATTTAACGTAATATTCTTAGAAACAGGAAGCAGTTTTGCACTTATGTTTTCTACTTTGTAATTTTTTTTGAGAATCGTATAATGTTTATGGTAGGATACTTTTTTCCCTTAAAAACAACTAATTTCACAGATTTTTTTCTTTTAAATTGCAATTCTCTTTTGAGGGAAAAAAAATTGGGGTACCTAATTTTTAAGCAATTATTCAAAATCTTCTATATATCTAAAAATGGATGTTTGCTTTAATGACATCGCTTCCCTCCAACACCGTTCAACCAATCACTTTGAAAATTGGCATGTATATGTATTTTTTTGTGGAGAAGGTTTTTGTGCTATCCTCTTTGTTGCAGCTCCCCACCAGGTGGTGCTGCAGCATATTAACATTTGTATCGTTCAATAAATTGCCAAGTAGCCACTGTGGTCGCCAAAAATAATTCCAACTTGATTCTATCACCAACATTTCGCTATGTTTCTATTGAATCGCCATTATAATGTAAGGGGTGACGTTGCTTGCGAATATTATAATTTTAACACAAAATAAATACAACAGAAATTAATATTAACGTATTACACATCCAGATATAAATGATTTACACTTTTTTAAGTGTTCATTATACAAAATGTGTAGCAATATGTTATTTTTGTTGATCAGAGTTTAGCGAAGAAAGGTGTTTCCAGAAAATGATCCACAAGAGAGTTACGGGTGTCATAAATAAAAAAAAATCATGAGCTATTAGACCTCCATACTTAAAATCTAACAAATATTGTTTTTTTTTGTTTTGTTCGGCTGAGATATGCAAAAAACATTTTTTGTTTGATTAGCAATTCAAGTAAAATTATCTCTTTAAAAACTTCTTTATTCTTCAATCTGTATTGTATGATTTTTCAATTCACCCGTGCGAAGAACGGGTATACCAGCTAGTTATGATTAATATTTTGACCAGCAAACAAATAAAGGTACACAGTCCTATTTAATACTGGAAAAAAATTTTCCTTTGAATTTTAATTTGTCTATTTGAGCATTATTGAATGTTGGTGAAGATGAGCTTTTAATAAGTAAAACCATGATTCGGAACTCGTTATTATACTTATCAATAAGTTTGGATCATTATCAGTGGCATTCAAAGTGTCAGTGAAAGCATTCTTTCAAGCTTCTAGTTGTCCAAACATGAGAATTGTAGGCATCAATTTGGTGCATACTCTTTGCATGCATAAATTACTACGTAAAATTTAATATGTTAGAATTCTGTGTCAATTCCTACAGTCATAATAGCACGAATACTTAACCAACTGTCAGATAGAACTAGATTAACGATTTCTTTGATACTGCCATCTGTGTTTACTGAGTGAGTGAATATTAACGTCGCACTGTTCAGCTACACGAGGGCTTTTGACGACGGACGTCGTAATTTTGAACCATGGTCAAGGTCATCCATGTTTAGCATGGGAGGACAATCCGGGCATGAATCTTCTTGAATGTCATTTTGGTCATTTTGAAAGCGCTTAAACCACTCAAAAACACGAGAACGCAATAAAACTTCACTGTGATATACTTTTTAAAAATTAGGTTTAAGTAATGGTTTTCAAAAGTTGCATGTGAAATTTTACAACATACAGTTCTTTGCTCTGCTGATGCACTTATTATCTTATCGGAGAAGCAAAATAATAACTCTAATGCGAATGAAGACTATGCCTATACGGATTTGCTTACAGAAATGAAAGGCACTGCATTCAAAAGAGATGCTTCAAGCTAAATAGCAGTTTGTAGCAGGCGTTTGTTTGTGATGCCTGCTTACTTTTCTTATAGCAGTGTTAGTCCCGCTATTTAATAGACACACCTTGTACATGCATATTCTTAAGATCAGTTTTACAAAAAATTAAAACTAAAACTAATACGGCTGATGTGTTTGCTTTCAGTTTTTTTGGGATTCTTTAAGCTCTGTCATATATAATTAATCCAAGCTCTGTCATATATAATTAATCCAAGCTCTGTCATATATAATTAATCCAGGCTCTGTCATATATAATTAATCCAAGCTCTGTCATATATAATTAATCCAAGCTCGTCTATTTAGTTTTACTCCCGTCCTAAAAATTCAAGTTGTAGTAATACGTTTATAATAAAAAGCTCAGCCAACGTCTCACATGCTCTTCTCGTATAATTTATGTAAATATATATATATATATATATATAAATCTTTAACTTGTAACATTTTTACTCATCTAACCGTCTTAAATAATATACAAAGATTAAAAGATCATGCTTTAGAATCTGTAAAGATTGGTTGTAAATTTAATCTTTTGTTGAATTAAAATGGAACCACATGCATTAAAAAAACTGACACAATTTTGCAATAATGATCTTTTTTTAAGTTATTAATGAGCATTTATCTCCGAAAATTTATTATAAAAAATTATTTATGTCAAACTACAGTTTTGTTACCTGATGATTCATTATTGTGCTTGGGTTAGCAGTAACTTTTTATATAATAGAAGATATTTAAGTATATTTCTTTCTTTTTTTGTTTAACTTGAGTCTATTAAGTAAATAATTAAAAATTAAATAATATTAACCCTATATTAATGTAAATTAATAATTAAATAATATAAACATTATAAATCTTAATAAATAATTAAATAATATAAACATTGTAAATCATAATTAATAATTAAATAGTATGAGCATTATAAATGCCGTATATTTGATGTTTAAAAAAGTTCTTAAAAGGCATTTCTGTTCTAATTTGTACAATATATATAAAAAGAAATTAGATGTCATTCTAAAAAACTGCAAGAAACTTTTAATTGAAGTTTGCAGTTGGTAAGACTCCAAGAAATTCGAGGGAAAAAGCAAGCAAAAAAATTCTTATCTGCAAAAATTATTTTGATATAAAAAACTTTCTCTTACAAGAAAAATACTTTTGATTCTAATTACTTTCAAAAACTTCTTAAGAATGCATATCATTCTTATTCGCATTTTCAAGGTACTTTTTTTCACGAAGAAGAAAACTTCAAAAGAAATCATCCATTTTTCTTGTTTGGAAAATATATAAATCTAGGCAAGATATCTTTTTTTCTCTTCAAATTCATCCCGAGATTCAAATGATTAACTCCAAATTCTTAAGGGTTCTTTTTTTTTTATTTCTTTTTTTTTCTATTCTTGAAAAAATTTTCAAAAAATAATTTTGCTGGTGCGCTTTTATCGTCCAGTGTCCATATTGCAAGAAAAGAGCAAGGAATATTATTCACCATTTTCCACAAATGTGGACTTATTTCTTTGCGTGACATTTTGTTCATCAAACTGCAGGAAACTACTGTTTATATCACCTATTTTGTAAATGTCAGTACTTAAACATGCGTGGAACGTTATTAGAGTTAAGTTCTTAATCGAATATTTTTACATTTTCATGTATGCATCTTATCCATAAACACTTTTATACATTGATCTTTTATTTATAAACGAATTGAAGAATGTTCTATAACTACCAATAGGAAAATTTAACATACAACCCACGAAATTTCGAGGACCAACATCCAGAAATATTATGTTATTTTAATTTAACAAATAACAAACCAACTTTTAAGTTGCATACAAAATGTCTACAAATTAGTTGGTTAGTTTCGTAAGTTAAGAAGTTCCGAAATATTAAATGGAATTACCCGTTTAAAGTCAGGCTAGTAGTATTATATCCTAAGTTTGTTCATAGATGGCGTTAAGTGTCATAAATGAGGCTATCTTTCAACGAGATGTAATCATTCTTTATTCAGCATTATGATAAGGGAAATATACAACGATGCAGAAAAAGCGAAATGCTGTCTTTAGTTTCATGAAAATCATTCTGTGTGTGCTGTTCATGTACGAAGAAATTTTGATCAAAAATACGAGTAAAGCACTGACTGATAAGAGATGATGAATAAAGAGGATAATTTATGGTGTCATCTATTTATTGAAGCAGGATGTATGGATCATCAGGTCAAGGGTTATGACATACCTCAGTTCAGATTTCAAATATGACGCCTAATATATCAGCACATATAAAAGAAATGTAGCAGCATCCTTCTCATTAAAAATTTTAACTAGTGCAGTGAAGTACATTATTTATTTAAAATTAGGATTCGTAATATTTTTATAATTAGACTTATAAAGTTTCCTTAAAGGAAAAAAATGATAAAAAAGTATGTATAAGTAAAAGAGATAGTTTTAGATTACTGAGTAACCATTAAATCACTGAACCATGTGTTGGCAGTCAGGGAGAGGTATTTAAAATCTTGGGGATCCGTGATGTCAGGCTGATAAATAAAGGGGGCGCACGGCGATTGAAAGTTAAAGAACCACTGATTTAAACGACAAATATTTTGATACTTACCTATTATTTCTCGGCCAGTGGGAACCTTTGTTAAATTTCCTCAAATCTTAGCAAGTATCTCCAGGAGGATTTGGAATAGGTTGCCTTAATTCTTAAAACTTTGATGAAACTTGCAAACTTTAAATTTGGCAAGCAGTTAATATTTGGCGATAAGTGTCTGGGATGGAATTAATGCATATGCACTTTTTGTAAAATCAGTTAAAAATATGTTTTGTTGAACTAACTTCATAACGCCTTTATATAAGTTACACACTGTTGTGTGTGTGTGTGTGTGAACCCATAACAATACATAATGAAACAAATAACAGCAAAAGAAATTTTGTGAGCAGCTGTAATTCACCAACAAAGAACATCAATATTATACAACAAAGAAATTCTGACAGTATTATTAAACAATCACAAAAAGTGGCTAAGTTTAATCATTGTAAGAGAGAAATGGATAATTGAACGCATTTATATAATTAATTCCAAAATTTTTGTGTATATTTATTAAAGTTTAAAATCGTTTCTTTATAAATTATATGTTCGATCATAAATTCTACAAAACTTCCTTTTTAGTTAAGTTTGAATAAAATTTCATTTCCCCCCTTCATTCGTTAATAAAGAATCATAACAACAAAATAATAGTGGATATTTTAGAAATATTCAGTTTAAGTAGCAAATTTATGAAGATGGGGTCAATTCCTACGTAGAAAGGACTATATTTAGAACATTAATTTTTGAAATTCATTAGTTTATTTCAAATTCGTGTTTTGTTACCCTTTAATGTATTAGACTGAATAATTTACGTAAGAATATTTTAAACTCTGTGTAACAAAGGTTTTCTGCGTAAAAATCGAAAGAAAAATTATACTTTCGATCCTACTTTATATTTTGCTCTTATTTGTATATTATTATTAAAATTTATCATTTATAGGTAATTTTTATTTATTTTTTTATTATTTTATGTTTTTTGGACTTTTTAGTATTAAGTGTTTTGATTAAAGTTTCTCTGTAATAAAGCAATAACAAATATTGAAAGAAAGAATATACTTTCGCTTGTAATTGTGTATACTGTATTTTACTACACATACCTTTTTTCATTTAGCTTTTTATGTATGATTTCATTCATTGAATTCATTGGAATCTAAAGATTGTGATTTAATATACCATTTCATTTAATTGTCGTATTTTTTGTTTGAAAAAAAATGTTGCAACATATTTTAGTTGTTTTTAATTGCCTGAATTTTTCGTTCAGTTACATTAAATGTTTTGTGAGAATTTGATTTTAAAAAGTTTCATAATGTTTCGCTTTCTAATTTGGATTTTAAAAAAATTAGTTTTCATTGTTTTAAAAAGGTGAAAAAATTCAGTTTTTTTCTTTTCAAGAATAGTGTCAAATCTTTGTAATATAATTTATAATTTGTTGTATTAGATGAAGAGTGGTGGGAGGATCCCTTACCACCCCCCAGGGGGGTCTCCCACAAAATTGGAGTGGAACCGAGCCAAAAATCGTGCTGTCACCTGCATAGTGCTCAAAAATACGGCTAACGATAGGCGTAAATACTAGCTCCTTCCCTCGATGAATTTCTTGGGCATCGATGTGGCACTGCCGATCAGATGGCGTTAGCAAGAAAAACAACATAATTTGTTCGATGAACACAATATGTTAAATTTTAAAGCTGGTGGTTTACTTGATTTTTTTGTATAAAAAAAGCAAACTTGTGGATAAAACTCCTGAATTTGGAAATGAAACATTAAAGGTTTTAACATGTATATGTATTATTTGTTTAAAATAAAATAACTTGTAACAAAACCACGAAAGCCATACGCACACATCCCTTAGAGAAAAGTGAATTTATTTATTTCTTATAAAATAAATGCCTCGTTAGAAGCAATAATATATTTTTGTTATTCGGAAAACACTTTATTGAAAGATATATATATACATAGTCATTTACGTATAGAATATTGTACAAATTTTGTAGTGAAATATAATTAATATAATTTAATATTTTTAAGAAATTTGTGTAGCAAATGGAAAATTAAATATAACTTCCTAAAATAACTGATACAGAAAATCAAATAAAGAAAAGTAGAATAAAAATAATAATAATAAGGAAATAGTACACCTTATCAACATTTTCTATCCTCAATTCCTCTGTATATAATATACACAAACGTCAATGATTAAAAATGTATCAAGGTTATGAAGAATTAATTGATTAATAAACTTTATCAAACAGAAAATTCCATTAGTGGTTTCAATCTCTTTCTAAAATACTTAAGAATTGATCAAAATAGCAAATAATTCTCATTCTTCTTAAAAAAAATCCAAACAGCTTTTTCAGAAATCTCCTTTAGACTAAGTCATTCCGCTAAGTCACTTTTCATCAAAATTACTTCATGATAACTCTGGATTTCCTTCGTATGATAAATAAATTATGATCAGTTATTTAATATTACAAACTTGTATTATGTGTTCCTTGACGCTGGTTTTAAATATGTAAGTTGCTATTTGGAATAACTTATTTTACAATAATCTGACATTTTCATCGTTACTTAGAAAAAGATTGATAAATAATATGTATCTTGATAAAACTTTTTCCTATCACGTAAAAGAAACATTAATTACTTTATGACTTGAAAAATGGAAGAAAAAACTGATTTTTTCCCTGAGTTAAAGACTGTAAAAATATATTATTTTTTATGATTTCTACATCCCTAAATGTAACAATATAAATATTTGATAATATTATGACATTTGTGTTACTAATGCTTAAAATAGTGTAAATAATTTATATCTGGATGGTTATTACGTTAATATTCCTTTCTGTTGTATTTATTTTATGATGAAAATTGTAAATTTCTCAAGCAACGCCATTCTTTACATTGTGAGGACGATTCAATGAAACCTGGTGAAATATTGTCAATATAGAAAATTTGGCATCATTTGTGACAGCCATGCTGTTGACTTGGCGAACATACGGATGCTTCTAGAAATAACTGGATAAATCTACAGCATCACTATCCATGACGTAAGCGGAAATTTCGAGAAAGTGCGTGAAAGTAGTCGCTCAGGCAATCAATAGCAGTCAATTGCTGATTCTGAGCCAGTATTACTTCAGCTTTTGCAGAGTTCACCAGTGAGAAGTTGCTTGTGGGTGTGAACTTTAACATTACTTACCTGTAAAGTAAGACAATAATAGTTGGTGCTCAAATTATACGCCTGTATTCTGTATTTTTAAGGAATGCTTTTTGGTATTAAATTTTCATCACTTCTAAAGAACTGTTTTGCTTTTCGAGACTGATAGCATAAAATCCATGAACCCCAATTCAACAACAATATTGATGGGAGGCGCGGATCATTCAGGAATATTTAACAGAACTTCAAAAAATTCGAACTCAGTTTGGTGGAATTCGTTTCTCTTTTCCCATCACTGAGGGGTTGAATTCCTCAGCGAGGGAGTGCCAGCGTTAACACGCCTGGGGGATCATTGCACTCATAAATATTGGGGTGCGTCATCGGATTTTCCCGCGCTTCAAAAAGGCAACGAACTTTGTGCGGTAACTCTGCGCTGATTCCGGACCAATTAGAGGTAATTAAGTGGACAAGGCAAATAGTCCGCTCTAGAATATTGTAGTAAAAAGTCACAGAATAAAACGGGATGCAACCCCGATTTGGAGACAGAGACACAGATTGAGCAGATCCTAAACCTTGAGAATCTAGACTCCGCGGGACTCCAGGCGGCAACCATGTCCCTACTCCATCCCACCTCATCTCTCTCTCAAAGCTAAGTTAAATTGTAATCTTGTTGTGAAGTAAATTTATAGTTACTTAAATAAGTTATTCAATAAAATTAATTGTTACCACTATACGATCGGACTGTTAATTTAGTGTAATGTTAATTTGTCAATAGAACTTAACTAATTTTAACTTAAGTCATGATGCGATGTTAAATTATTAAGAATCTGGGTTTAGGACACAGAAATTAAATAAGCTATCATCAGCGTCGCATCATATTGGTACCGTGACCAGTAGTCGGAAATATTTTTTTTTCTTTTGTATCATATGATGTCGTGAATTTTTTTTTCTTGATGGGTCACCGAAATAATAATCCTACTTTATCTGTTAAACAGGTAAAAACTTTTTATTGTGTGCTTTTGTGTTTTGATTGTATTTATTACTTAATTTTTCCAGTTGTGAAATTTTTTTTCTCGCAGTATTTTTTTTTATTATTTAGATACTTAGAGATGTTGTTAATGTATTTTTTTTCTTATGCTCTTTGTTAGTATATTTATGTGTGTATTCATTATCTTAACTGATCTAGCTATGATCTCAATTTCTTATGTGTTGATATGTTGTGTTGTAGATTTTTGTGTGCTCAAAATTTTTTTTCCGTTTAATTAATTCGAGTGTATAGTGTCATATGGAGTTCGTCTTTCGTTGCTAGTTAACAATTTTTTTTTGGCCCGAATGTTTGAAGTGGTTCAGTTAATTGATTATGCTTACCGTTCTCGTAATAAAATTTCTTGTGTTGTTGCTGTTTCAAATTGTGGTCGATATGGTGTTGTTGGATTTCGAAAAAGGGAAGGAATTGGCCGGATTGTCCGTGGTGTAGACATTACATATTCAGTGCTTTAAGTGTTATGATGATGTTAATTCCGATAACAGTTGGTTAGATGTTGCGCTGCTTCAATTAGAGAAATTAATTGTGTTAAACCTTGATAATAATTGATTAGGCGTCCTTGGCTGTGAAGTTGTGATGGAAATAACATTGCGTGTTCATTATGTTTGCGCTTGGAATTGAGTTTCTTTTTTTTTCTGAGATGTTAAGGTTTGTCAAATTTTTTTTGTTAATCTGTTGTTCGGGTTGAGATGAGATTTTAACTGTTGGAGCGATGTTGTGTTTGGGGAATAAGTATTGGTTATATCGATTTTTTTTGTGGACATGTAGGGCATGTTAGAGCATTGGACTTCGTAAATGCGCTTGATTTGTTGTAATTTTTTTCCCTCTCCTTGTTTCTGTTAAAATTTGATTTGGAGTTGTCATGCAAATTATTTTTTTGGGGGGTCATTTTGTCGCTTGGAAGTGTTGTGTGGGGTTTGAATCTTGGCGTGTTTGGGCGATAGGGGAGGACGTCCCATCTCGTGCTGATAGCTGTCCATGTCAGCTGCCAGGTCCAGGGGTGAACCTGGATGTTGGTTCACTCCGGCGCTTTAGGAGGAATTTTCTCCCTCGCGCCCCCCCTGCTGTCGCAAGCGAGATCAGATATTCAGCCTCTCTTTTTCTCTATAGGGTCACCATTCTCCCCCTTTTTTGTTGTTTGTTACTTTTCTCAGAGCTACTCGATGATAATATTTTTTTTTCTCGACGCAATAGCCTTTCTTTCGTCATATTTTGTTTTGTCGAATTTTGTGGAAATCTTCTATCTTGCATCATGATTAATTACAACTTGGTTTTTTATATTGCATTTTTCAAATTTGTATGAAACTTAGCTAAACTTTACTTAGCGATCGTTTTTTTTTATAATAGAAAAAAAAATGAAAATTTTGATTTTCCTCTTACTTTTAATTCACATACTTTCCGCTGGAATTTTTTTTATATAACTATGCAACTTGTGTCATGTCGTTTTCTGATGTTTAAGTGAGACATTGTTGTAATTAGTTATTTAATGAATTTTTAGCTCAGATTTTTTATGCACCTGTTATATGTCATGTTTGATGTTTTAGTGAGATAAAATTTTGTACTTAGTTATGTAATGAAATCTAGCTCAATTTTTTTTATGCAATTTGTTTCATGTCTTGATTTGATGCTTAAATGAGATGATGTTGTATGTGGTTAATATCAATTTAGCTCTAGATAAAATATTTTTTGATGCTATGTGTTTTATGCAATATATAAAATTTGTTGTTTGTAATAGGATTGTTATTTAATTTTGCTGTGCGATTCATGTATGCACGTCAATTTTAATTCATGTTTTCAACAAAAAATCAAATTTTGGGGTCTTTGGACACCTGTCATGAAATTTGAATGTTGTTACTATATATACATATTTGACATTTTTCATTTATCAGAAAAGGAATTTTTGTGTTGCGGTTATTATCTAGTATTTTAAATTTTTTTCATACAAAAGGTTCCTTTATTGAATAAGTTAGTTCATGCTGATTTGATTGTGTATAACTGTACTTTTCTTGTTAAATTTTGAGTTTGCATAAAGGATTATTTTATTTTGGTAGCGGTATTTTGTCAGAAGCAATTTTAGTGATAAGTTGTGCTAGTGTAGTAATTTTAAGTGGCTGTGTATTACTGAATAATGTTATCTTTGGAATTTATGCTTGTTAAGATATGGATAGAGGTGGTTGTTTGAATATTTTCCCTAAGAAATTATGTTGAAACTTAACTTTCTTTTGCTCAAGTTGTTTTGTTCTGTCATATGATTGTTAATTTTAATCTACAACTTTTCTAGTGTTTCGGTTAGGTGTTTCAATGCTCATTTAATTTTTGTGTTGTTTGTTTTGCTATAGATTTGGAATTTTTTTTGTTTGCTCAGGGCTCTAGTTAAATTGTGGTTTGGTTAAATGAATGTGCAGTCCATAATTTTGTCTCTGTTGTGTGCTAAACTGAACTAGGAATTGAATGTTTTGTTTGATGTCGATATAGTACTTATGTTGGTTTAGGTTAACTTGTTTTATTCATGGTTGCGCTTGGGTAGATTATTGAATTGAGTATTGATATTAAACTAATTTTTTTTGGTTTTGCATTGCTATTTAGAAACAAGTTTTTGGGTCAGATAATGGTATTGTTAAATTTTATGTTTTGTGTACGCGTAGTTGTGTTAGCTTTGAGTTTGGGATTGACAAAAGAGGAGAATTTTGATTTAGTGTTGTTTGTTTTAGATATTGAGTTTGATTTTTTTTTTTTTTTTTGTTTGAGGGTGTTGAAGATGATTAGGTGTAAATTTTTTTGTTTTACTAATTGTTGAATGAGTTAGATAAGTTGAGTTAAGGATTTTGTGGAATATTTGAGAAAGTTATTCGAAGGAGATAGATAAATTTTTAATTTGATGAATTTGTTGAATAATTGGGAATTTTTTTTTTATGGAGATAGATAAGTTTGCGTTCAAAAGTATGTGGTAAATTCGAGGGTTGTTTGATATGGAAATGGAAAATTGAGTTGAAATAATTATACGGTATATTTGAGACAGTTGTTTTGATGTAGAGAAGGTAATTTGAGTTAAGGATTTTGTACGATTTCGAGTAAATAGGTTGATGAACATAGATAAGTTGAATTAATGATTGTGTGGTATATTTAAGAATATTTTGAGATGAATCTAGGAAAGTTCGAGTTGAGGATTATGTGAGATTTTGTGTAAATAAGTTGATGACCTTAGATGGGTTTTAGTTATTGGTATTGTGGAGAAGTCGATTAATTATTTGGAAGTGCAGATAAGTTTAGTTAGTGTTATTGAGGTACAGGATATGAATGATCTTTGAGGTAAAGGCATTTTTGAATGATTGGGGAATCATTTTAAGATTACTGAGAATTTTGGGTTAAAGTTATAGAATGATATTTGAGTAATTAATTCGATGATTATCGATGAGTTGAGTTAGCGGTATTGTTGGAAATTGAGGATCTTTGTTTTTTTAGTATATTTGTTGCCTGTATAGTGAAACATTTTGAGTTTTTTTTATTATCTAGAATTTATACATTGTATTACACAGAATGTTAAAAAGTTATGTTGATTAGTTAAGTGATATTTTTTAGGGGAATTATGTCCAATTATGTGTAGCACTTGTAATATTTTTTTGCTTTTTGTTTTAGTTAAAATTACTTTACTCTGTTTGTGTCGCCTCATATGTCATGGGTTGCATTATCAAGTTTATGTTTATAATTTTTTTTTCTGAAATTTCCAACTGCATTTGTGTGATTTCTGGAATTCATTTCTCAAATGGAAATTCGAATGTATTGAATGTAGAACAATTTTTTTTCTCTCTCTCAAAAATATTTTAAAGTATTTTTTTTTATATAATCGGATTTGCATTCTTGTTTTTTTTGTCATAATTGTACATTCTGTCTATTGTGTTGACGGTGGCTAGCAATCGTCATATCGCAAAAGATAGTATGATCTGTTTTTTTTCCTTCTGCTTTTGTGAAGCATCCTGTGAAGCATTGGGGGTGCATCCTGATCAAATGCAATTCTAAATTCAATTACAGTAATATTTTTTTCTTAATTTCAAATTGTAACCAATGCTTGTAGTGAATGTTTTAAAATTTCTTATGCTATTAAGCATTCTTAGAGGTTATAAAAAAATTTTACCGTTTACACTATTCGTTACAATTTATAGAATTTAATTTGCAAATCTGAATTTAATTACATTTAATTTTTTGAAACTTTCAATTGTAACCAATGCTTGTAGTGAATTTTTAAATTTCTTAGGCTATTAAGCATTCTCGGAGGTTATATATATCATTTTTAACTATGCACACCCATCGCTTCAATTTTTAATTTTTCACTTTAACTTAATTTTTTTTACGAAAGATTGTTATCGTTGCTCTTAGTGAACCATTGCGATTTCTTATGCTTTGAGTACTGTTGAAGGTTAAATTAGTAATTTTTTTGGTGGTCTGGGACATGCACATCACATTAGTCGTGTCAGGATTTCGATGTTATACGATTATGAGGTGTCTGTTTCTTGGTGCCACGTTTGTATTGTTTATATATGTTTTCACTAGTACTAATTTCTTATCACAAAGTATTTTGTTCGATGCTCATATGTGTGGTTATTGTGAGTAGCGAAGCTGTTATATATGCAATTTTTGAATTTACTATGCGTTACTCATCTTATTTTTTTTATGATTTGGTGGCACGTGTTTCTTTGTGATTATTCGATTATTTGTATTTGTTATTTTATGTATGTTGTCCTTGTGAATTGTTTTGTGACCCATATCTCATTCGATAATTGTTTGTTCAGAACATGAATTTAATTGTAGTTGTTAGTAGTCAATTTTTTCCCTCTGACCGCTAACGGAATTGGGACTTAATTTTTGGAAATTACTTTATAATTTTTTTTTACATTTTTTATTTTAAGTTATGAGAGTGGGAGCTTGGTGCTTGGAGTCTACGGCGGAGGTCAAATGGGGTCAAGTTTTTCTTTTCCGCACTGGTTTTGGTTTCATGACTAATATGGTTTCCCTGGCAGACAGTTTTTTCTCTTACAGCATGCATCAGCTACTTGTTCACCACCTGTCGGGACCACAAGATGACCGAGCTATCGTATACAAGACTTTAGTGGATGACTTCGTCCAAAGATTGGAAGGAATTGCCTCCCCTTATCCCTATAATACAGTTACAGTTCAAGGCTCCAGTGGATGACATCGTCCAAAGTTGGAAGGAATTATCGGTTCCCGTTCTCCTGATGGAACAATTCTATTGATACGTTATTGTAATTTTTTTTTTTGTGTGCAGTGTATTTGAGAGACGGGAGGAGTGATGGGTGGCGCGGATCATTTAGGAATATTTAACAGAACTTCAAAACATTCGAACTCAGTTTGGTGGAATTCGTTTCTCTTTTCCCATCACTAAGGGGTTGATTTCCTCAGCGAGGGAGTGCCAGCATTCCCACGACTGGGGGATCATTGCACTCATAAATATTGGGGTGCGTCATCGGATTTTCCCGCGCTTCAAAAAGGCAACGAACTTTGTGCGGTAACTCTGCGCTGGTTCCGGACCAATCAGAGGTAATTAAGTGGGCAAGGCAAATAGTCCGCTCTAGAATATTGTAGTAAAAATCACAGAATAAGACGGGATGCAACCCCGATTTGGAGACAGAGACACAGATTGAGCAGATCCTAGACCTTGAGAATCTAGACTCCGCGGGACTCCAGGCGGCAACCATGTCCCTACTCCATCCCACCTCATCTCTCTCTCAAAGCTAAGTTAAATCGTAATCTTGTTGTGAAGTAAATTTATAGTTACTTAAATATGTTATTCAATAAAATTAATTGTTACCACTATACGATCGGACTGTTAATTTAGTGTAATGTTAATTTGTCAATAGAACTTAACTAATTTTAACTTAAGTCATGATGCGATGTTAAATTAAGAATCTGGGTTTAGGACATATAAATTAAATAAGCTATCATCAGCGTCGCATCAATATATTAATGGTTTGATCCCAATATACAGCTTTATTACAATTCCACCCAAATCAAAAGCATATTTAATATTATTTTTTTTCAATGTGAGGCAAAGTAACATTGAAGAATATCGTACGTAAATATTATGTTACTTGAATTGAAATAAATTAAATAAAATAATTTTTTTCTTGAAAAAAACCCGTTAGTTTTTTAAAAAAAGTTCCGAAAGAAGAGCCTTTTAAATTTCAAATAATGTTGTTGAGGTTACTTATGCCACGTGATCGACAGTAACATCAGATCAAAGCCCACAAAATTCATCATGGCAATGGGTTAGTTGTATGCCTTTCGTTATCCATAACTTTGAACACCATGTAGGTGATAGTATGGTTTCACAGGATTGCACCCCAATTTTGAAGAGAACACCCTGCGGGTTGTCAGAGGCCTTCCACATCTTTTCCTCTTCCGCCAGCCTCACGAGAGGACTTGTGGCTCAACGGCAATTTAGAGTACCCCCCACGCATCAAAGGCACAAACGTTAACAAACATCTAGGATTCGAACTTAGGCTCTACGATAGACCAGTCAGAATCATTATCACGCATGGGCGGCTAATTTTTTCAAATAATAAAATACATTAACGCTTCAGGAAATTAGTTAGACAATTTAGAAGATGAAAGTAGTGAAATACCATACCTAAACAACCAAAAATCGATTGTTAAGATTTTATTCCAAATCTGAATATGTAGACAAACAGATAAAAAAGTCTCTTTTTTTCAAGAAAAACAAATATATTGTTACGTAGATCCGAGGGTTCGAGGATTTTATGCAAAACCAATCACAAAGAAAAAATAATCAGTTCTTTAAGAGCGATGCGATTTTATTATCGAAAATCCAATCCTTTCAATACAGGAATCATCGGCAATATTCACAGGGTAAATATTCGAAGGTCTTCACACATTCCACAGCAATCAAACACAGTAAACAGTGTTTAATAACACACGTATAAGTAAAGATTATTCACTAGCACACTCGAGCTAATCGTTAGTCAAAACAATTCTCACTACTCGCTGGCTTAATCAAGACTCTCCGCAGTACCGGCGAGCATCCTTTTATAGGCGCGATAGAAACTTCCAGAAATATAACCGCTCGTGTCATTGAACGTGACACTAGTGGAGAGATCTACTACTTTCTAGACGATTCCAGAGGGTTCTGAACTCGCCAACTTGGTCGCCAATGACGCCAAAATGGTCGCCAAAGTCACCAAATTGGCCACCAACTTGGTCTCCAAAACTGATGCCAACTTGGCTCTACCGCCAAGATTTCACCAAGTTCTCATTGAATCGCCATTATAACGTAAGTGGCGGCATTGCTTGTGAATAGTACAATTTTAACATGAAATAAATATAACATAGAGTAATATAAATGTATTAAACACTCAAATACAAATTATTTACACTATTTACACAAAATTCGTAACACTGCCCCCTCCTCAAAGACTGCACGTCCCGGGTAGTAGAATCTTTGAGTAAGAGGTATCTATTTAAAGGCAAACTACTCACATAATAATCATATATAAAGTAACAAATGTATTCCACAGCATATACAAGTCAAATAAATTAAAAACACATGAATAGATGTAAACATAAATTCCAATATTAAAATAAAACTAAGGAATTTGAAAAAAAGAAATAATTTACATTATTTACAAAATGTCTGAACTTAAGGATCTTGTTCATCTTGGCCAAGATAAGGCGCTAACCTATTATAATGTATTACGTTCGGTTTTGAGTGTGGTGTTTTCTGTATCCGCACCACAACGTAATTCAGTCTTTTTAAGACTGTGTAAGGACCTTCCCAGTTGGTCTGCAGCTTCGGAGAGAGTCCTTTGCGACGTTTCGAATTCCATAACCACACTTCGTCGCCTTCGCGGAAGTCGTGTTCGGTTGCTCTTGCGTCGTATCGGGTCTTCATTTTCTCGGAAGCCATGCTGATTCTTTCCCTAGCCAGCTGATGCATTTCCTCCATCTGTGCCTGGAGTTTTTCGATATACTCCTCAGGCGCCAAGGGTGCATCTGGTGGCCGGCTGAACAGAAGATCTGCTGGTAGACGAAGATAGCGTCCAAAGAGCATCTGGGATGGGGAATAGCTGGTAGTCTCATGAACGGCACTCCTGTAGGCAAGCAGGAAAAGTGGCAATTTCCTGTCCCAGTCCTGCTAATTACTGGATACCAGGAGAGAGAGGCTGTTCAGGATGGTTCGATTAAACTTCTCTACCATGCCGTCAGACTGAGGATGCAAAGCTCTTGTCCTGGTTTTGTCGATGGCGAGTATTTCGCACAGTCTCTTGCAAACCGCAGAATCGAAGTTTCTCCCTTGATCGGAGTGGAGTTGTAGAGGGACCCCGAATCGTGAGATCCAGTGTTGAACTAAAACCTCTGCAACAGTTGAGGCCTCTTGGTCGGGAATAGGATAGGCTTCAGGCCACTTAGTGAAGTAATCCATGACAACCAGGATGTTGTTGTTGTCATCTGACGATCTCGGAAATGGACCTAGGATGTCAAAAGCTATACGTTCGAAAGGCACTCCCACATTATACAGCTGCAGTCTTCCTCTAGTGCGTTTTCTGGGACCTTTACGTGCAGCACAGGGATTACATATGCGACAACTCTTTTCCACTCTCTACGCACATTGTTCCAGTAGAAGCACTCACGAACTTTTTGTAAGGTCTTCATAACACCAAAATGACCTCCAGTTGGACTGCCATGGAGTTCCTTAAGGACTGTTGAATCTCTTGTCTTTGGGAGTATTAATTGCCACCTGAATGTTTTTCTGTCGTCAGACTCCCATTTTCGATATAAAACACCATTTTTCAGATGGAGAGAGTCCCAAAGAGCCCAGTAACGCTTCGTTGTAGGATGGAAAGGGCGATGTCTTGCCAGCTGGGCTTTTCGTCAGACGACACTTTGAATTCTATGATTGGTTTTATTTCAGGATCAGCCAGTTGATCTTTTCGGACGCTCTCATCACTCCACGGGTCCAATGCCGATGTTGATGGCGTTGTAACTTGGCGGACTATTGGACTATTACGCCAAATTTCTTTTCGATTCTCCAGCTGTATTTACTGTTCTCTGTACTGTGCCTTCTCGAAAGGGCTTCAATATTTCCATCTGCTGATTCTTTAAGGTGACTACACACTTTCTTTGACTCGATAACATTTGCACGGTGCGGATCTTCTGATTTACCTGAGGACAGTTAATTCTTAGGTGCCCTGCTCAACCGCACCCCCAGCATTTGGTGCTGCGATCTTCCTTATTGTTTCGGGGGAATTTACTTCGCAGATTACCTGATTCATCACACCCCTAGCACGTAATGCTACGTCTCCTCCGGTTCTGACGTTGAGCGATTAAAGCTTAGAATTCATCTCTTAATTTCTCAATGTCACATTTCCATGGGGACTCACAAAGTGCATCTAAGGTCACTCTAGCTTCTCGGATGGAATGGAGGTCTATGCAACTGGCTTGAGTGGCTGCCTCAACTTTCAGGGCATATAACAGGGCAGATTTAGGATCTTTGACATCTGCCATTCTTACAGCCATCTGGATTTCTTCATCCGTTAGCCCGTCCCCAAAATACTCGAGATAAATCATTTCTCGCACATTTGCTGAGAAATCTTAAAAGGCTAAGGTGGTGAGAATTTGTATTTCAAATGCATACTCCTGCAAGCTTTCTCCAGTTTTCTGGAGTCTTGTTTTCATTTGCAGACGTGCGTAGTCCTTGGAGTATTTTTAGCCTAACCGAAGATCCAGAGCATTATAAAGGGAGTTCAAATTCAGCAGCTCTGTGTCGGTAAGTCTACATAGTATAGTCGGTAATATAACATAGAGTAATATAAATGCATTAAACACTCAGATACAAATTATTTACACTATTTACATAAAATTCGTAACAATGTGTTAGAAATTTTAAATATAATTTTAAAATACACTTTCAAAAATTATTAAAAATTGTTTAAGGTATCCGACTACGTTCGGAGCCGTGATTTTGCAAAAACGTATAATTGGATAATATTTATGATATTTAGTGTCACTTATACTAGAAAATGTATATATAATTGTTTTAAGAATAGCATTACAATAAAAAATTACATAAGTACACTATTTGGACAAAAATGAACATAAAATGACCATTTTTCAAAATATTCTACTTTTGTGAAAAATGCTTCTATTATAATAATATTTTGCCTGTATATAGCTCAGATCTCTGTACAGAGACGACTCAACTAGAATTTTTGAAATATATGACTTAGAAGTGGGTTTATCCATGTTTTACGACAACAGAGGGGAGCCCTTTTAAGAAAAAAACGCCGATATATATTTCAAATGGTTGTAACTCTGAAAATAACGTGATCTTTTTCAAAAACGTAGTTGAGTCTGTGTACAGAAATCTGAGATTTATACAGGCAAAATATTATTATAATAGAAGCATTTTTCACAGAAGGAGAACATTTTGAAAAAAAGTTATTTTAAGTTAATTTTTTACCGAAATATTGTATTTATATAATATTTTGTCAAAATGTCCTTAAAACCTTTTTATACATATATTGTAATCTAAGGGACACTAAATATCATGAAAATTTTCCATTTATGCGCTTTTTTTAAAATCACGGTTCCGTACGTTGTCGGATACCTTAATATTTCAAAATTCTGTGCGAAAATGCCTGGTTCATGAAATTTTAATGTGTATTTAATACAACAAAAAACTGTTATGAAATGCAGTAAGAAATCATGTATGTTGGTTTGGTTTCGGGCTTCGTGAAATTTTCACTTTTAACATTATTAATGAAGTTTATTTTACCATAAAACTGATTTAGCTTAGTTCTTCCATGAATGGTAAATAAAATCTTAAAATCACTGATTCTTGAAAAATAATTCAATGAATTTTTACAAGGTTAACTTAAAGTAAAGGATTAATACGGTTGAAGAATATTTCATTGAGAAATCCTTTGACACGAACAAGAAAATGTAAATTATTCAAAAAATTATTTGATTTAACTTTTAGAATCTATCGTTTTGTTTCTTGTTCTTTAAAGTTTTAGGAAATTTCTAAAATATAAAAGGTTTACAGAAAGGCGTATATTTTCTAAATAATCTTTTTTAAAATTAAGTTTTGAATTTATAAGATTTTGAAAAACTACTTATTTAAAATAAAAAGAAAATTATTTCATGAAAATATTAAATGTTAATTCGGCACAAATAGTCTAGTTAAAGGAATTTGTACAAAAATACTTTTGAAGAAAAGTTCTTCCATTATTCAATAGTAACTCCTTGTACTGAAATAAATGTTTTCAAAGGAACATTTTAAAAAGAAAAAGATCGAATTATTTCTTCAAGTCATTGTTTTAAATTCTCTATGTGAATTTTATGTTCAGTAATTGTAAACCCAGAATCTTATTAACTAAATAGATTTTTGTCACGTAAATAATATTTCTGCTTTTTTAATTTAAACAAAAGTTTTTTTAGCATTTACATATGAATTTAAAGCATAATTTCTTATGTAAATGAAAGAAAAAACATATAAAGAATTTTATCACAAAAAAAATCGCAAATGTATTTTTCAAATTTACCGTATTTCTAAGCAGGATCAAAATTTGAAAGTGAAAGACTTTCGTTTAAAGTACCTTTTTCTTTAGTTTTACCTAAACATTTAATACTTGTTTTTCTTAACGAAAAAGTTTCAAAAATTACGGAAATTTGATTATATATTTAATTAGTTTTTTTTCTTTTTAATTAGAATGTTACAAGATGAAGAGAAAAAGTTAGGTAAATTATTTAAAAAAACAATTACTTTTACAACAGTGTTCTACTAAACATTTAAAAGAAATTTCTTGTTGGGAAACTTTAAAAAATATGGACACCACAACACTGAATTAAAACTAAACTACACTTAAATCTTACCCTTTTTCTAAAATCAGTGTATTTTAACTTTAGAGTATTTGACTTTCTAATGGTATATGAAGAAACCTCTGACTCTCTTATCGCTGTGTGCATTAAGAAGATCCAAAACAAATTTCACAATTGCCCATGTTTGACTAAACCTTTAGGTAATATGGGCCCTATTGCGTTAAATAAAGGCAGGTTGCATTATAAAAAAGATAAGAGAAACTGCCATCTCTACATTTACCTTTTTGAGAACGGAAATGACTTTTTATACCCATTGCATGTTTGCCAAATTATAAGAAATAAATTTAAACCTTCGTTATATTGAATAAATTGTATCACAATAAATGTCCAAGTTTTTATCGATAAATTAAAAATAATTAAGCGTCGAAAATCAGATAAACTATTAAAATAGCACAAGTTATTACAAACTTCTAAACAACAACATTTAATGAGAACTTGCTCTTGTATCAAACGCTACACTCATTACAAAAGAAGGAGTCGCCTTCTAACTCGACACATTCCTCATGGAACCAGCATGAACAAGAGCCCCCAGAATTGTACCCGTTCTTGTCCTTAATTTTTATCATAATAATTAGCACCACAAACAGGAAAAAATGCAGTATGCACTCTGTTTGCTGGTACTTGTTGTTGCACTTTGTTTAGACCCTACATCTTCGTTGGCAAATCTTCTTTGTAGAAGCCAGACTTTCTGCACTTGTCAGATCTTTTGCAATATTCTTACGTCTTCCAGGATTTCTGCACGTTTTTTTCAGTGTTAAGATTGGACGAGGCTCATCCAAAAATGAAACTTCTGACAACGAGAATTCAGAAATGATAATAAATGAGCTACGTGATGCTGTAATTTGGCCTACGTTATTATAAGGAAGAGTTTTGAGGAAAGAAGATGAACTCAAAGGCATGTAGGACGAGAGGATGGTCCACGAGTAAGGTTAGAAAGCATTACTTCATCAAATTTCGGTACTTCCAATAATACCCTCAATTTTACTGCCCGTATTTTCTTTACTGCAGGGCTTCTCAAACTTATTTCGCCCTAATTTTCAGTCATTATTTTCATCGCGTCCCCTTCTTACAAAAACAATGTATTGATTGCAGTAATAATGTACTTTGATGGTAAAGCTACGATACGACTTTTATTTGTAAACCGTACAGCTTATCAAAATAAGTGTTTTACATATGGTATTATAGTTTTGTATATGACAAGTCCATGGGAGTCACTAGTAACTACTAAACTAGTTTTTAATTGAGTATTGATAAATTAATTATCAAATACTTTGTGCAGTACTAATACATTTATAAGTACATTATATAAGTGTTAATATGTATATTATTCTTTATCATGCCAGAATGAATTTTGTCTTGCTTCCTTTAAGTAAACTGAAAGTTATTTTAAATATTTGTTTTCAATTTTTCGATATGTTCGCCCTCGTAGGGTAATTAATTATGCGCCCTTAGGGAGGTATGCCCTATAGTTTGGAAAAAGCTGCTTTAGTGACATCATTCAATAGTTGGCATTACTGATGTCGAAAGGACCACCCGCTTCTCTCTCTCTCTCTGTCTCTCCTCCAACGCATACTACACTCACGCTAATACACTGATACCACCATTGGTATTAGTTTTCTTGTCCTGGAGGCTCCCTGACACACGGTTTTAATAGATAGGGACCAACTATTCTAGCCCACTTTCGAAGTGGTTAGCTTTGAGATCCAATAAATCCAAGAGCTTTGAAATGCGTACCAAATGTTTTGAGCCGGCTTCGCCTGCTCACATGCTCGAAGGCCTAGGGCTCACCAAGCAGGATTTAGCTGACGATCCCTTGCTGCTGTTTGATTTGTTGAGAGTGTACGACGTCATGGACCTGGTCTAGCACTGCTGTCTAATGAGGGCATGCAAAAACAACAACACACTCATATAAGATTACAGCCATTCATAGATAGGTTTCATGTAAAATTAGTCAATTCTGCTTGTTATATTTTAAGTAAGATAACCAAAATATAACAACAACCCTAAATTAAGGTTTATGTAGTTGTACTTACTTTAGAAATGGTCTGTTTGCACTTTTGTTTTAACCACACAACAGCATGAACAAATCACACAATCGCCATGACACTTACGCATTGCCCACATAGCAATACGAATGCACCAACTTAAGACCATTACGAGTGTTTCCTACACTCCTCACTTAACTGTAACTGAGTGCGCCAGACTTTCCACTCCTCACTTAACTGTAACTGAGTGCGCGAGATTTTCCCGCTTTCCTACCCCAACTGAAACTTTTTGGAACCCCGTACCGGGACATTTTCTGAAAACTGAAACGCAACGGACGGACGCAAGGTCTTGTTCGCATCAATCCGCAGCACCTTCAAGGGTGTAATTTTCATTTAACCTCATTATTACATTTTAGTGTAAACTTTAACTGTAAATATTTATTTTCTTGTAATATAAATTTAAGTACTATCTCCATCTCTGGCTATTATTCGGACTCAACCAACGGCACCAACGAGTAATATGGGTATTTGCTTAAATGTACCCACATTTACAAATTTTACCCTATGATTAATTACAATAGTTTCATTTTGTCGAATTATAGAAAACTAGCTGGTGTACCCGTTCTTCCCACGGGTGAACTGAAAAATTAAACAACACAGATTGAAGGATAAAGAAGTTTTTAATGAGTTAATTTTACGTGAATTGCAAATTAAACAAAAAAAAGCTTTTTGCATATCTCAGCTGAACAAAAAAAAAAAAAAAAAGAAAAAAACACCTTTGTTAAATTTTAATTCTGTAGATCTTATATCTGATAAAAATGATTTTTTTCTTTATCTTTCCCCGTAACACTCTTAAAGGTTGATTTTTGATAATACCTCCCTAAGCTGATCCGTGATCTTCAAAAGTAACACATTCTTAAAAGTTTTGTGTAATGAATGCTTAAAATAGTGTAAATAATTTACATCTGAAAGTGTAATACATTAATATTACTTTCTGTTGTATTTATATTATGTTAAAATTGATATATTCGCAAGCAATGCCGTTTCTTAAATTATAACGGTGATTAAAATAAAAACAGTGAAATGTTGACGATAGAGTCAAGTTGGCAAATGCCTAGCTACTTTCATAGCTTGAGCTTTATTAGAGCTCTGTAAGACCCGCCGTGTAGGGGTGCGATGTAGGTCAATGCTTTATCAATGCTTTGATTTCTAATATAGCATTGAAAATTAAGGGATATACATAAACAAAATTCTCCCATTTGGGAAATTTAATCCGTTGATTTATATACACCAATCACTTAAAATAAATAGTCAAATCGTTTTCTAAGGTCTTTTTACAAAAACATGCAATTCATATTTTTGGACAAAAATCATAACAATTGAAAATTCAGGGATATACATAAACAAAATTCTCCCATTTCAAAGAGTGGAATATTCATGAAATTTAATACCGTTGAGAGCTAATAAACTCAATTAAATATATTCCAAAACTGTAAAATTAATTATATACACCAATCACTTAAAATTATAAAATAAATAGTCACAAATAAATTTTGAAATTTTGTCTAAATCGTTTTCTAAATGGTCTTCATTAACATACAGAAGTGAAAAACATAAGAAAAAAAGATCAACATTTTTACAAATTCACTATTTTTCGGGACAAAAATGATAATAAGTTTTATTTGCAATCCGCTGAAAACACTGTCAGCCGAAAATGGCATAGGTGGATGCTATCTGGGCTTTTTTTAGTGCACGCCAGAAAGGAGTAGAATTTTTTTACCAAATATCGTTCCCACTAAAACACTCAGGGTTTTAAAATATTTTTTTTGAACCCGTGCATGCCTAAATTTAAAAAAATTTAAAATTTAAAGTTTTAAAAAAGTGAATTTCAAAGAATATTCATTTTGACACCAAAAAGATTTATTGGTGAGAATATACGATTTTGCAACAAACAAAGTAGTTTGGTAAAATGTAAACATTAATGGGCTAAAGAATGGGGGTGCCAGCTCTGGTTTTGTCGTCAACGTCATTTTTGACCCTGGTTCAAAAAATTATGTTGTATAAATATATACCTTTAAAATCTGTCATTTCAAAAGCCCTCGTGTAGCTGAACAGTGCAACGTTATTATTTATTAACTCTAAAATATATTTACATGAAATACATGAAAAAATGTAATAAAAATACATGAAAATGTACAATAGAAAATTTAGCTTTTATAAAAATAACGATAAACAATAGTAAAATATATCTACTAAAATGTTCAATTAAAAGGTTTATAGCGTTATAATTAATTGCTTTTTAATACTAACCACAAATAAATTTTGAAATTTTGTCTAAATGATGTAGTGTGAAAGAGAAAGTTTATGTACAATGGTTCTGTAATTGTACCAGACAGTGATAAAAGAAAATTTATTTTGAAAAAAATTCGTTTGCATTTTGTGTTCCAATTTCTTCCTACCAAATTAGTGCAATAATAAAACCATTTTGGAAGAAAAATTCAAATAAAGATTGTTAGATTTCAATATAACAACCATGAGTTTTCTCCCTTCAAAACTAAGTTTTATTCTGAAATAAAAACAGCATATATTGCTGGATCCCCTTTGTTTCTTACGCTGTTAATTAATCGTGGCTTCTTTCAAACTACCATGAGGAATAAATTAGAAGCGAGCGCCTTGCGTAGCCAAAACAAAAATGGTTTCTTCATCGGATAATACTGTAAAAAGATGGATGCTATCGCTTCCATTTCCATTGATGTAGATGGCACATTCGCTTTTATGTCCTTTTTTGCAGTGCACGCCAGATTTTTTTGCCACGAGGATGACGACACACCTTAGAATTTTCTCCGGTGAGCATACTATACATCCTGATAAATATCAAAACTAACACTTAAGTCGATTTCAGCTCCATTCTTACACATTTTTAATTTCTCGGTTTTCGCAAATATGTTTTCAGATGCCAGAGTATATGCATTATCCAGCCGTCTCGCACACCTCCCATATGTAGTTGATGAAAAAATCTATATTCATCACACAAAATTTTTCTATAGCTGAATAACCTTTCCCAATATGTGAAAAAGCTTGAGTTATAGGTCTGAACAGACATTAGAGATGTGTTTACAACATTTGTTTTAAATTGTTGAAAATCCCAACTTGGCTCCAAGCTCCAGTTTCAAAGTTTGTTTTCACAATATTGGCACTTTGCACTTCGAAGAAGATTGTTAACTTGGTTAAAGTTTCAATAGCAGATAATCCTTTTTTTTTCAGTGTTTTTTGGCGTACATTTGAAAAACTGAATTTTTGTTCACTTCACAATCAACTTTCGCTTTACACCATCGCTTTTCATTCATTTGCAAAACGTAAACGTTTTCTAAGAGGCATTTAACAACTAATAAAATGAATGAATGTATGATTGAATAGCATTAAAAATATTGAAAAAATAAAAAATTTTTTAAATTTAAAATAATATAAAAATCACACAGCAAGCGAAAATGGCAAAGCTAATGTAAATAAACAACTTTTATAGTTACAGTCAAAATTCCTCTGCTTCTCTGTAGTTTTTAATGTAAAATAAGATTTATTCTCAAGTAAAAAAATGTAAACATTGAGGTGGGCGTGGCATTTTTAAACTGCTGACAGAGCTGTCAAAATATTTAAAATGCATTTTACTGCGTTTAAAATAATCAGATCGTTTCAAAATTCAATGTACCAAAGTAAAACTACATTTTAAACTAAAAATTGAAAATCAACATCGATTTAAAAAGGTGCCAAGTCCCCTTAACACAATATCTTTATAAATTATAGCCTATTTGTTATTTTGATGTATAAGCTATATTACTGTAAAGTTTCGTTTTAATCCATTCAGTTGTTTTTGCGTGAAAAACGACCAAACATCGAAACAAACTTTCGCATTTATAATATAAAGCTAGATATATATAGAAAAAATAAATTTTATAAATTTAAAATTATTTGAGTAATTATAGAGAGTAAAATGCTAGTGTAGATAAAATGTTTTTCTTTTTGAACTCTTATTAAAAATTCAATGGAAAAATACTAAAACTGACAACAGATAAAAATAAGCAAGAACTATTCAAATTATTAGAGGTTTAGTATCACAATGAGAATACTTGCGCTAAACAAACCCCTTATAAATTGCTGATTTAGTAGCTTAGTATAGATGTGTAGTAAGACATTTAAAACTTCATATAGGGCTGTCTGTCAATGGATTACATTTCATTAAAAATTCCAATCATTTTGCGGTAAAAGGTATTGACACTATATGAGCAATGTATGGAGTTTGAACAAAAATCAATAATTGATCATTGTTCAATGTCAAGTTATATGAGTCTCATTCCTACAGCAGTGATTCGAGTGGTTTTTCTAGAGAACCGGATGTGTCGAAATATTGGTTGTAGAAGACCACAATTTGTATTAGTACGGACAGATATGATAAACATGTGAATCCCTCATGTGATGGTACCTTCCACCACGCTGACACGTGACTGAGCGAGAATGGATGGCGAGTTATATAGAAGAGAGCGACGGAACGAGACCAAAAGAAACGACGAGTATTTAAAAGACGAACTTAAGCCACTTGCAAACGCCCAGCGTTTTATTGTTTTATTATAGTATCTGTGTGTGTAATTATGTAGTCCACCTTTTTCTGTTGTTAGTGTTAGAATAAATAGTTTTGTTTGTTAGCACTTGTTTTTTACTAGCTAACAAACCACTCCCAAAACATCACATACTTATTATCCGTATGGTAGTGATGGAGATCTGAGATGAATTAACCGAAAAATCGATTTCTCTCGGGCCAAAAAAAAATCATTTTTTTACATCGATATGTAGCACAGAATCGTTTCAGTGAATCGATATTTCATCCTAGAAAATCGACATTCGATTTTTTTCTGTTTTGGTAAAAACCATAAAATTATTTACAGTTAGTTGAATGTACTACGTTTAAAACCCGTAATATTATGGTGTTGGCGGTTACTGGGTTATTTATTCAAAAACTCTTGAGATGCCTGTGTGCTTAGTTTCCTCCGCCTCTCTTTAACAAATAAAAAAATTACGTTTGTAATCTTTGATTTTTTTTGTATTTGTGCATATTATGTCATTTGTTTATGCCTTGATTGACTGACTGTCGTAATGTACTGTGATTAGCGAAATAAATATTTATTTTTAGGTAGTAATTGTTACGGAATAATAAGTAATTGAAGGTAAGCAAATCGCTGCAAGTATAGTGGGATCATCTCTTCCTTGTAAGCTCCTTTTTTCGAATGCCGGTAACATGTCAAGTGATGAGCGGAACCACTTGGATCCCAGCAGATTTGACTGACTGTTATTTTAAAAAAGCTTAGATATTAAGCATTGGTAAAAAAAATAGATTGTACATATAAGCTGTACTATCTATTTTTTAAACTTTTTTAATGTAACAAATACATTTAGAAAATAAATGTCTTCTTTTGTACCTGATACTCTCTTTGACATGGTACTAAAATTAATTATTAATTGTCGAATTTCCCAAAATAAAAAAAAAATCTCTGATTTTACTGATGAGACATCGTTCATTATGGTATCCTTCTTGTTTTTCATAAAATTGATTTATATTTACATTGTAAACACAGACATGAAAAAATCGATTTTTTAGAAATTGACCTTTTAGATCTCGATTTTTTTTGTGAATAGATGCATCAGGTTACGATTTAAATTGATTTAAAAATCGATCTTTTTCGGAAAGAATAGCTATCTCTATCGTATGGGTACAATGGTCCTCGTACCTTCATCCTGACTGTTAACCGAAATGCTGCTGTAACTCTATTTGGATTGTGGTGGAGATTTCTTTGATCACATAGGTTCCCCGGGAATACGAGCGCAGATGGGGTTGGGAAGTCCTAAAGTCAGACTCGAAAGGAAAAAACTATCTACAGTAAGTTACTTTTATTAATCTAGAGAAGATAATAAACTCTATTAATAAATAATGGGTACTAATCTTTATCTTCTAATCTTAATTTTTTTCTTCCTTAGAACATCGTTTACGAAAAATCCACCAATAACTCAATGACTTTAATGCTGGACAATAAGTCATTAACAAAAGATTACAATTCAGGCAGGACCAGTATAGTGATATTGTCCACACAATATCCATATTCTCTATCTCAATGACTATTTATATCCTATTTAGCTGAGATGATCATTAAAGGCACTCAGTTTTTCTGTCTCAAAGAACTAATTTGACTGGATGGAAGAGACCATAATTAGAAAAGTTAGACTTCGAGCAAAGTCCATTGTTACAGGACATTGTTTTCTTCCGATCTGTCAATAATTTGTCAGCATAAAAGAGTTCATTTGCTCGGTAGTCCTTTTATGTAAGCCAATTCGTACCCGATGCTACAAAGTCTTGTTGGGATAAAAATTGGTAGGCCGACAGAAAAGAAATTATGTTTTTTAATAAACCCAAGCAAAGTGATAGGCACTTATGGATTAAAGATTATTGCAATGAATTCTATTTTCCACACTGTGTGTTATCCAAAGCCATATAACACAAATGCCAAGTATAAAGATTTGGTTTGCCAATAATTTTTAGAAAATATCCCATCTGCTATGAATGATCGGGAAGCTCAATATGTACTTGAGCATTATAGACATTCTTGTGATTTTACTTCAAATTATTTTTAGAACTGTATTTCAACAGGATAATGTTTGTTTTTGTATTTTTCGGAAGATACAGTTCTTCTTTTCCAAACATACATAATTTTTCTTCTTTGACCGTCCAAATCACATGATATTTCGCGTATTGAATACGCTGGGATTTTTTTGATTGACATCTCACATATACGGATGAAAATTTGGGTTCAGTTAGAAGTAATTTTTAATGATTTTTTTCTTAAGAAATCGGTTTCATCCAATGCCACACAATACAGAATAGTTTACGCAACACGTTAAGGTTTCCCTAATTAAAAATTTTTGACATGTTGTGTGCTTATTGCTTTATAATGTAACTCTTTTATAATATATTCATTTAATTTGAACTACTCACTTTATTCAATACATGTCGATATTGAAATGCTCTTCATACAATTCTGAAGAATCTTTTATGGTGTTGCAATTTTTAGAAACATTAGTATATTTAAAGTTTGTTATGAAAATGGTGTATTCCTCTCATGTACATACTATGTTCCTCATGTGTTTCAAGATTATTGAGTATATGTTTAATTTCTATATTGGTACGCATACCTGTTCTCACCGACCTCTAACCTTTACAAATTTTCACTTTGGGATAATTTTTTAAATCTGCTTGAAATTTCCTCATTTTGTGGCAAAACACTCCTCTTTCGAAGCGAACAACAATAAAAACAAATTATTTAACTCTTACGAAAATTGTTTTTCAGGTAAAACACGACTATTCTGAAAAGAACGAAATAACATTTCGCATATGCCTAAAGAATGCTGTCTTCACTTCCATCTGTAAAAGAGTCAAAATTAAACTCGCTGTTTGTCTGCATGAATGGTTGGAGAAATGTTAAAACTCCTCAACTATTAGCATGACAGTTCAATTACAGTTCATTAGCATATGAAACAAGATACGTAAGGTGTTTCTTTTTACTTGCAGTTTAACATTATTGTTTGATGAAGCAGTGTATTGGTCTTTTCATTATGTGTAATGATACATAAGTGATTTGAAAAAAAAAAAAAAACAGTTGTATCAAAACTTTTTTTTATTTTATTAAATCAACTTTTTCTGTCTTCTATCTCGTTACAATGATTTTTTTAAGAAAGAAGTATTTCGGATATGGCTCAGAGCATTTTTTGAATACAAACTGTTTAACTCCTTGTAATCGTTGAGGAATGAGGATGATTGCTTTTTTTAAATCCACATTAATTTTGCACAAATAAAAGACATACAGCGACACAAAAAGCAAGACATCATGAAGCGTGGCTCACAGGGCATTCACAAAAGCATTCTTTGTTCGCTCCCGATATCTCAGCTATTTATATTTTTTGTCAAGTGGAAGCTGCTAGAATTATATGATTTCCCGTAAAAGTTTTTTCTGATTGCTTTGGGTGATCATTCGTTTTAAAAATGCTAACGTCTCTATTTTGGAGGAGATAAAGTTCAGGTTATTTCCTGTAACGCGAGTAAAACTAAAAATAAATTTTTACGCGAAGTTTTGAATTTCTTAAGACCATTATGAATTAAAATCCTTCTAGAAAACATTTAAGCGAATTATTACATCTACAGAGTGTTTTTTTCCAGGTATAGAATTTTAAGTTGGCATTACTTTCCAAGATGGCGACCGATTTAACAGCTGTCAAGTGATTTATTTTCAGTTTGGTTTTTCAATTCATCATGAATAAACTCACGCCTGAACAACGCTTTCAAATTGTGCAATTTTAGTTCGAAAATAATGGTCGATTTTCATAAACGAATTTTGTTTAGCGATGAAGCGCACTTCTGGTTGAATGGCTACATCAACAAACTGCCGCATTTGGATTGAAGCTAATCCACAAGTGTATGTCGAAACACCGTTACATCCAGAAAAACTGACTGTTTGGTGCGCTTTATGGGCTGGTGGAATCCTTCTTCAAAAACGATGAAGGCCACAACGTTACAGTCAATGGTGATCGGTATAGAGCCACGATTACTAACTTTTTCATTCCTGAATTGAACAATCATGATGTCCAGGAGTTGTGGTTCCAACAATACGGCGCAACATGTCACATAGCTCGTGCTACAATCGATTTATTGAAAGACACGTTTGGTGACCGCCTAATTTCACGTTTTGGACCTGTGAATTGGCCTCCAAGATCTTGTGATTTAACACCGCTAGACTATTTTCTGTGGGGCTATGTAAAGTCATTGGTCTATGCGGGTAAGCCACAAACGCTTGACCATTTGGAAGACAACATTCGCCGTGTTATTGTCGATATACGGCCACAAATGTTGGAAAAAGTCATCGAAAATTGGACGTCCAGATTGGACTACATCCGAGCCAGCCGTGGCAGTCCTATGCCAGATATCATATTTAAAATATAATGCCACAAGATTATCTTTCGAATAAAAAAAATTCATGTCAATCGAATAATACATCGTTGTTTTATTGAAATTTAAAGTTCTATACCTCTCAAAAAACACCCTTTATACTTTAGATACTAAGTTATATTATTACTATACTGTGGTCTTTGAGGAAATGAGAGGGCAGACATTTTGGCAAAAAAGGGAACGGGTATCCTTCAGAACTTTCGCAGAGACCTGACACTTCATTCTGCCAAACTGGAAATTAAAAGGATTTTTAGGGAATCATTTCGCCTTACAGTTTCTTGTGTTGCTCGTGATAAGCCTTGGAGTACACTATGTAAGAAATCCCACGGTATTCCAAGTTCTCCTGGTGCTGCTGCTGTGGCTAAATTTAGACTTTTAACCGGACATGACTGCCTTTGCGCTCATCTGTTTCGTTTTAACTTAGTGAGATCACCTGTGTGACACTGGACAAGACATGACTGCCGCTCATTTGGACGAGTGCTCTGCACTGAATGATCTTAACTGCATTGTAAAAAGGTATTGGAGAGCCCGTTGCCTAATGACCTGATGGTCAATGGCCTGGCATTTGTAAATAAATATTATTACTATAGGTTATTAGTAAAAAATATTGATTATCAAAAATTTTAAGAACACATGAAAATTATCTTATGTGTTTCCTACATTTTATTCCAGATGTGATCAGAAATAACCCCCAGACTGTGTTAGAAACTTAAATAAATGATATAATTACATTATTTTCACTGTTCCTTCTCTATAATATAAGCTATAATCCTGTAGTTACAGAAAAATAAACACAAATTTTCAAGAATTCATTGAAAAAAAATTGATATATCTTAAAAAAAATAAATTTACAGTATTTTGATATTAACTCGATGTATTTAAACCTAAAACTGAACACCAATTTACCTCTTAAAAACTAGCATAATACTAAGGTGACTTATCGTCATCCTTTATGTAGGACAGTCACTCTTTTATAGGTTCAGTCATTCTTTGAAAAATGTCTTCCTACTCTCTTGTCCTTTCTTTTCAATATTTTAAATTTAATCTATTAATCTCTGTATTCAGTGTTGTCAAGCTGAACTGTTACACATCATGCACAGGTACAATATAAACTATTGGAGATATCAATGTATTATGTACATAACCAGGCATCTATTTTCCACAAAATGATTCAAAATATTGTTGGTGAACATATTTTAGGTACAGAAGTTAAGCTCTTTTTTGAAGGAATTTGTTCTTCCATATAATTTAGGGAAAAATATATTTCTTTAATAAAAAAAAGCAATTTGTCAAATTTAGAAGAATTTAATCCAGGCATAGCGAACAATTTACGAAACTAGTGCAAAGGGTTTTTTTAAACAAGTTTCCAATAGATTGAAGAATAGTCTGAAACAAAAATATAAAGAAATAATAGTTTGCAGTGATGTTTTTTGACTTCATCGCAAGTAAATTGGGCATAGTATATAAAAAAATTGTGTTGAGTTTTTATCGAAAGAAATGCCCAATATTAAAATCGATGACATTTGTCTGTTTGAAAAAATTAGAAAACTTCATGTACAGTAAAATTCTGACAAATTAAACAAATGGGAAAATCAACATGTTGAAATTGATAAAAGATAAGTGGAGATATTTAAACAATTCAAAAATGAACAATTTCATATGAAAACTTATTTATTCTTGTTGAATTTACGTTGTGTGTGGCCTTGGGACTAATGCAGAGTCAGAAAGAATGTCTTCAAATGATAATGATTTTTGGAAAAGTGAGAAATCGAGATGGATTATTCATACTTAAGCTTCAGCATTTAGCATTAAATTCGATATATGAAGGATATTTCTTGCTCCGAAATTTTCGATGCATTGGAAAATGATATATTGACAAAACAAACTCATTCAATAGAGAAATACTCACATAAGTAAATAATTAAAAGAGATGTATAAGCGTAATTAGTGTATTTTTGTTTGAATTAATAAAATGTTTCAAATTTTGTTTTAAACTTTTCGTCCTCCTTTTCATCATGAAAAAACGGATCATCTTAATAGTATTTACCTTTAATGAAGTGATCTTGTAATATTAGAATAATTATTCATTTGAATAATTAACACATCGTCTTTTGGAAAATATATATTTATTCTATGATTAATTCTGTGCAAGGAACAAATCTTTATTTTCTTTCCTGTTTTGACATCAGGATGTATTAAAATCATGTAAACACTTTAAATACCTTTTAAATACCCAAAGCATTAGGAAAAAATACAGTTTAAAAAAATTTCCAATAAGCTATTTAATGGCTATGGGTCTTGTGCTCATAGTTATTGGCATACTATGACCGTAGGTAATGAAATACGTTGATTAATATAAAAACCTGAAGATAAAAATAAAAATAATATGTTAAACTGCTCATACTCTGGAATTTTTAATTCTTTTCTCCTTTTAAAAAATTTAAATACCAAAATGTTATATTAGCATTTTAATCTAGTAAAATTCTTCATTAAGAAAAATACTGGAATGGTAATTTCATTTTTTGAGTTTACTCAGGGGAAGAGGAAAAACAGAAATTCTTTGCTGGAAAAACATTTAGTCGTGTGATATTCTAAAATATGCATATCTTTTTCTGCCTCAAAAATATGGTAATTTATGGAAATTGAAAGAATAAGCCTGTTTTGAACTCGGGAAGGAAATTGTTTTGCTTTCCTTTTTTGCCATCTGCGATAGTTTGGGTTTCTAGAATTTCATTTCCAATAATTTTACAGTAAAATAACTTTAACAACGTTTTCTTAATAATGTTAAATACAGATTTTTAGGTATATCCGATATGCAGTAAACATCCTTTAACACGAAACTGAGGGACTGAAATATTATTTTATGCTAAAGGAATTCCGGGTTAAAGGATATTGCAAAAAAAAAACACATGCATTCAACAAAATTAAGTTCATAGGAGCACATTTTATTTACATAGATATGGATATATGTATGTATTTAATAAAAATCAATAAAACAAAAAACATTCAGAATGACTTAATGAAATATAATACAAAATTTTAATCTAAAAAAAATTGAATTTTTGAAAATAATCTGATATTTTTCTTTGTATTGTCTTTTTAGCATTAAATTGTAAAGGAATTGTTCTATGACGTTCATTTTGCTATTCATTTCACCATTAGTAAATGCATCTAAATATCTGTGCATGCTTTTATCATGTTCCTCACTGGATGACGTGGAAACACAAGCTACATTATTCTTTTCATTTTCTTCGTCGGAATCTGCATCAAAGTTATGTATTGAACTTTGTGAACAAACGCTAAAATGTCTTTATCTACCATAATTGGAGATGCACTCACATTATTAATATCTACTGCAAATGTTTCTTCCGACGATACAGTATAACGGAAACTTTTTGAAACATTTTATTATGTATCGGCTCAGTTTCAATGTCCTCCTTCTTCATCTTTTCATATAAAGCGATTTTCATTTTGGCTTAAGAGAAAAAAAAGAACATGAAAATAAACAGGAGTTTGTCGGGATCGTCGTAGTCTCACAGAACAGTGTTTCTCAGCCACTGTGTTGCTGCATTTTTGTGTGCCTCCAATTTTTTTTTAAACTTATTAATTTATACTCTCAAAAAATAATATCCAAAACTGAATCATTCGGCCATTTAATAGAAATAAACTAAAGGTATTCGTGGTATATTTAACTTCGCCTTTCGTGTATAGAAGAATAAAAGCGAATTTGTGATTGGCTTCGTAATCCATTTGCGATAGCAGATACATCTGTATGTGAGTTAACTTTGAATGAAATATAAATACTAATTTCCCTCTGTAATAATAAGGTGACCAGTTTTTTTACAATGAAAAAGAGGAAAAATGTAAGAAAAATTACAATGTCAACATATGTGAAAAATGTTATCAATTCAAACAAAAATACGCTAATTGCTCTTACTTTTCTTTTAATTATTTACTTAAATAAGTATTTTTCCATTGAATGTTTTTTTTGTCAACATATCATTTTTTAATACATCGGAAATTTCGGAGCAAAAAATATTATCCTTCATACGGAATTTTATGGTATGCACTGTAGCTGATATATTAATATTCAATCTTGATTTCTCACTTGTTAAAAAATCATTACCAACTGAAAAAAGCTTTCAACTGCTGCATTAATAAAAATAACTAAATTTTCATATGGAATGTGTTCATCTTTGAAATGGTTTAAGTATTTTTACCCATCTTTTATCAATTTCAGCATGTGGATTTTCCAGTTGTTTTATTTATTAGAATTTAAATATGCATTCAGTATGCTTCACATTTAAATATGCTTCAAACAGACCATTGCCATCGATTTTAATATCAGGCATTTCTTTCCATAAAAATTTAACTCACTTTACTATATTTGCCCCCTTTATTTGTGATGCAATAAAAACACCATTGAAAACTGTTATTTCTTGTGATATGTGTTCTAGACCAGTCTTCGACATATTGGAAATATGTTTGGTTCAGATATAAAGGAAATGAAAGATTAATACACTATCCTTTAGAGAGCAGCATTTTTTATCATACTTCCCATTTTTAACCAAGTTGAATCATTTTTTTCTGGTATAAAATGTGTTCCACCTTTTTTATCCTATACCGTAAAAATTAAATTGGCTTTGCCTTTACCTATGAAAACAAATAAGGGAAGAATTCCCAGAATATTTTGAAATTTTTAAAAACACTATATTGTTAACAGAGATGCGAGTTATAATATTGCAAATTTCCATGGAAATTGGGTTATTTTTCTCACTGAAAATGTGCTTCACGCTTAGTTAGAGCTCTTGTACATTTACCGAAGACATCCTTAACAGATCGGTTTTAAAATATTGAAAAGGAGGACAAGTAGGGGGACACTTTTCAAGGAAGGATAGAACTTGTATGAGGAGGACTGTCCTCTCTAAAGGAGGATGGTTGGTTAGTAATAACCGAGATTTAATTTAAAAATACTCAGAAGAGTCAACTTTTTCATTTAGGATTAAAATTAGAGGCAATTATCTCATAATAGCCCTCAAGCTTTTAAATACTTTTACAATTTTCTACATCATATTTGTGAAAATTAGTACTTCCTACATTAACAAATTAAATTAAAAAAAAGCTTTTGACTTTTAATTGTAGATGGCTAATTGAGAGTGTGGCAGTATCATTTTCCCCCCATCGCATATTTATAGATGACCCCATAAAATTCATCCTTTGATTATTAATATTATCAATTAATTGTAGAGTTCAATTAATACTTGACTTTTTAAGTATGAAACGTTCTGGATTTTTTTTTGCCTCTCATAAAAATATTTGTGTTTAAGCAACTTTAATCTTTGAACAAAAAATTGCTTTAGCTTTTCAGAAATATTTTTGAAATATAATCCATACTTAACTGAGAATACGATGTAAGCCAAATTAAATGAACTTCCTGCTTTCGTCACATGAATGCAAATTAATGTTTTCTGTTAGGTAGCATATTCACACACACCATCGTGGAGAAAGTAATTGGAAACAATAATTCGCGCGCACAATTTGGCAGCTTACTATGGCTTTTTGTCCGTTATCTGGACTCGGGACTGCATTATATAAAAAAAAAAATTCAGACTTGATTTACATTTGAACATAAATCAAAATATAAAATATGCTTTTGTTGAACTTTTTTTTCTAATAAATCTATCAACTTTGGAAATTATTCTCTTTTTGATGCTATTATCGTCTGCTTCGATTTAATAATTTATATTACTTTAGTTTTTCTCGCTGTTTATTTTACTTACTGATATATTTAAGGTATACGAATACGTTCGGAGCCCCTTTTTTAAAAAAACATCATTTAGAAAAAAAATCATACTCTTTTTAACTTTAGTTTATATGTAAATAAACTATACTTATCTAATATTTGTAATAAATACTTCAAGTTTCAGAAAATTGGTAAATTTGTTGGAAATTTTGAAGAAATTTTAAAGACATTTAAAAAATTCTACATGAAAATCCATGGACCCAATTTGTATAAATTTAGTATCAAAATAATCATTATGTGGGTATCTAGGGCCTTGAGTAAAATCTTATGATTATATAAATAAATAAAAATTCCACAACTAGTCGAGAAGCCAAAACAAGAAATTTGCCATGTTTTACAACACCGTTACACAAATACCAATCCATAATTTAAAAATTATTCTTATTATGATCATTCTTTTACTTCAGGACCTAGAAAACATTGTGAGAAAAAATGGTACCAAGTTTCAAAGTTATTTAATGGTAATATTTTGATTTATTATTTTTGAAAGTTTCAAAACATACGAAAAAAGTTATTTTGAGAAAAATGCATTTTTAGTACAATTTATCACATATTTTTCTTATTTACATAATTACTTACTTAAAATTCACCAGTTTAATAGCTTACACCTTCTATCAGCTCATTTTTAATCATTTTTTTCTTTTTAGCTAATCTATTTTTTTCTGGCAACTTTTGCCACAGTCAGAGAATGTCGGTTAGAATCTGTTTTTCGAATTTCATCAAGTTCTGAAACACCTTTCAATGTTAATACACCAACAGTCACTCCGAAATGTTTCAAGATATCTATCAATCCCTGAAACCCCTTATTGAACTGAATTACAGCCATGTATCCTCCTAATCGCAGTATTGTTAATGAAACAAAAACATCTTTTGGAATAAATTTCCAAAGGATTCCATTGAAACATTCATTAGAGTTTTGTGTTTTTCCTGATAAACATTTTGCTAATAAGTTTTGATTACATAACTTCATATATGTTGGTTTGATTATGTTGATCAGATTTGGGGGAAGTCCTTTAGATTTATCGATGTAGATCTTATCCTTTGATACGGCTTGTTGATATTTACACCAACTATCCCGTCCAACAGGGCATTGGCCATGCATTTATTGTTTTGCATTAGAGCAACAATGGAAAAATGCTGCAATGACTGCCCGTTGCATGCCTTGTAAATTATTTACATTGGCACGGATAGCAATGCCATAGTGTAATTCTGTAACTTATCGATAAAGGCATCCGTCAGTTTTCCTCGACCTCCTAGATCTTTTCGTTTGGATTTCAGTTTCCTCAGTTTTGTTCCGACACGCTTTTGTATGTGTCCAATACACTCGTATTTTGCTACAGTATTCTTACCATAAATATCTTTTACAGAGGCATACCCCTTAGAGTCTCCATCGCCAAAACAATTTACATACTGTAATTTTCTCATTTCGACAGATCGTTCGAAAATACGATAAACACCCAGGGGTTCCATAGCACCAGATGACCCTATATGTTTTGCACAATTATGAATGTTGTTTAACTTTTTGTTTTTGGAATTGCAAAGTCTACACACTTTTGACATGAATCCAACGTCTAACACCTTTCCAGAATCTATCGAGATAACAGACACACATCCATTCAAGGAGGAATATCCTCTTTGTTTCCATGTGCTATCCACTGACACACCACATTGAGAAAATTCAGTATCAGTTTCGTTACTTCTAATTTCCAATGCAGATTCCTTCATTGTATTGCATGCTACGTTGCTAGCAGCAAATTTAAGCTTTTTTTCCAGGAAACCAAGTGCTCTTTTAGATGGTACATCTATATTTATAGCAGAACAAAGTTTTTTAGCCGCAGAATGTCCTTTACCGATGATTCTCATACCAAAAACAAATGCAAGATTGATACTATGCAGTTTTTTTACTTTCTCAGAAGTGCAGAATGAGAAGGAATAGTCACAGTTTTCACATTTCAAAGTCATATTTAAAGCTAACCCAAACACAGAGTCTTGCACAACACTAACTTTTCTTTCAAAACACACAGGACAGCATAATAATGAAATATATATTATATTGTACAAAACTCCTAAGTTAAAAATAACATTTTTTTTTCATTGTCTTGTGGAACATCTGCAGGTTTCAAAGAATTAATTAGCTTTGATTCACTTGCAGTTGGAATACTTGAATTGATACTTATCTTTTCGTTGTTGAAAACTGAAACTCTTTTGCAGAACTTATTTCCTTTGAACTGACGTTTACGGGAATATCTTTTATTTCTGTTATTTCCCATAATTAAAAAATAGTAATGCGAGCTATTAAGTCACTTGTGTTTTAACACAAACACAAATAATACTTGATAACTTTTGTTTTGTAACTAAATACGCAGAATTTTTATCAAATGAAGCTGAAAGTAAACAAAACAAATATTGCCAGATTCACTTTGTCAAATACTTTCAAATTGTATAATTATTTTTAATATTATCAAAAGTTTTTTTTTTAATTATACTTTAAAAAAATAATGTTTTTAAATCTTGTTTGACCAGTTTAAGGGCATTTAAATGCTTCCGGCTATTTAAATACCTACTTCCGGTTTTCCGCGCTTTACTAATTGTTAAATATCTTGAATTCTAAGTGACCTAGGAACAAAATAAGAACAGATTTATAGAGCTAAATAATTGCTTTATTCTATAAAATCAAAAACTCAAAATGTGATTTTTTGCAAAAATTGGCCATTTCAACGTATTCGTATATCTTAATCGTTTTACATTATAAGTTATGTTGTCTCTCTCTCTCTCAAAGTTGGCATACTTTTTGTAATGAATCCCTACGTGAGCATTCAGCAGTTGACTGTTAGAATTAGAATTTGTTGTGCTTTTTAAGTGTAAAGGAATAGTTTTTGCTTTTACTGATTGATTTAATTACATTTTAGATTGCAAAGATTATTACCTTACAATAAAGTATGTGTTCTTGATTGTTACGTCCAAGTTTTACAAGGGGAAAACAGGACACGGGGAATTTCTTTAGGGACGATACTTCATGCAATAGTAGTATTCATTCAAGATATCTAACCCTCAATGTAATTGCGACAAATGGGCAGTCAATTCGGAGAAAATAGCTTTCGAAATTTATGCGAAACCCCTAGTGTTTAAGTCAACACGCAAGGTTGGTACTCCTTTATCGACCCACTCAGTAGGGATGAAAGACTGAGTGGACCTTGTCCAGCCCGGGAATAGAGCCCGTACCTGTGGTGTGGAAGTGTGATACTCTACCACTCGACCACTGGGCTTTAAATATCAAATGTGAAATATAACTTTGTGCCATTTCTCAATATGAAATTATTTTAATACATAAATTATTTTTGGATTACATATTTTTTTTATTTTCTGATTGTTACCTAAGATTGCTTGTCTGTAAATTAAAATGTGTGTATGAAATTGTGTAAATTAAAAACGAACTAGACTGCACATTATGTGTAATTATATTTTATTTAGATCTGATGAAAGCTTAATTATCAATTGCTTAGTGTAATCGGAATGGCAACAGCTACATGCAGTTTTTAAAAAAGAACGCTGCAAAATAATTAGTCGCGAGATGCACGCAGAAGGATTTAAAATTAGGATGTGGTTTTATATTTTAAATATAAAATATGCTTGTGTGCCCGCTGGGTGGCGTAGTTGGTTTATCGCTAGCCTTCTGCACTGAAGATTGCAAGTTAGATCCCGGTCCAAGTCGGTGAATTTTCATGACGCAGAAAATCGACAGCGCTCATGTCGTACGATTATGCCACATGTAAAATATCCCCTGAGTGCCTGTTTGGCTTGGAATGCTCTCGGAAAAATTAAATTCCTAGAACAAGTTTGCATCATCAGAGCTCAGGTGCGTGTCAGTGGGCGTCAAAGTTACTTGTGGCAGTTGGTATAGCCTATATGGGCCATACTAAAAAGTAATCAGAGCTCCCGGGGAATGTATTAGGTCTGCTATGATAAAAATACAAATCTGCAGCCCCATTGTGGAAAAATATTTTAAATAAAATAAAATACATCATAAATGGAATAAAAAACAAAATAAAGCATCTAAATGCACGTGAGAAATTTATAGTTGAAATTTATGTATTAAGAGTTCCATGTATTATACATTCATATACTTAATTAACTTTAAACATACAGTTGCATATTTATAAAGACAAAATATATATAATCCATAGGAAATTAAATCAAGCGTTTAACAACTATCATCTCCTTTTTTATAGATGAATATTTTCTCAGTGTGAGTGGTATATGTTTTTTTATTCCCTAATATTTTGTACTTTCTTGTTCGGTGGTTGATAATAAGAGACATTTTCATTTATAAAAAACTTCGTTACGAAATTTGCGATTAAATCTGCTTTTTGTAGATAGTTTTATAGATTTTTTTCATTATGAATTATTCCTAATTTAAATCACTCTACAGTTGGATAACTTGTTCAATATTCGAAAGATATTATGGAAAACTATTAGGTATGATTTGCGTTATACTATAAGTTTTCAGATTTAAAAAAATTAAATTTCATTAGCTGTATAGAAATAATTTTTAAAAGTTTATTGTTTTAAAAATTGTGCAAAAAAATAAAGTCATATAATTAGAGTAAATCTGAGTATAGCTGAAGCTTAGAGAAATATTTAATAAATTAAAAGCCATTCATTTTATTATTTTCTCAAATTATAAATGTGCTTAATTTGAATGTGTTCAAAAATAAAGTTTTTAAGTAATTTTCTTAGTACTATACCATACTTAATTTTACTTTTAATAGTCCCGTGTGAGTTTTTCTTTGTGAGCATTATTTATATTTTAACAACTTTTGTTTATAGTTTTGATAAAAAAAGTAATACTATAGTATTTTAATATTTCTCTCAAATATTTCAACGTGTTTATTAAACAATTTGGTACTTATACAATCGGTAAATTTCACCAAATGCTATTATGGTGTTGCATCTGCATGAAATCAAATTCTAGCGTATGCTCCTTCTGTATCAGCAAATTTAATAACTTGGCAAATAATAAATAGAGTCAAATAACGCATTTTAAAAACAAACACATGTACTCTTTAAGTAAACAAAAAATTTAATAACAGCCACGTTATTCAGGTGATCTAAACACCATAATTGCGTACCAAACATTGACAAATGACTTCTTCAAATAGATTATGCCATGAAGTTCACATAAGTACGAATCCAAACAATAACGTGCACAGCCAAGATGCTTTTTTGTTTGGGTAAACTAAACAAGCTTTCGGATAGTTGCTTATTAGACAGAAATACTTCATTGCTTTTTTTCAGTAGATTTTTTTCCTTTTCACCCACAAAATAAGATAAAACAATATTACAAATTAAATACATGATTGGTTTTTTGCAAACATGCGTAATTAAGAATACCGTTTTTTAACATGCATTAGAATAGTACAGTATACGAAAAATAAAATTTATTTTTGAGCATGCGTGAATATGATTATTGTATTTAAACATGGAAATAAATGGATTTTCTCCATTGACTGCATTTTGCTGCATTTGGTGACATTTTATGATTTTGACGAAATCCGTCGACAGAATAATACGTAAGTACCTATATTTGTTGCTTACTTAAAACATGAGAAATAATATATCTATAAAGAAATTATTTCTTTTATAATATAATAGGCCATATTATTATTTCAAAATATTTACATTTATGACTCAAAAGGTAAACATGCTTCTTTTTTCCTTTCTGTTTTAAATATAATTCATTCGTTTTTAAAGCTAAACTCCGTGCACACATACATATTTTACAAGCAATAACTTCAAAGTTTTCGAAAGAATTCCTTAGAAATCAAAAAAATAATTTATTAGAAAAAGGGGAAAATATATATATTTAAACTTTAGTCATATATAATTTTAAGAATTGAATACATATCATTTCAGAGGAAAGAAATACGAATATGTATTCAAACCCCTCACTAAAGTTTGATTCTGATCAATGGGCACGGAAACAAATTAAGAACCTGGCATCTAAATTTTAAAAATTAAGGTTTATTAAAAAAAACATTTAAGGAAAACAATTATTGTACAGTTAGCAACGTTCGGACATGACTTCACTCCGTCGTACCCAAAGACTGAATGAATGCAACTTCACATTCCACATTCCAAGGGGGAGGGGAACTACCCATTCCCTTTAGCAGGTGTTAATGGACCTTTCCACTCCTACACCTCCCCCCTTAAAAAGCTCATCCGTCATTCCAGGACGATGAAGCTGAAACGAAACTATAAAAAACAAAAAAAACACATGCATGCATACATGGCAAGAAACGAGATAACGAGAGAATTTTTTTTTCAGGTATCACGTAAAAATAGCTTTTGCTAATACAACTCCCACATAGTTTTGCAAATCACATTAATATGCTAGAAAAATTTATATCCATACAAGTTTCAAACACAATAATACTCAAAAAAAATATTAAAATATAAAAAGACGAGTTACCAAAAATATATCACAAAAGCCAAAATTTTCATCTTTAGCAGTTCCAGAAATTACTACACAGAAAAAATGTCAAGCGATCATCTGGCTCGACTTTTATTTAACTAACGGGAATAGGCAACCGGGATAATGCATCAGCATTTCCATGTTTAACACCCTTCCTGTATGAAATAGCAATATTATATCTTTGGAGGTCTAATGCCCATCGAGTTAGTTTGGCACTTTGAGGAGTTGTTAAGGTTAGGTAAGTCAGAGGGTTGTGATCTGATATCACCTCAATTTCGGCCCCGAAAATCCAGCTATCGAAGAAGCGCTTCAATGCCTCTATTACGGCATAAGCTTCACGCTCTATGGTTGCCCACCGAGTTTGAGTTTCGGTCAGTTTCTTACTGAAAAATGCAATTGGGTTCTCTTTACCCTTTTCATCGTTTTGAGACAAACAAGCGCCGATTGCAGTCGCTGAAGCATCCGTGTATAGTTGGTAAGGTTTTGATAGATCAGGTGTATACAAAGATGGTGCTTTTACCAGTTGTGCCTTTAATTTTGTAAAAGCTTGTTCGGCAACTTCATTCCAAGGGATTATATTCGGAACTCGGTTCTTTGTCAGTTCTGTTAATGGCAAGACTAAAGAAGCAAAGTTTGGGATATATTCCCGATAGTAGCTAGTTAAACCCAGGAAACTTCGTATTTCTTTCTTCGTTGTTGGTACAGATATATTTTTGATTGATTCAACCTTTCCGGGATCTGGGGAATGTTGCCCTGAACCGACAACGTGCCCTAAAAACTTCACGCGTCTTCTTGCGAAATTGCACTTGTTAAGGTTAATCGTGAATCCGACCCTTTGAATCGTTTGAAATACTACACACAGATGTTTTATGTGCTGTTCCCATGTTTTGAAGAAAACTGCTACATCGTCGATATATGATCGACAATATGCCCGGTGTTTCACTAGCACCTGATCCATAACTTTTTGAAAGGTACTCCCGGCGTTCTTCATCCCGAAAAGCATAACACAAAATTGGTAATGACCATGATGAGTCACAAAGGCCATGTAAGGCTTTGCCTCCTCTGCCATTGGAATCTGCCAGTAGCCCTTTGTTAGGTATAGAACGGTTATATAATTAGCTTGGCCCACTTCTTTCGTAGCCGTCCAATTTGTCTGCCAAAACAGATGGTTCATAAAATTTGGTCCATTCATCCACAAAATGCTCTCTTATCTCCGCCGGCACGCGTTTTTTGAGCTGATCAGTTATTATTAAATCTTTCAATGATTTGAAATCCCTTACTTCCATTCCATCGAGCCATTCTTCGAAGTAACTCGTAATTTCGAACACAAAATCACGCCAAGATCTAGCAGGTATGCGCTGATGTTTCATGAATTTTTGTCTGAAGGTCTCTGGGCTCATCTTGAACCTTTTTAATAACACTCCTTTTATGTAGTCATAGTTGTCAAATTTATCTTCTGACTCTCTGGCTATTAGCTGAGTAATATCGGGCGGCATGCGTGCGAAAAGAGCCGATACCCAATTCGTTTTCTCCACTCCAATACGTTTCGCTTGTCTCTCAAACAGGGTAAGGAAAAGAACGATATCTCCATCCCTTATGTCGAAATTCGAATGATTTTAATTATATATATTTATATATATATATATATATATATATATATATATATATATATATATATATATATAAATCACTAACACTTTTGTTTTAAGCGGGCTTAAATTTTCAGAATCGAATCGCGATCTTTCGATTTCCAAGCGCATTTTCTCTAACTCGAATTCGCGTTGTTGCTGGATTTTCTCCTCACTTTCCCTTTCCAAGCGTTCCTCTAAAATAACAGATAACTGAGCTATAACGAACTCTTCTTCGTAATCTTTGCTACCAATTAAGATATTCCTTAGCTCTATATTCGTCATTTTATCTGATACCTTTTGACCTAACTCCTCAGCCAACAAAACTAAATCTTGCTTTTTAGCTTTCCCCAAGAATGCCATTTGAAAATTTTTTTCTCTTAAAATATACTCAAACTAACCAATAATAGGACGAAAATAACACTAAAAGGAATTGCAAAAATTAAGTACCACACATATATCTTCCAATAAAACACCCACAAGCAACGTCCGCTATGCTAACTCAATACTCGATGAACTGGGAAGAAATCAATGTAATAGTCATATATTTCACAATATCCCAAGTGTACTTAATACTCTATAAATAAAACTTAATATATTACTGATTATATCACCTAAAAAATTCTCACTTCATATATTACTGATACACAATAATCACTTAAAATATTACTGATACACAAGAATCACTTGAAATATCACTGATACACAAGAATCACTTAAAATATTACCGATATACAATAATCACCTACAATATTACTGACACACAATAATCACTTAAAATATTGCTGACACACAATAATCTCCTAACCTATTTCTGATACACAATAATCACTTAAAATATTACCGACATGCACCACTTAATCTATTCCTGGCTGGAATAATGGAACACTACAAAATATATATTCGGTAGTTTTTCTCCAATTTAAACTGATAATATTTTTTTTTCACATTAATCGAAAAATACTATGCGTACATAAGCACAAAATAATTTCATTGACATGAAATAAGTATTATTCCTTAACATTAATTTTTCAATAAACTCAATTGCTATTCACTGACGTGAACTTATTATTGTGCATAGCAAAAAAAATGCAATAAAGAAAAAAAAACATACAATCTTTCCTTAATTTATAGAACTGATGTTCTAAACACACTTTCCATTTATATGGAACAATAATACTAAAATATATACTGATGTATATAATAACTGAAATTTGAACTGGCGTTCAAAATTTTATGACTGCATGGATATGCAGAGCAAAAAAAAATAAAACGTACACTGACGTATACAAAAATAAAATCAAAATTCTCTCTTAATAAATGGATATTAAACAATATAATTTTATAAATTTCTCTCGTCTTACATTACAGGGAGTTGCAAGCAAAAACTCTTACCTGATTCATTTCCACGCTGGAATCCAGAAAACTCGAAATTTCTGGAACGTTCTTCCTTTGGGGTTTGCCACTAAGACTTGATTTTGCCGGCTGCGCCACTAAAGTTTGATTCTGATCAATGGACACGGAAACAAATTAAGAACCTGGCATCTAAATTTTAAAAAATAAGGTTTATTAAAAAAAAACATTGAAGGAAAACAATTATTGTACAGTTAGCAACGTTCGGACATGACTTCACTCCGTCGTACCCAAAGACCGAATGAATGCAACTTCACATTCCACATTCCAAGGGGGAGGGGAACTACCCATTCCCTTTAGCAGGTGTTAATGGACCTTTCCACTCCTACACCCTCAATATTCCAAGTTCTTCGCATAATTCTATAAATAATCTCCCCCCCTCACACACACACACACCTTTTGTATGAGAGCAATAACATGCACTTATAAGAATTCAAAAGGAATGAATTGAATTTACGTGACAAAATTAATTTAGTTAAGATTTTCAATGCAAAAGTGTTATAAGTGAAGGATTTTCCGAATTTGGAGTGAAATATGAGAGAATTTACGTAATAAATTCTCGTAGGGAAATACCTCTATGTGCCACCAGTAGAATTTTTTGTTGTATTGTTCATTTTATTGGGAAAACGGAATTACCTTTTGACTGGTAGAAATTACTTGGGTCTTTAAAAAAACTAGACTTAAAGAAATATTTTATTTCATAACTAATAACTTACATGTGAAAGATAGGAGAGGGGGAGGGGATTCCTTTTATTTTAATAGCTTAGGATCTTTCCTAAGCGTTTAGTTTCGCTGGTTCTAATGTTTTTTTTTCCTATCCTCATAAAATTCTCCATTTTATTTAAAAAAATATATTTTTAACAGCTTATGTAACAATCTAAATTACACTACTACACATTAAAATTGCTACACGAAAAATGAATGGTCTGACGAACTTCAAAATAACGTGAAAGAAAGAAGAGTTAATATAAGCAAATGATAAATATTTCAGTGCATTTAGACAACACAAAAGGGAGATATAACATCCGAAGCACTGCATAAAAGAAAAGTTGTGTAGTGGATTTACCATTCGGTAAGGTCAGAGTTTGCTCAAAATATCGTGTTTTGCCTCGAATAGATAAAAGAAATTCTTACCAGCAAGCGTAGGAATTCCCTAAAGGCAAGATTGTTGCCTATCGAGAGTGTGGGTTAAAATTCCTTGATATCGTCCGTCTCACTGGTCGAAATCAAACCACTGTCATACAAATATGGAATCAATGGGTTGCTGAGAATCATACTGCTGCTGGGTCTCACCCTGTTCCATAATTGACGCCTGAGAGAACAGACGAATTGTGATGTCGTCCCTGCAAAACCGTACAACTACATCATGGACAATTAGTCAGGAAATGGTCATATTTGCAACTCTCCCCGTATCCGCTCGTACGGTGTGACAACGTTTGCATCAGCGTGGACTGTAAGCATGGTGGGCATTACTTCGGTTTCACTTGAAAATGCAGCTTTGAAAGAGGGGCGTCGGATGACAAAACTGCAGGAGTGGAGCAATATCATTTTCATAGACAAGTACTGGTTCTGTATGCAGTACTCCGATGGCCGCATCCATGTGTGGAGGCTTCGAGGAGACCGCTCATCACTTACTTGCATTCTATAGCAGCAAATGAGCCCAGGACCTGTGTGATGTTTCCGACCACATTTGGGTAAACAAGATACAAATCTCTTGTTCGGATTGGCGGTATTTTGAACTCTGATCGGTACATATCAGAAAATTTATATATCCAGTATGTCTGCCAAAATCCCCTCTACGAAAAAGATAATGCAATATCAAATTTTGCACGTCGTGTTCTGACCTTCCTCAATACATAAGGTATTCGATTGTTACCTTGGTCTGCACAGTCTTCAGGTTTAACACCAATTGGAAACATCTGGTCTTGTATTGCTGATAGACTGGCCAGCCATGCCTCTTCAGCTAATATGCTTGATGAAGTGTGACATAGACATGAAGCATTATGGATTGAGTTGCACATCTTTGTCATCCAAGCCCAGTTTCTAACATCCATCCAAACTCCATGCCTAAGCTGGTAAGAGCCGTCTTAGCCACTAGGGGTACAGCTGTTTTTTACTATTGCTGCTATTTACCACCACTATAAACCCCCAAACAGCTTTCAAATTTAATTATTTTGGCTTCATGCCGTACTGTTTACGTAAAATAAATATATTTTTTTCATCTGATTTCCTTCACGATATTACAATTTTAATGACCAGCAGAGTATCTTGAATATTACTTTTATTAAAATTTTGCAAATCATCAAAATTAAACAATGATGATGAGTTAATCTACTTCGAAATTAAATCACATCATCACATAAACACTTTATCTTTTCAGGAATAGTCAAAATAAGAAATTAACTTTTTCTTAAGTTTTCACTTAAACTATATATTAAACTTATCATTAAATAAATATTCACAGCCTTTTATCAACTGACAGTACTTATAAGTACCACCCAAAATAAAGTTACATAGAATAATCATTTGTACGAATATTTTGACTGTACTTTTCAAAAACACTCTTTTAATTCCGCTCTGGAATTAAAAGATGAATTCCACTTTGGAAATGCTAATCCAGAATGGATGACAACACGGGTTCTGTAATGAGTATTATGGTGTGGGAAACACGAATAGATTCAAAACAGAAATTGTGTTTTCAGCTTTCATTTTGATCAAATTGCTGAGATTGTCATTTTAGTTCCGCAAAATTAGTTAAAATCAAAATGTGTCTTATATTTTTATATGTTAGATAAGACCTTTGAAAATGATTTGATTATTTATTTTAAGGGAACAGGGTATATAATATATTTTACAGTTGAATAACTTTGCAATACTTATAAGTACAGCCAGTACAGTGGATGTTCCATAGAGTCCTTCGTTCTTGCTCAGGTTCCATGTAGTTTATTATTATTTTTTCGTTGTGTTGTAAAGCCATTACTAAAGTGTAATAGAGTTATGCTCTTTTGGCAATTCTTTTTATTCCGTGAATTCTTTTTAGCGGTAAACAGCGCTAGCTGCGAACTGTCTGCACTGCTAACGAAAGAGTATTCATAGTTTTAAGAATCGAATGCATATTATTTCAGAAAAACCGCAAATCAATATGTATTCCAACCTTTTAATATTCCAAGTTCTTTGAATTATTCCATAAACTTTCTGCCTCCCCCCTATATACGAGAACAAATTCAAACACTTAAAAAATTTCAAAATGTACGAATTGAATTTATGTGGCAAAATTAATTTAGTTTAGATTCGAAACCTAGAAGTATTGAAAGTGAAGCATTCCTCGAGATTGAAGTGAAATATGAGAAAATTTAATAAATTCCTTGAAAGAAAATACTTTTCTCCGTCTTTTGCTGAATTCATTTTTTACTATATGTTGCATTGGGTAAATATATATAACTTAGAAGTTTTCAACCCGTGGCCGACGGGCCTCGATTGGCCTCTTAAGACATTTTAGTAGCCCTTCATTTGAATCTGTGGCAATTTCACTAAAAATTACCTTGTCTTCTTTTTTGTAGTAAAAAAAGCCAGTTTTTCTTTTATTCTTGATAATTAAAACATTGTATTGATATGCTTAGTATCCATTTGAGGCAAAATTTTCTCAAAATGACGATTTTTTGAAACATTTTATTGTATCTTAAATAATTTTGAGTATAAAAAATATGACTATGCATAGAATCTTGGAAGTTTTCAGAAGAAAAGTTGGACTTTAACACGCAAAGTACTTGAGTTCAACTTCCGTTTAACGTTTCTGAAACCGATATATACATATATACAAATCTGTAATACCATCACTACCCTTTGTATTAATTGTAGTCTAGAAAAACAAACCTCCCTTTCGTATTTAAGTTTCCTGAGTACATTAATTTTTTTGGCTGTCGTGTGGCCAGCGGGGCATTGTAAATGTATTGCTGTAGCTCGCGGATCATTGTGAATTTATTGAAATAGCCCTAGAAAGTTAGAGGTTAAGGCCCCCTAACTTAAATGATGATCGACAGAACTAAATGAGGTCCTTAGAAAATTAGACGTAGGGAAATATTTTACTTCGTAAACAATTATCTTACACGAATGAATTTTCTTATTTTTATAACATAAGATCTAACTAAAACACTTAGTTTTCAAAGTTTTAATGTTTTACTTTCTCGTAAAATACATCATGTTACTTCAAAAATACTATTTTTAACATCTTATATAACGTTTAAAATTTATTTTTCAGTGCATATGTGTACGCAAAATGGTCTTGATTTGAAAGCATGTCGGTAAGTGTGGTAGGACAATTTCAAAAACAAACAACGCGCTTATGACCTACACAATTACTATTTTAATTCAACCTAAGCTAGTGGAATCGTCAGGTTAGTGAGTAATTTAAATATCTCTAATAATTGGTTCATTACTTATCGTGAATTGTAAAATATTCAGAAATGCTCTAAGCGTCCAAAATGATCCATCCAATCCTTTCTCTTGAGTCCGGTAATTTCAGCAATATACGATGTGTGGCACAAAAAAATGAGACTGGTCCAATAAATCATTGTACGCACATAATCAGAGAGCTTTCCGTGATATTATCACCTTTAAAGTAGTTCCCTTCAGCATTCATACACTTCGGCTATAGGGGCTGCCATTGCTGGTAACAGTTCTGGAACAAGGTTTTTGGAATGCACTTCAGAGGATTTTCCAGTTTTGCCCGAAGCTCTTCAACTCAAGTGTATGGGTTCTTCTTAAGCAAGAATTAACTGTAGGAAATAAAGAAAGAGTCGCATGGGGCCAAATCAGGTGAATAAGGAGGATGCACCCATCACAATAATATTTTTGCCGTTAAGAGAGTGCTTGACAGATAGGGCCGCTTAAGCGGGTGCATTGTCTTGGTGCAACTGCCATCCATCACTCCGAAATTCTGGCCTTTTTTGTCCTAATTTTTTTACGAAGTCTTACTAGTACTTCAATGAAGAAAAGTTGAATAACAGTCTGACTGATGATTTGAGTTGGAACCGACTCATCACATGAGTCGAAATTTTGGGCGTTTTGGCCTTTCATCATATTTCACTCTAACCATTCTCCCCGAAAACCTCTTATACCCCATTCAAATACGTCTTCTAGAGTCAAATTTCATCTCCATAAGCCTCGATTAATGTTTGAAATGTTTTCGTGCAGATTTCTTAAGTTTCAAAGAAACTTGATACTGATTCGTCATTTTTCAGGCAGAAAACGGTTGCACGTGTTCACTGATGCAGTACTCCCAACTGGTGTGATCTGTTAAGACAAAACTGGCCACATGGTTAGATGAGGTGTGTGGGATGACGTCACCAAAGCAGTTGTTCTCAACTCCATTATCATTTCAAGCTACACACAAGGAGAAGGTTAGATAGTACAGGCTATATAAACTTTGTATTCTCTAACACTCAATGGCAACAATCACCCTCCTCTCTTTATTTTTCTCTTCACTTGACTGTAAATAGCAACTTTCATGGACATGGATTGTATTTTCCTTACAGACGTCGGTTTTATGACCACATTACGCTATAAAGATACTTTCCCTAGAGCATCTGTTCTTGAACTGGGGTCTACGGAACCTCTGGGGATCCGTAGAGTCTCTCATATAACGTTGAGACTTACCTCTTTTACGGACTCTGAAAGATCTCCTGGAAAAACTGAAAGATATGGAATTTTAGACAAGAGTACTAAACAGTCTCCAATGAAAATACTCTACTGAAACGTGTATTTTGATAAATATTATGAGGACAGTGAGGAATGTTCAGATTCTTACGGATCTACGATGCCATCCTGATGCATAAAATGAGGTGTTTGTGATCGAAAGTTTAAGAACCGCTACAAAAGAGGATTAGTAAGAATCGCGAATAAAATCTATATTGCAAGTAAACATATATTATAAGAATTTTTTTTTTTGTAATTCTAAAATTTTTTGAAGAATCTTAATTCTTCAACATTTTTACTCAATTATCAAATTTGTAGTAGCTAAATTTCTACGTAGAACAGCAATCCTAATGACATTTTTAAATTCAATGGAGAACATGCGTGATTACATTTGAGTTAGTTATAAATGTAACCCCTCTATTACATCAAGGAACGAGGACGAAAGTTTTGCTGATATTCGATCCTCGAAACTGTTTTAAGCAGAAGTGAGTAGTTTCAAATATATATCCTATAGAGTATAATATTAATATATTGTACCATTTTTATCAGAAAAAAATGTTCCGAGTTATGGGCTCTTTTTCGTTATCACGATACTTAAATTATTATTTAATGTTATAAGCTTCTTAAAAATTCGGCAGATGGATACGACTAATGTTCAAGCTCCATAAACAAATTCCATTCCGTAAAAAACTCAAACACAGAATGATAGGATAAATAGTTATTTCCCTTTTACTGTTAAAATATTATCAACAATAAGAACTTTCGTGCTCATGATCACTTTTCAATTAAAGAAAAAATCCTCATTATCAATTCTTAACGAATTTTTCAAATTTATTTTCATCAAACATGTATGTGTTTTCTACAACTATTAATAGCTGTAGAAAAGTTAAAAAAGTTTTGGCCTCGGTAGCCTAGTGACCAAGGTCACAGACTCATGTGTGACATATCATGAGTTCGAGCGTAGTACCAAAGAAGACTCGTTAGGTAGAAAGAGCCACATTGCACGTTAAATCTATCCAAGTCTTACAGCATCTTCCCATTGGTATGGTGTGGAATCTTGAGAAAGGGAGTGCTAAATCAGATTTATCATCGTAGCTTGACCCTGATTCCAAATTACGAGGTTCGTCGTCAAAAGCCCTCGTACAAGAATAGCGTGACGTATATATATATATATATATATATATATATATATATATATATATATATATATATATATATATATATAACTTTCTCGCTTTTAAAAAGTATTCCAGTTTTTGTAAAAATTCTTAGAAAGTATTTATTAAGCTGAACTTCTCCAAGTTTACTACATAAAATGCAAGAAAAACATAAAGTGGAGGATTTCTTTTTAGTCTAATTTCATTTTTTTGCTATCATTTGCATCTATGACCAGTTGAATTAAAAAATGCACTTACGTAATGTACTTCTTTCGTACAATTGAAAAACGTCTCCAAATGCCACAATATACAGCCCAATATACAAACCCGTTCCCGTGCATGTTTAAAAGTAATAATTTGGAAAGTTCATGCTTGAAAATAACAGCTTTGGTTATAATTTTTAATTTCTTATACGTATTAATCTTTCCTTATTTTGTTGTTAAGGTAAATGATGAAAATTTGGAACCTATTTTCTATGAAAGTAAACGCAGTATTGATGTATTTGAAATGTTTACAAAAATATGGTCTAATATGTAAGTACTAAAAACGCTATGGGTCTTAGAAAAAGGGTGGAATATGAAACAAAGCGGAACTGGAAAATGGCGTTTAAATTCCTATTTATGAGAATTTCTGTGGTATCATTTTTGTAAAGAAGACTCACATTTGTTATAATTTTGAATGAAATTATGTTGCTTATAGTGTAACTGTCATTAAGTTTTCGTTTATTTCAAGTATGTATTTTTTTCTCTTAAATAAAGTATTTAATTCTTCTATATCTTCACGAATTTTTTTTATCAAAGGGCTAATATGAAAGGAGCATACGTGGGAATTTGTTAACGCGCATGTGCGGAAAAAAATAAGATTTTATGACGCATTTGGGGATCTGTTTTGATTTAAACATGAATTTTGGTTTAACGAAATGGGTCAACGGTATAAGGAATAAGTACCAAAAAAAAGTTATTCACGTTTTGAAGAAATTTAAAAGGAATTGAGAACACGTAGTTTTTAAAGAACTTTCTTTATATTTTGTCTCTGTATATATATTCCATACTTAAAATTTTAATAATAAATACCAAGTTCTTTTCTACCCTAACTGTAATACCTTTGAAAATTCTGAGCTTTCACTTTTATGCATAATATTAGAACGAATAGACAGATGACTGTTTTATTTACCGCCTACGTTAACTGCAATCCAAATATTCGAACGAAAGAAATTCATAAGACTGTTGTAAATATAATATGTACCTCCCATAATACAGTTTCATTTCAGTGAAGTAGTGTGGTTTGTGTGTGTGCGAATAAAGAGAATTTCTTGTTGATACACGGTTTTATTGAGTGTTGTTGTTCGTGCTTGTGAACTGTTCCAGTAAACAACAGAAATAATTTTTCTCTGAAATAAAATATTTATTTTCTTTTAGATAAACAAGATTTATCAAAGCTGTTATATCGTGAATATAGTTTTAAGTCTAAATTACTTTTTTTGAATTATTATTATTAATTAATTAAATTGTGATATGAATCATTTTAAAAATATCATGACAAAACAAGAAGTACTAATAATATCTTGAAAGAAATGAGATCAGCTGTATGCCCAGAGACACTTATCATAAAATCTGGCGTATAACGCTCACCGTCATATAACGCACTCCTATACTTTCAAGCTGCATTTTCTAAATTTTGGGTACGTTCGCCGTATAACGCGCACCATCTTTTTTTACGAAAAACCGAACTATACGCATGTAATACTCCAACGTTTTGAAGACATTTATTCGAGGTATTATCCCAGGTTTTTAAGTAAATAGTATACTTTTAGAATTACAACATTTTAAGTTCACAAGGTTATGTTATTTCCTTTAAATAAACAAAATTTCATTCTATTTGGTGAATTCTAATTTTTCTTACATTTATCTCTTTTATTATTTTTAAATCTATGATTTTTATACCCGGCGTATAACGCTCACCCTTAAATTTCGATCTTATATTTTGTGTTAAAAGTGCCCGTTATACGCTGGATTTTACCTTGGTAAAATTTTAAAGAGGGTTCATGATATGATTGGTTATGGTAAAGAGAGAGATGGATGTTTTAAAAGAATTCTCTCTTCGTGGGGATCATTCAGTTTCTAGATATAGAAACGCTTTGAGATAAGTAATAAGATTATCGTGCCTATCATACCCTTAAATATCCATCGTACACAAAATATTAATTATCATCGGTAATTTTTTTTTAAATTTGAAGGCAGTTTGTTTTTATTTTTGTTATTGTCAACATATACAATCTCTTACGATAACCAGATTATTCCCAAAATTACCAAGAAATAAATGAAAATACGAAGATCAAAATCATTAATTAACGATATTTTGTTCTGTTAGGAACCTTCCGTGTAGAGCTTCTCTGTTTATTTTTGACTGGTACCGAGCAAACGGAAAAGTATCAAACATATCATTTTCTTGAGAAATTTAGAGAGTACATGTGTAAAGAGATTTCTTTTCCTCAAGTCAGGTTATAATTTGGATCTTGGTATATAATTTACGACTAAAAAAAGATATACTGTGACCGAACTTTCTCGAAAAAACCATACAAGGAGGCATTTAATATGAATTAGTCTTACTTATAGAAAAACTTTTAAAAAGGGAAGCTTACTATAAGCAGATAGAAAATCGTAGCTTAAATTTTGTATATCACTGTTATTCCCGAATTCTCATTAGTTTTTTACTGACATTTCGCATGCATAAATTTGTTAATGCCGTATTTTAAGAAATATTTGGAAAAAAATAAAAACTTGAATAAAATCCTTGGATTCAGAAATTTCGTCCCCCTCCCCCATGGATTAATAAATATGTTGTGCACACACGCGCATACAAAACATTCTCAACATCATTGTTGATACATAATTGTTATTGCCAAATCATTGGAAAAAAAGTTGTCTGCATGTTAAAATTTTAATAAATATACACAGCATCTAATTCTGTTTTTAATGATTTGGATTTAACACTTAATACAGTATAATTTTCATAAAATCAATCTCAGGTAAATAGGAGAAGAAAATTATTTTTAAAAAAAAATGGGCGGAATCAATATCGCGCAAAAATATTCATGTAGAAACGAAACTGAGTAATTAAAAATGCAACTCACTTGAATTAATATGAAATCCCTAATATATTTTATAACTAGCGCAACTTCAAATGTTTAAGAACATAAAAGGTAAAATAAAGTTTCATTTTTTCTAAAGTAGATGGAGAAAAAAAAATGCTTTAAAAATAAATTCAATCATAATTAATTTAATTGAGTTTGAGATTTTTAATTTTAATAAAATAAAAAAAAACATTTCAATTCATCAGTCTAGTAACAATACTCTTTTCCTATATCAGATTATAGGTTATAATCAATTGTAATTTTACTTATAAAATAAGGTTGATATATTGGCATAAGTACGGCGCTTATCATTTGATTTCTGTTTAGGCGATTTTTGAATGAAAAATGGAGATTTGAAAACATTGTATAAACCTCATTAACTAGGTGTTTTCCTAAAATTTTCCTCACTTGTCTCAGTTACTATGTTAATTAAAATTTTCTTATCCCATTTATATGACTCACACACGCACGGACACACACACACGCACGGAGACACACACGCACGCACGGACACACACACACACGCACGGACACACACACACACGCACGGACACACACACGCACGGACACACACACGCGCATGGACACACACGCACGGACATGCACCAACTCCGACCCCGTCTTCTTGGAAAAAAAGTTGGTCTTATTTTAAAATATTCTATATACTCCAACGAACTCGAATATATACAGTAAAAGGGCCAAAGCAACAAGATCATTCCTTAGTTTGAAATTCAAGTGCATTTTGTTTGGGATGCTACATTTGATAACAAGACGAATATTCGAGGAAATCAGAAAGAAGAAAATCTATGTGAGGGACAGAGAAATAACAAGCACTAAAAGCTATTTTTATTCAAAGAACGCTGTGTAAGATGTAGAAAGAATAAGAATCTGAGTTTAATAAGAGGGTTATTTTTTTCGTAAAGAAGCGCTTAAATAATAAAATTACTTGCAAAATACTTCGAACATATTAATGCTTGTTAGGAAGGATTCGTTTGGGGCACTTGGCATTTTATTTATCGAAAAATTCATCTCTGGCCTATTTCGTGGTAGTGAATAGAAATATCCCCATAATATAACACGTTCAATGTAACCCATCACTCATGGGCAACTTACTAAGTTGATACGTAGTTTAAATCTCATTCACTGCATCCACAACATACCGACTAGAGGTCTTAACGCTCACGATACATTAAGATATGCCAATACCCAACATATCAAAAACGATATCGTTTCTTCACTAGGCTTTTTAAATTTCTAAGAATAAGTTATGCATACCTTTTATATTGTTATACTACTTGTCTATATTACAAGATCACAGAGATCTTATGATAGGTCTTCTTGGAATGCGAAATTTATTGATTATATATATATATCTTTTGAAGAATAGGGCGATTTTTTAAAGAAAAGAATTTATCAATTATTTTTCCTCCTCTATTTATTAGATTCTAAACAAAAAGTTTTGGAAATTTAAAGGCATGGAAATTAAAATGTTTTATTTTTATTTGTGTATACTTAAATAAACAAGGAAACCAAAATAAAAATAAGAGTATTTTTTAAATTACTTTTTTACCTTAATATATCTACCATATGGATTCCTTATATATATCAGGTGTCTAAAATAAAACACATACAAGTATTTGCATACCTTCCAATTTATTAACAGATCGGTAACATGAGTACAATAGGAAATATATATAAATTAAGAAAATTTATAGTAACACTTAGAGATCTATACTTTATCACCAATATTTCAACAATGATTTACAATATTGGAATTTCACCATGTGACAGAGTTCCTTTCTAGAATTCAAAATATTAATTGAACAAATTTGAAATATTGTAGATTTTAGTATCTTAGACATCTTTGCAATTCTATTGCATTAACAAGAATGTATAAACGTGGAGAGGTGTTTTTTAATACTAGTCATTTTAAAATAAATTATAAAATTCCTAGAATATATTTTACTTATTTACAATCATAGAATAAGTATTTTCTTTTTTTTTAGTCTTGCCGAATTTATCTTTTCTTTTACTGAAAGCAATATATATTACATTTTGAAACTTATATTGATATTTTAGTATTTGTTATGCATTGAAAACTCATTTTATATAGTGGCTATTAATTTTTTACATCAAAGGGCATAGAGTAAAAAAAAGTATACACTTTACAGATTATATTTTCCTTATTTCAGAGACACTAAAAAATAAGCATTTCAATAATTGGATAAATTCCAAAAAAGGCTTTATAGGACAGCATCACTGTTTCAAGTTACATCGATTTAATAATCGGAAGAATTCTTAAGTATAATAGAATGATATGTTTCTTTTTTTCCACAGAAACGTGCTATAGAAGAACCGCAATAATAAATAAATAAATTACTAAAAACTTAATACCAGTTAAATAAGTTAATTTCTAACAAGAAAAATTTGGTTTTTCCCTCAGAGAATGTCTAATATGTTTTTTACACAGGTTTTATTCTTTTTTAAGGTTCGAATTTAGGTAATTTTACTATCTATCTATATCCTTAATAAATCTCATTGTATTTTAAAACAACACAAATCAATCTGATTAAAAGAAATCATGAAATATTTTATGCATATAAACAAGAAATTATCCTTTTACTTTTAGAAGCTTTTTTACTATTGGAATTAGATTAAGTTTTACCCTCTCATTCTCAAAAATATCAATTTTTATTGATTATACGTATTGATTTTATTGAATTATGCATGACATCAACCGCGTTACTTTTTCTATAACTATCCGAAACACTATCGCCTTTTTAAAAATAATTCTGCCTAAATTTGGTATCATTCTCTTCTCTATAATTTCATCGTCTTATGATATATATATATATATATATATATATATATATTGGCTATTATGTTGAAGGATTGCCAGTAAAAGCACATAAATCAGTTTTGTACTGAATTTATGAGAATGCTACAAAATGATAGGATGGTTCACAATGCCAATTCTTATTTAATTCGTTAAATACTACAATAAAATGTTTTAAAATTTGATCGTAATTTTTACGTATTTTTGCAAAGAGAATATCATTTTATATATTATCATGTTTTTTTTTCTATATATATAAAGGAGAAAAGCGACTCACTCACTCACTGACTCACTGACTAATCACGATATCTCTGGAATTATTAAACCTGCAGACTTGAAATTTGGTAGGTAGGTTCCCTTCATGGAGTAGACGTCAGCTAAGAACGGATTTTGCAAAGTTCGAACCCCAAGCGGCGTTACGGGGGTTTAAGGGCCGTTATAGATAATTATTTCCATTACTAAACTATTAGATGTACAGTCGTGAAACTTGGTGCACATATTTCTTTCATAAAGTAGAGATTCCCTACATAATGACTTTTACAAAAATCGACCTCCAAGGGGCGTTGAGGGCGCTTAAAGGGCGTTATATATAATTATTTCTATTTTTAAACTATTAGACGTACAGTCTTGAAATTTGGTAAGCGGATTCCTTTCATAGAGTACAGATCCCCTACAAAATGGGTTTTGTGAAAATCGACTCCCAAGTGGCGTTGTAGGGAATTAAGTAGCGTTATAGGCAATCAACTCCTTTTTTAAACTATTAGACGTAAAATTTCGAAATTTAGTGAGCTGATTCCATTCATTGAGTAGAGATCCTCTATAAGATGGGTTTTGTGAAAATTGGTCCCTAAGTGTCGTTGCGGGGGCTTAAGGGACGTTATACATAATTATTTCCATTTTTAAACTATTAGAAGTACAGTCTTGAAATTTGGTAGGCGGATTCCTTTCATAGAGATCCACTGCAAAAAGGGTTTTGTCAAAATCGACTCCCAAGTGGCGTTGTAGAGAATTAAATGGCATTATGGGCAATTAACTTCTTTTTTAAACTATTAGACGTAAAATCTCTAAATTTATTACGCTGATTCCATTCATTATGTAGAGATCCGCTATAAGATGGGTTTTGTGAAAATCGTTTCCTACGTGGCGTTGCGGGGGCTTAAGGGGCGTTATAGATAATTATTTCCTTTTTTTAAACTATTAGACGTACAGTCTTAAAATTTGGTATAAGCGAATTCCTTTCATGTTGTAGAGATCCGCTACAAAATAGTTTTGGGGAAAATTGATCCCCAAGGGTGATTGAGGGGATTAAGGGGCGTAATAGATAAATATTTCCGTTTTTCAACTAATAGAACCACCTTCTTGAAAATTAGAAGGTATGTTCCGTTCATGGAATAAAGTTCCTTTTACAAAGATTTTTGCGAAAACGGACCCCCAAAGGAGGGGGTTGCGAGGGATTAAGGCGTGTTATAGAAAAATTCCTGTTTTTGAATTTAACTCATTTACTTGAAATTTGTTAAGCACTTCTTTTTAGTTGAATAGAGTTCCACTAAGAATGGATTTTACGGAAATCAACTCCAGGGAGAAGCGGGGAGAGTTATTAAGGCGTATTGATAGACAAAATTCCCGTTTTTGAACTGCTAAGACTATAATAATAAAGTTTGGTTTGCATGCTTCTTTTGTTGAATTAGAATCCGCTAAGAATGCTGTCAACGAGGTATTGATGATAAAAATTCCGTTTTTGCTCTGTTAGATTTAGACTTGAAACTTAGCACGCATGTTTATTTTATGGAGTAGAGATCCACTGAAAGTTGCTTTGGTGGAAATTCACTTGATTATTAGGTTAAGTGTGAGCGAAAAAAATCTTTCTCCTATTTTAGATATAAATAGAAATTAGACATTATATTTTATGTTCTTTTTATATCAAGGGGCGAGAGTGTAACAGATATAAATATATTTTTAATACAATCGAATTCTTAATGCTAGATATCAATAATTAATATATATGTAAACAGTATACATATATACAACATCGTGAAATACCCAGTGAAGCGGATGGGTAACGGCTAGTAAATTATATAAAAGAAAGATAAACTTTGTAAAATGTTCTTAAAAATTCTTGATCAAAAATTGCATGAGCTATTGTTTTCTAAATACCAGATGTTGAAATATATCTGTGTCTATCTATCTCTATGTAATGACAATAAAATAAATTTAAGAAATATGATCTAATTAAATATCCTACCTAACAGAGAAAAACGAAACAAAACAACATAAATATATATACATATAAAGTCAATTGACCAAAACGGAAAACAATATAGCATTCTTTTTTTTATGTTTTTTTTGGCAGTGGGGTATGGTTAAGCAGGCTTTATAAGATCCTAATCTTCCCTTTCAGCAGAAAATTTATGAATCGTAAAAATTGAAGAAAATAAAACAAATTGAAAAACTTAGTTCTTAAAATTTGCACGTGTATTTAAACCCGAATGCATATGCATTCGAACACGTTCGGAGTACTTTTTGACAAATAACATCTTTAAGTATTATAAATGCTTTTTAGGACTCAGTAAATACTAATATTTAATCAACACTATTTAAAATAAATGACCTAAATTTTACAAAAATCACAATTATAAGTGAAATTTTAGCAATATTTTTGAAAGACTTCAAAGCAATTAGAGACAAAAATAATAAACTTTTATTAGTAAAAGTACTAACAAAACAAATTAGATGTATTTATCTAGAGAATGTACTAAAATTTTAATGTTTTATTAAAACTTGAAAATTTTAGAGATGATCGAGTTATAAGAAAAATCACATTCTTTATGAGATCATTATTTAAATAACAAGCCCTAAGTCAAAAAGTATTCAAACAATAAGAAATGTTTTAGTACATTCTCTAGAAAATAGCATAAATATAAGGTTCAAAAAGTTTTATTGAAATACATTTGTAATATTTAGAATTACCAGACTCGCCATGACAGATTTTGGACAATTTGAATGGCCACTTCTGGTAGATCAAAGACCCACTTCCGTTTTTTCGAACTCTATAAAATTGATTGTAGCTTGGCCTCCAGGGAGTGTAGAAACGAAACAAAGTATGTTTTGTAAAGTCAAAAGATAGCTCTATTCAGTAAAATTAAAAACAAAAATATCTATCTTGACCAAATTTGGTCATTTTCAACTTGTTTGGAGAACTTACAATTAAACTAAAAGTAATAACTATTATATCAGTGGAATTAATAATCTGTAGGTACACTTACGAAGAGCATAAATTGAAAATTTTAAATATTTCAGACACATACACACACACATTATAGAAAATCTATAGCATATATGTGTGTAACTATATTTATCTGATTAGGATAATTTTTGGATTGAAATTCCAATAATCTTCCCCGAAAATGTAGTTGTACCTTATATTAAGTGCTTTAACCCTTTATCTACCGACGGTACTTATAAGTACCTCTGATTTTTTAAGATTACATAGAATAACCGCTTTCACAAATACTCTGACGATACTTTTAGCAGGAATATTTTTTTAAATCCACTCTTCCAATATAATAGCAACACGGGTTCTATGATGAGTATTTTAGCGAAGAAGGCGAATAGTTTTATAGCAGAAATTGCACTTTCAGCTGACGGAGTTTTCAGCGCATTATGAAGATTATCATTTTTGTTCAGAAAAAATAGTTAATACTAAAAGGTGTCTTATTTTTTTGTATGTAAATGAGACCTTAGAAAACGATTTGACTATTTATTTTAAGTGAACAGTGTATATAATTAATTTTATAGTTGATTATTTTTAACTAATTAATTAGCTGTAACGGGTTAAATTTCCCAAATGTGTACCCTTAATTTTCAATGAGTGATTCAAAAGAAAATATTTCACGAAAAAAACTGCGCTAAATCATAATGCGGTTTATAAAGGGTTATCCTAAGCTATATGTGTAATGAATGAATTAACCCTCTGTCGGTAATTTATCTCCGAAGATTAACTGTGTGACACAGATTAATCGGCAAATAAATTGAGTTATGGTGACTTATTTGATTCAGCCCTTTGGAGAATTATTAAATATCTTCCACCGCAAGCAAGAATTTGTCGAAATTTGATAGAAAATACCGGCAGAATGGAATTAACAGATTAGTAAAAATATTTCGATTTATAAGGAATAGAAAAATTGTCAAAAAAAAATATTTGATATACTATGGTCACACACACACACACACAATTGAGTAGCAAAAAACTTTGGTTTTCCAGTTTTAAAAATCATTCTGAGATGAAATGCTCGTAAGATTTGTTAAAAAGGATACATAATACATATCGAAATCAAAATGTAAATAAATTGTTTTATTTTAATCCAATAAGACTATATCCCTTGACACTTTTGCGATATGATGGCATGATTTTCTATAACATTTCAGATAACTAATTAATATGCTGTATTAGTTAAGCAAAAAAGAAGAAGAAACTCATTTTATTTTATTTTGTTTGTTTGTTAGAGAAACTGCAAGATTAAAGTAAATTTTTTTCATTTTAATAAATATTGTAGGTAAGTAAATAAATAAAAAAAACATAAGAGGAATTTATAATTATTAATTGAAACTACACGATGATGTTCACCTCTGTTAATTGCCCATCTATTTTTGTCTTTCTCGTGTTAATCAATTAATTGGGTTAATCAATTAAGGTTAATCAATTAATTGTTAATGGTATAGTAAGGATAATTTGTAACATGACTCACCAAGTATTGATCAAAAAGGCGTATTATTTGTAACATAGCTCAAATGGAAACATTGATATTGCGAGCTGTATGTTGTATTTGAAAAGTTAAGATAAATGAGAATTACAATTACAGCATTTAGGAAGAAATTTAAATTTTAAGAGGTAACTAGGCTACTAATTGGTTAATTAAAATTCAAAAGAAAATTATGCTAAAAGGGAACCGATTGAAAAAATTTACTTTGAATATATACATATTTAAATTAAATAAAATATTTCTGACATAAAACATTTTATACAGACCATTTTTCGTAATCTTTTTAAATGATGAAATATCATGCAACACTTGATGTAACAATATTTTGAATAGCAATTCTGAATATTTTAAGTATGCACAACCAATAAAGATAATTAAAGTATTTTATAATCATTATAAGCTACAATTATTCTTTTGCAGAAAGTGAAGACAACTCTCGATAGTCACAACACATGACTTTATTCCACAAACTGAATATTGCTTTAGGTTATTTAAAGCCATAAAAAGTTCCAGAACTTTCCATAACTATAAATTACAATTAACTTTTATAAACACAATGGCAATTATTAATAATGAGTACGAGAGAAAGAAAAAAATTACAATTAATAATAATAAGTACGAGAGAGAAAGAAAAATTACAATAAATAATAATAAGTACAAGAGAAAGAAACAAATTACAATTAATAAAACAATAAGCATTAGAGAAAGAAGCAATTACAATTAATAATAATAAACACGAGATGTCAGCAATTAAAGTCAATAAGAAGAAAAAAACAAAAAGTTATTTTTTGGCAAGTCGCCCACAGCCGGGCTCCAGAGGCCAAGAAGTAGATCGTGCCCATGACAAACGAAGTGAACTACAGTTGAACCTCTATAGAACGAACCTCCATATTGCGAATTCTTCCATATAGCGAACTTTTTCCAGGAAACTTGAACATTTCACGATTTTCTTCGTAAAACAACCTCTGTATAGCGAAGTGCATTTTCTATATAAATAACTTTTTCTTTTGTGATTTAATTTTTGTTCTCACTTTTTTTAAAGTACTTCCGGAAAAAAACCAACCTATTCTCTCTTTAACACATTTTCAGTGGTCATAAATTTTGAACTGATGTTATTGGATCCTAACTCAGCGAGAGCAATAGAGGTTTAGACGTTTCATCCAAGAAGTGCAACATTTAAACCCCATTACCCAGTACACTAGAAGCATCTTCGATATCCTCTTTAACCCTCAGTGGAGTTTTCCCGTGTCCCCATGTTTTAATTATGAAATAATTGTATGTTTAATATTACTTTTATGCTTTAAATTATAAAATGTCCTTTAATTCATTAATTTTAGTATAAAGCTATATTTTCTTATTATTGAAAATACAGTTAATTCTTCGATATTCTTTTTTCTTGTTTTCCTTGCAGTTTTTCTTTCTTTCTTGAGGAATAAGATGTATAAAATAAACATATATTAATTTTAAAAAATGTTAGAATAATTACTTTTTTAATATATAATGTTTAAAAATTTAAAAAAAAATGATGTGGTTTGTAAAGTATATTAAAAAACGACTACAAATTTTCCACATAAAGAATTTTTTTCTGTGATTTAATGACATCATTATATAGAGGTCCAATTGTATTTTTGCTACAATGGATTGCAATTCATTTACAATTAAAAAACTCCGTGTTCTGTGCTTAAGTGCACTGTTTGATCAAATAATAAATCACAGAATTTTGGGAATAAATAAAAAAATAAATAACAAAAAAGTTTTTAAAGTCTCCACCCGACTTTAAATGTTCTAGAGGCCTCGAACTTCCGTACTTTAATTTAAGTTGTCATGCACTGGTAAAGGAAAGAAGCACCCATGCGTGGATTAACCCTTGCTCCATTTCATTTAGACACTTCAAAGTAATCTACGTGTCTGTGCAAAAGTCCCAAACATACTCAATTGGATTAAAATCTAGAGAATGCATTACATAAAATAAAACTGTATGCATTACATTCTATCCAAAATAATATCTCTTCATTCTTAATTCATTTAGTTTAGTTTTCGTGTTGTTTCCCGTAGATTTAAGCAGAAACGTGAAATGAAACAATTTATATTTAATATGTGTATTTCCGTTCAATCATCAGTATGCCGAACAAAACTTTGAAAGTCATAGTCAAATAACAAACACAAATCATCACATTTAAATAAGGAAGTAAATAAAGGATTCAAAATGCAATGTAAATGAGATTTTCTGAGCTTATAATTTGTGATGGTTTATTAATGTGTTACGTTTTTTGACTTTTTAATGATGTTCATAGTAATCTATTTTTATTGATTAGTGAGCCTAATTACGAAGAATTGCTAACACACATTTTATTATATTTTATCAATAACCATTGCTATTATTTACGAAAAAAGAACATTCATCTTTAAGGTACTTTTCTGAAATTTGATATTATAGTCTAATTGCATTATAGTGTCATTTTGGGTGAAAAAGGACGTGAAAAATAAATCCTATGAAACGATGGATTGTGATCTTTCTGTAAAAGGCATAATTTTATTTATTTTATTAATATTTGAGTCAGAGTTTTCTATGTGGAATTCCAAAAAAAGAAGAAAAAAAAAGATTTTAATTACCGTAAAATCCGGCGTATAGCGCGTACTTTTAACGCAAAAATTAAGATTGAAATTTACAGGTGCGTGTTATAAGCCAGTTACAAAAATGAGAGCCATTAAAAAAATTAAAAAAAATGAGAATAGGAAAAAATTAGAGTTCTACATAGATCAAAATACTGCTCATTTAAAAGAAATGACATTCCTTATGAACTTAAAAGGCTGCAGCTCTAGAAGTTTTCTATTTTGTTTCGAAATCTTAAAATAATACCTCGAATAAATGACTTCAAAGCATAAGAGCAATGCGCACGTACTCTTCAGATTTCTTCCTACTAACCAAAAATTAAAGATTGCAGCTTGAAAGTATAGGTGCGCTTAATACGCCGAGATTTACGGTAGTTATTACTCAGAAATATTTCATTGTGCCTGATAAAAAGTGTTCGACTTCAGACTGAGAAAATGAAATGAGGAAAATAGATCAATAAGAGCCATATTCAACATAAAACATATTAAATAATCATTTAAAAAGCTGAAATTTTGAAACTTTTAGAAATATTTTTTAAATTAGTTTCGTAGATGTTATGCTTCTAGAATTTTCCATAGTATATGTTTACGGGCAGAAGAATAAATATTTCGTTTGATTCAATATCTCGCAATTGCTTACGCGTAAATAAATCGCATTACCAACCCAAATTGAAATTTATAACAATAATATTCTGTTGTTCAAAAATCAAGGATATGCTTTTAAATTTATATAGAAGAATGTTTGAATGCAGCTAATATATTCTTAAGAAATATGCTGAAATGTATCGAAAACTTTATTGAACCCTTGTATGAGGAGGAATTTGTAACATTAAGATCTGAATACATATCAAGCATTCATATGAAACATTTCAGTCGCTTGAGGACACAATTATTTCAAACTTTTTCTTACCAATAAATACTTAAGTGACAAGCGTTCTCGAAATATAGTTTGAAGATGCTATAAAATATTTGTTGAAACTTGTATTACTGATATCAAAAAAGGAAGCCATTTATATATAAGTCTGTGTTCTATTCAAAATAAAGGGTGTTTTTTTAGAGGTATAGAACTTTAAATTGCAATAAATCAACGATGTATTATTCGATTGACATGAATCTTTTTTATTCAAAAGATAATCTTGAGGCATTACATTTTCAATATGATTTCTGGCATATGACTGTCACGGCTGGCTCGGATGTAGTCCAATCTAAACGTCCAATTTTCGATGACTTTTTCTAACATTTGTGGCCGTATATCGGCAATAACACGGCAAATTTTGTCTTCCAAATGGTCAAGCGTTTGTGGCTTATCCGCATTGACCAATGACTTTACATAGCCCCACAAAAAATAGTCTAGCGGTGTTAAATCACAATATCTTGGAGGCCAATTCACAGGTCCAAAACGTGAAATTAGGCGGTCACCAAACGTGTCCTTCAATAAATCGATTGTGGCCCGAGCTGTGTGACACGTTGAGCCGTCTTGTTGGTAATACAGCTCCTGGACATCATTATTGTTCAATTCAGGAATGAAAAAGTTAGTAAACATGGCTCTATACCGATCACCATTGACTGTAACGCTGTGGCCTTCATCGTTTTTGAAGAAGGATTCCACCAGCCCATAAAGCGCACCAAACAGTCAGTTTTTCTGGATGCAGCGGTGTTTCGACATACACTTGTGGATTAGCTTCACTCTAAATGCGGCAGTTTTGTTTGTTGACGTAGCCATTCAACCAGAAGTGCGCTTCATCGCTAATCAAAATTCACTTATGAAAGCGGGAACAACGGCAATCTCGTTTTGGGCCCATTCGACGAATCTACACCTTGCTTGATGATCGATTTGATGAATTGCCAAACCAGACTGAAAATAAATCACTTGACAGCTGTTAAATCGGTCACCATCTTGGAAAGTAATGCCAACTTAAACTTCTATACCTGAAAAAAAACACTCTTCATTTTCTACGTTCCGCAGCACATAATGAAAAGACCAATCGACCACGTCAACAGCGATGTTAAGTTATGCACGGTGCAATTACCACCAGTGTCTAGCTCGTATGCGCTAAGGAAGGTGATTGGATTGTCATGCAAATAGTTTCCAGACTTAAACTCTTCATTAGTAGACAAGCAAAGCAGTGGCGCTTCATTTAGACTCCGAGACAGAAGTGACTAATGTATTCCGCCACTTTAAGCGAAGAGGGATATTTTATTCTCGTATGTGGATGTTGCGCAAATTAAGAGAACGAGGTACCAATTTAGAACATCGTCTCTTGATCATGGTACAAAATTAAGATAGAACTTGCGTCTTCGAAGAGGGTGACTTAATATACAACTCGCTTAAGATTTTTTTTTCAATTTTTACCTTTTTAAATTAAAGCATTATTGAGAGGAAGAAATGTAAAAGGTTTCATATGAAACTGGACTTTGTGGAAGATTAACTGAACTTGTTCAACATCAGCCAAGACCTATAAAAATATAGATTGTTCTGGCTTTCGAAATTTCGTAAGATTGATAATTTTATTAAATTGTTACTTTATTTATTTTCCATACAGAGGAAAACTTTTAACACGAAATTGAAGTGGCTGAAATATTTTTTTTTCGTTTAAAATGATATTGCAACAAAAAAACCACAGATATCAACAAAATAAATTTATTAGAGTTTGAATTATTTGCATAGATATGTATAAATACATGCATTTAATAAAAATAAATTAAACAAAAACGTTGACAACAATGTGAATAAATTTAATACATTGTTTTCAAACTTTTTGGGAAGAAAAACCCTTATTGAGTTTTGGGAAACGATTTGATATTTTTCTTTGCATTGCTTTTTTAGCGTCAAATCGTCACCAAGCAGTTCAATGTTGTCTATTTTGTTATTCATTTCATCTTTGGAATGTGCTTCTAAATAACCGCGCATATTTCTCATGATGATCCTCATTTCGTATGACGTGGGAACAGGAGATTTTTTTTTCATTTAATTTTCATCGTCAGAATCTGCATTTATGGTATTTTTTGAGTTTTGAACAAACTCCAAAATGTTTTTTTTTATATATATATATATATATATATATATATATATATATATATATATATATATATATATATATATATATATATATATATATGTATATATATGGCTGCGCACTTATTATTATCATCTACTTCAACGAATTTTTCCGAAGATCCGACTGGTGTTTTTTCATTCTTTCGTGTTAAGCAATTTTCGATTCATGTAAAGAGAAAAAAATGCATGATAGTTCGAAATAGTTTGTCGGGACCGTATTGTATTATTTTGTATGAACCGATATTTAATCTTACGCGTTTTTGAGTTAAATGTATTTCGCAGTATATTTCCTATTAAGTTATAAGAGGAATTAAAGTCTTGATGTCTTGAAGAAAGTCTTCTGTATCAAAATCCATTGAAAAAATAAGCTTCTTTTTCCCAATCTCAAATATACATCTTTAATTATAGTTTCAATGTCAATAAAGGAGTAAAACAAACTTGTTTCTTTTTCGGTGTCATTTACAACTCAATTACTACTCTTAGTCACTCTAAAAGTATTTAGAATTGTGTTATTTCAGCTGTGAGAAGTATACATGTCAGATGAATGGGGTTTAATCGATAGCTACACGCAGGCGTCTAAGGGCTTTTTCTGAGGTTTGAGGTAATAATGTGCGTTATTTTTTCAGCTGGAAGAATGTATGTAATTTATAATGATGTTTTAAAAATAGATCCATGAATTTAAACTCCAAAATACTAAAGGAAATTTTGCATGCATTTTTCTTCATGGATCTTTTTAGCAGAATTAAGTAAATAATATTTCTGAATAGCACCTATCTTTAAAAATTGTATAAATCTGATCGTTAACACAAACAACATTGAGGAAAAATTGAAAGAAATATATGTACAAAATTAAATTGAGCACAAATGATTCAAGTGTAGAATTGGAGTATTTTTTTTAAAATTCAGTTATACAATTTTCTAAATATTTTTTATTGTGGTTTAGCGTTGATATACATTTAATGTTAGATATATTTTAATACAACGCAAGGTATTTTTTTAAAAAGATTATTTTAAAAAATCGAAAAATTGTTTATACCTGTCCCTTTTCCAAAATAATATAACTGGACTAATTATTAAAAATAAACAAATATATAGCCTCTTCATAGTGTCCAATTTATGATTGTAACACTGATTACGAATATTTGCTAAATTATTGTGTGCTATCACATGAAATTTAAAAATAATTGGTTTCAAGCAATATAGTACTCAAAATGTTTTGAAATGTTAAATTCAGTTTCATTTTTGAAACACATACAGTTAATTATAATGTATTACAGTATTTTCACTTTCAAATGTTTTATGATTTTTAGATTTTAAAAATAATTATTCATTGATTGGTATAAGAGCCGCTTGGAAAACATTTATATAGAAAACTGTGTATCATAAAGGATTCGAGGCGCATTCGGTTAGGGCAGCATTTCTCAATCTGTGAGGAGCGCGATAACCCTGCGAGGGGGTCGCGAGCATATTGAAAATAAAAGGTTTAATAAATAACTCTTTGGAATGAAGTAAAACAAAATATTTTCTGACATAATAAAAAATACACATTTGAACTGATATAATTTATATTTATCATCTGGGGATCATCAAAAATAAAAGATTCCACTTCAAACGCTCATTAGCTACTTTGATCCTATAACCAAATAAAAGAGGACATTTTGTTTGCTTTGCTGTAATTCCATGATCAGAGATTTTTTTTATTACGTTTCTTTTAACCCCTAAAATACTACTTTCAATTATCATATATTTGACCTTCAAACTTACTGGCATGTTTCACACCGTCTCTTTTTCTTTTAGTAAAAATGTAAGTAATATTTTTCTGTTGCTTTTTTCCCCCATGTGAATGAGTTTTATGATATACGGAGAAGCATATTGAGCACTTTGAAGGATTTTTTGGGCAAGATGTATTTTTTGAGTATTCTGAAACATATAATTTATAATGAAAAACGTTTTACACAATTATATTTTAGAACCGACCTCGATAATTTTATATTAAATACACTTTTAACAAGGCAGTGGTTGCATGAGGCGCAGTCACCTCATGCTGACGAAATCGTTAATTCTGGGAAATCTGTTTTTCGTTAACAGTGACCTTGGTCCTGCTATTAGACAGTCTCAATGGGAACCAAAACGAATTTGTCCCAAATGTGCCTCTATTTTGAGAGTGGCAAACGCTTTTTATAATCAAGGTGCTTCTTTTGATCGAGTACCCTGCGCGACCACTTTTGTTTAAAATATTTTCTATGAATATACTATGTTTTCCCCATGAACAATTTTGTGGTTTTGATTGCTGTGTTGTACAACTTATTTTGGTTTATAAATGTAAATGAGCAGGATATATAAAAAATGGGCATTTGTGATCCCTATTGATAGAAGTTGAAACTGATCAAGCAATTGAAGAACCTGCTGAAATAATGCATATTAATCAAGATAGTAAAAGTAAATATGAGAAAAGCGTTAGACATGAAAAGTTTGAGTTGATTTGAAATTTTCAAATGCTGCCTAAAGATCTCTATGAAGAAAACTATGAAGCCATAATGTAGCACTTTGCCTTGTCAAAAAGACACAAGAAAGAAAAAGTTCAAAATGCTATTTGTAGATCAACAAACGACAGCAAAACTACAAAAACGTGAACAAAATATGACAGTTTTGCTGGAAAATAACATTCCTGTATTGTTAGTGAAAAAGTTTTGTGATTTATGTCCTTTATTAAGGACACGCACATTTAGAACATTTTCTTTAGTTTTATTGGATTTTTTCTCAAATTATCAAAGAAAAATTGAAAAGTTCTTGAAAGTAGGTAAGTATGTTTTCTCTTAATTAATTTATTCACTGGAACTGTGATTTTTATCGTGTATAGTAAAAATAATTATAAAATAAATTATATATTAAAAACAAAATAAGAAACACGCTTTTATAGTGAATCAAACTAAAAAGTAAAAAAGTAAAATTATATATTACTTAAAAGTAACATATATAAAATTTAATACTTATCTTGTTAATTTGTACGGTCTATAATTATGATAGTATTGTAGCCTTAGCACCAAAGGGCATTATTATTGCACTCAATATATTATTATTTGGGGAAGGGCGATAAAAATCATGATTGAAAATTGGGTCACCAGTATTGAAAGTTTGAGAACCGCTTAGTTCGGGAATTAGGATATACTCATTAATCCCATTCCCCTTAAAATGTTTAATTAAAAAGCCTAATTTGAACTTAAGGTTAGTTATAAGTAAAAGGTACGCTTTATATATAAATTTTTTACATAAATTTTGCACTTATATAGGGAAGCATAATGCTTAATAAAACATTTTTTCCGTAAAAAATATTTCAAAATTTAACGTTTTACATATCATAAAAGTATATATTTTACTTTATAGATGAAATGAAAGTTTAAATTCAGAATTAATATCTTAAGACATAATATACCATAAAATACGACGTATAAAGCACACTTTTTACACAAAAAAAGAGATCAAAATTACAGGATGCATGTTATACGCCAAATATAAAATGAAAGCCTTAATAATAATAATAATAATAAAATATAAGCTTAGAAAAAAAATAAATTTCTACGTATGACAAGAAATATAATTTCATTCAAAGAAATGATATTCCATATCAGTGGCATCATGAAGAATATTAGACCCTACGAAGTCAGTTTTGGGTCCCCAAGCCGGACCTTACAAAGGGTAAGTTAGTCAGTCCTTTCCATATGAACTTAAATGATTGTAGTTCTAGAAGTATTCCATTTTTTATCTAAAGCTTGGAATAATACTCCGAATAAATGACTTCAAAACATTAGAGACATGCGCACGTACATTTCCGGTTTCTTTGTAAGAAAAGGGGTGCGCATTATACGGCGATTGTGCTTAAAAACTAAAAATTGCAGGTATAAAGTATAAGTGGGGTGGAGCGCGTTATACACGCCGGATTTTACGGGTTGCAAGTTCTCATGCAATTTTTTTATCCATCAGGATGCTATCTTACTAGATACGCTTAAATACTATTCTGCTATTTTTCAAATATCTGCTTTCACCTATGATAAATTTAATTTTAAAAAATTTGGTAGAATAGTGACATATTTCTTTTATAATTCATTTAAGATTGAGATAAAAGGAATACAAAAAACAACAAAAGTTTTTTAGAAGTTATTTGATCACTGATATCTGTAGTAATTCCTATTTAAGCAATATTTTCTTAAAACAAAGATAAAAAATAATCACAAATCATTAAAAGTTTTTGACAATTCGGAGGTTGCCATGTTTATTATGAGAGTTCTATGTAATTTGATTATCCTCCAGACGCATTTTTAAGCCAAACGATTTGTTCACTTAAAATATTGTTCTAAGACAGAAGACAGGAAGAAAATTGTTTGACGAAGTCACTAGTGTTACTACAGAATCATAATTGCGGTAGATTGCCACGTACAGTCAGGGCAAGAAAAATTAATTCATTCATTTAATAATATATGAAATAAAGTTTATACTTTTTCTTTAAATTTTTATTCACATTTTAAAATTGAGCTTAGTTAGAAATCGCCTTTCAGCACCTAAAGGTGTTTTTTACAATACTTTGTATGTGACTTTTTAAAAGATTATGTCCCTAATTTTAGAAACAAAAGTAATTAATTGCCTCTAGCTATTTACTAAGTTCTCTGTAATTCAAGTTTAAGTAGAATGAGTCACTTTTCAGCTCAATTCGTAGGTTTTAGTTTCATTCAGTTCTGAGAAAAGAATTCGAACATTCAGTAAATGATGAAGCTCAAAAGGATTTTTAAGATGATTTATTGAACAATATCATTATTTCACACTTTTCAATGTGTTGCAATATTTATTAAATTGAAAATATTTTGTAAAACATTTTGCGTGTGTAACACGTGATTTATTAGAATATTTTTGTCTAAGGAAACGGCTCTATGTAAATATTACTTAAATATGTTTCTAAAACTGGATTTTGCTATGATTTTCCTTTCATTTAAAATTTTACAGTCCTCACGTCGATGCTAAATTTATGTGTTTTTGCTGTAGATTTTGTGGGAAGGGGGTCCTTTTCACTAATGGTAACAAAAGCTTTGCGGCACGTTTAAATTTGTAAAAAAAGTTTTGTTACTGTTTTTCAATTTTAGCTTAATGTTTAAAACATAATGCTGATCAAGGGAACGAAAAAAAATGAGAAGGAAATTGCATGAGTAAAATCAGCGAAAAATTTCATGAAGAAAAATAAATTTTCTTTATCTTACTTACTATTGATGTTGGAGCATATTTTTGTAGCAATTAAATTTTTTTTTTCTCGAAATCAATTTTGTACTGTATATAGAAATCGAACATTAGTATTTTGTAAGTATATAAGTATTCATACCTTCTCTAAATGCTTATAATAATTTTTATCATTATAGCAGATTATTTTATTTGCTACATTTCTACGAAAGATTAATCAAATAAAATCATATCCAGTAATCTAAATTAGAAATGGTTTGGAAAGCAATTGCAACTTAATTCCTTTCAACATTTTAAACCTAAAATAAATGTTACTTTGGTATATTTTTGAAGTTCAATATTCCCTGATGTTTAAAATAATTGAAGTACCTGAAATTGTTTAAATCCATCTATCATTCAATGATATTAACTATCTAAAATATTTAAGGCAGAATGACAGTTTAACCACGAGGGAAATCAGACATTTTCCTCTTAGCTTAAATAGCAGTCGACTCAAATAAACCAATAGAAAGTAAGATCAACATTATAGGATTTCTCCAGTCTTGTATCGGTGACCAGATGATTGTCCAGACTCAAATCCTCGGAGCAGAAAGCAAAAAGAAGTTAAGTGAAGAGTTCGACTATATTTAAAGAGACGCAATGGAGTGATTTCCCGGTTTTATCTCTCTTCACTGTAGAACGTGGCTGCTGTATTTTTTTTTCCGACAATCCGTCAACGAAGGGTAAGGAAAGTTAAATTTATTGCAAGAAAACATATGCTCTTCTTTTTTGTTTTTTTAAATTTCTGATGCAGATGTTCCATGTCATTTCAGCTCCTACTATTAGTCCACTCTCACCCTATATAGTATATATATATAAATCACTGGACTAATTCAGCGACAGCTTTAGAAATCATAATAGGTCTCCAGTTTAGTCCAAAGACGTTTTTAAATCTACATTTGTTGTGTCTGGTGAATTCCAATTTCTTCCTTCTTTAGCACTGTAGGTTCTAGAACTTCTTCATATTTATTTTACTATATATATATATATGTATATATATATATTTCGTATTTTCAATCGTTAATAAAATACTTTCTATTCATCCTTTCAAGTTCAAATACATTTCTTAAAATTTGTAGTGGATGGCACTCAATGTTAATACAATTTTTTTTAAAAATATTAATTCATTCTTAAAATTAAAAAAAAATTGTTCGTTGTGTCCCGGTAGCGCAATGAATAGCGTGTTGTACTTCTAATTCAAACATCTTGGGTTCGTATCTCACCTGACACGGCCTAATTTTTGAGAATGTGATGTCTTTTTAAAAGCTTTTATTTAACTTGCAATGTAAAATGTTCGGGTGGAATCTTGCAATCTTGCAGCTGAAATTTTGTATACACCTTTAGTTTCGATGACAATGCATGTTTTGACCTTTTATTTACCGATAACGCAATTAGTAAAAAAATGTATTAATTAAGATAATTTGTTCGGGTGGAATCTTACAACTCCATTTTGAAGCTGATGCCTTCAACCGATTGAGCTGAAATTTGGTATACTTGTTTAGTTTGGATGACAATGCATGTTTGAACCATTTATATTCCACAATGGGAATTAGTTAAAAAGATATTAATTAAAGTAATTTGTTAGGGTGGAATCTTGCAAGTAAAGTTTGAGCCTGATGTCTTCAACCGATTGAGCTGAGTTTTTGTATACAAGCCTAGTTTGCATGGCAATACATGTTTTGTCGATTTATATTCCAGTATCGATCTAGTTACTGTAACGATCTTATTCAGGTGTTAAGACAGGCATGTTTACTATGCAACAGGTGACGACCGGGACCGTAGCTCAGATAGTAGAGCACTCGCTTAGCATGCGAAGAGCACGGGGATCAATACCTCGAGCCTCCAATTATTATTTTTCCTGTAAAATATATTTCAAATTCACTTGATTTGTACAACTAGATATTTTACAATACTTCTCTTTGTATATTTACAAAGTAAGCTACATTACAAGCTTTTATTTAACTTGCAATGTAAAATGTTAGGGGGGAATTTTGCAACTCAATTTTGAAGCTGATGTCTTCAACCGTTTGAGCTGAAATTTGGTATACTTGTTTAGTTTGGATAACAATGCATGTTTGAACCATTTATATTCCGCAATCACAATTAGTTAAAAAGTTATTAGATTAAGTAATTTGTTCGGGTGTAATTTGCAAATAAATTTTCTAGCTGATGTCTTCAACCGATTGAGCAGATATTTGATATACTTGTTTAGTTTTAATGACAATGCATGTTTGTGCCATTTATATTCCGATATCAGATATCCTCCTCCTTCCCCATTATTTTCTTGTAGCGGCCCAAATGAAATATCTATAACATAAACGTGGCCTGGCGGAAAAAAAGACTGAGCTAGCCTGTTCAAAATTAACCGGCAGATGACCTTGCAAAAATTATGCGTTGAATGAGATGAACAGACTGAGAAACCTGTACAGTGATAACTAAAAAGTAAACAATAAATTTAAAGTAAAAAAAACTTTTTTAAAAACAAGCTTTTATTTAAAGCTCTAAAAAGAATAAAATAAACTTTTATTTCAAATCTTTTAATGCTATCAACTTATAACGTCAATACACGATTTATAATATAAAAGCTTGTAGCGAGATTTATCTGTGTAGATAAACAAGCAAATTAAAGGACTTCATCTGATTAATTTTAATTTTTAAAATTTTCAAACTAAATAAATACGAGTACTTAAATCTCGCGACAAGCTTTTATATTATAAATTATGTAATGGTGTTATAAGATGACATTATTAAAAGTTTTAAAAGAAAAGTTTATTTTTATTCTTTTTAGAGCATTTAATTAAAGGCTTGTTTTTAAAAAGGTTTTTTTACTTTTAATTTATTTACTATACTATTTTATTAGAATAAATAAATTTAATTAAACATAAATAGTAACTGTGAGAGAGAGAGAAAAAAATAGTCCAACCCCATATATAGAATGGAAAATTGGTTTCTTTTTCGTCACTTAATAGTGATCCTATCATATGTATATATACATATTTATATTAATTATAACTATTTAAAAAAGTGACTAAAATAAAATATTTCTTTGTTGACTGAATTAGGAATTGATTTAAATTTTATTTTAATAATACATGTTTCTTACGAAGTTTTCTTACGAATCCATTATCTGCTGATGAAGATGCTTTGAAATTTAAGAAACCCATTTACGTTTATTTTTAGCCTTTTTTCAAATGCATTTAAGAGGGTCACTTCACGAAAATCCATGAAAAAATAGATTTTTCAATTTTGATTGAAACATAAAATACCATTCTTTTTCTTTCTAATGCAATTTAAATTTTTGCTCTAGCTGAGTCAAAAGTATTTTTAATATTTTTTAAAAAAGTTGTTTACATCTGTCATACCCCAAAACCGCCGATCGCCATACCCCTCTCAAATCAAAACAAAAGACTCATGCTACTTTTCAACCTTATCAAATGGTTTAAAATGATTAAAAGAATTTTTTTTATCAGCAACTTATTCAGGAAAGAAGTGAAATGAATAGTTGTAGATGTTTGTTTACTTACAGGCTATTTTATACCTCGTTAAATGCAACGAATTTCTGATATCGTGTGCAATACTGTTTTCCATCAAAAACATTAATAAAACGTTTAAAAAACGCTTTTTAAACTCTGTTAAATAATAAAATGTTTAAAAAATGAAAGTGCTGGGAAAAAAATGTACAAAAATCCAAACTTTCGAAGAATTAAATGTTTAAAACAGTCAGACAATTTCATGATAAATAAATCAACATTAAAATCAAAGTTAGGTAAGTTTAATAAAGAGTATGTTTTTTTTAGATTCATTTGAATGTTTCTGTTAAATTACTGACATTGTACTGTTCTTTTGTGCTTTGAAACAACATTAATTACATAAAACTAATGTAAAAACCAAGGGGTTCACATAAATTTTGGTCGCCAAATTTAGGATTTGGCTACAAAATTGCTAATATGTTGTGACTTTTGTGGTCTTATTCAAACATTTCTTAATACCAGGTTTACTAAAACAGTAGTTAATAAAAAAAAGATACACAATTATATGAAGTGTACAATAGAATTTCATATGCTATGAGGTATATTTAAAAAGAAGCAGTTGCAAAAATATTTTGCGGATTTATGAATTTGTCACCTACACCAAAGTGGTTTTACGATTCCATGCATACATTAAATAATGCGACAGAGATGGTAACCAAAGTGTCTATGGCCTTAGCTACTACCGAAACAATATCATTTAATAATGGATAGCCAAATGTACCAGTAGCTAGCAATGGTACCTGGCTATAAAGAAGCCATACTTTTCTAAATGAAGTTGTTACGGCAGTTAGTTTGGACACTGGGAAAGTTGTTGATGCTAAAATATTATCACAGAAATGCTCATGTAATTTTAACAGCTATGTACATAGCGATGAGTATTCGGCAAATTACATTGTGAATAGTAGGGGAATGGAAGTTGAAGAGGTTCACTTTTTTTTGTGTCTCCCATCGCTCACAGACATTACACAATTTACGATATACACAATATTTGGACTATATGGGGACGCCAAAGCATACAAAGCAGTTTTAGAATCTAAAGATATGTGAATATGGAAAAATTAGAATGTGTTGGCCATGTTGAGAAAATGATGGGGACATGACTTAGGGCGTTAAAATCAAAATTAAAAGACAAAAAATCTCTAAGATGCCGTAATGGCTTGACAGATGCAGAAATAAACAAATTGCAAATATACTATGTTTTGGCTATTCAAAACAACTGCGGAAAATTTGTCAGTCATAAGGCAAGCTATTTGGGCTATATTTTTTGATAAAACGTTCACAGATTTGAATCTATAACACGGTTTATACCCCATAGAAAGTGACTTGTGGTATAAATATAATATGTCCATACTGAAAGGTTAAACATACAATCTCATAAACACGACTTACCTATTGCAATTAGGAATTGCATTAAAATGTATTTAGATGTATCTAATCTTGAACATTTATCTAGATGCTTGCTTGATAAAACTCAAAATATTAGTGAAAGCGGAAATAGTATTTTGCAATAGTAGTTGCAAAGGTAGATCATCCGTGTATTAGGAAAGCAGAATGGGCAGTTTTACAATGAACCAAAGAAGCTAGAATTAAAAACAAACAATTAAAATGTAGGCAAGAAGGTGATCTCGCAGATGACATTAGCAATCCAAGTTATTGCTCTGGTATGCATTAGTTAAAAGTAAGATTTTACTTTAAATCACTATTTCTGAAAAGTGTAAATTTCAACACAAATGGAACATTTTTGAAAAAACTATTTAATTTACCGCCTTGAAACTTTGTAAATGTGTTAACACTACACAAATAAATATTTTAATGGGAGGTTTTGTCAAAAAAATTATTCAAAAAATATTTATGGATAAAAATATACAATAATTTTCATCGTTTTAAAAATTTTGACGTGTTACTCCACATATGAATTTTTAAAAAAAAACTAATCAAAATTTTGAAAAATGCTCCTATTAAAATAATGAAAACAATACAATGAATACACACAAAAACTTCATGACTGTACAAGCTGTTAATTTTTATAAAAAATGTTCCTTAAACTTGGTCATTTTTCACATTACGAAGATAGGGAAAATGCTGCGTGAAGTGACCCCCTTAAATTATATGAAGTGAGCTACAAGAGGGTAATATGCGACGGATCTCGTAAATTTAAGCCACGGGCAAGTGATGAGTATGACATCTGAACAGATGTTCTTCCTTATAAGACTATATCACATTAACGGTAGGACTTTGAACCTTCAAAACATTCAAGATGGTAAGTCTTGAATGTCACTCAGATTGGAAACCATTACTGGACAGAAACAAAGCCTGCCTTGAATTCTTGCCCATGGCAATTCGGCTCCTTTATTATGGTAGAGAATATGTACAGTATATCAAGCAGGAAAAAAATGAACTTTTTTTTAGAAGAGCCAAAGGTGAAATGTGCTTAAAACTTCTGATTGCTAATGCAATTTTAAAAATAAATTTTCACCTCCGTTAGGCACTCGAATGGTCGTCTCTCGCCCTTGGATTCAATGTCAAGGAAGAGGGCTATTTCTTCATAATTCGGAAAGCAGGGTTTATTTAATTTGATAAATGCAGTCCTCAACAACGTCAGTTTGCATGACTTTTTACTATTGCGTTAATTTTTATACCCCCCTGTAAAATAATGTAGTGTTCAGTTTTATACGAAAGTAATTCGAAATAAATATTTTGCAACTTCTGTTTGATAGTTTTTTTTTGTGGGATTTGAGGTACATCTGAGGGATGACACGCGCCTAGCCAGTGGCTCAGTGGCTGTATTTTATTTAATCCTCAATGTAGGGGGAATAAACTCTCGAAACATCTATTTGGGAATCAAATCCTCACACACTTATCTAGGAAAACTATGTCACGAACTTTTGAAACTGCACCTACCGAAGTGGTCTGAGTATTGATCCGCGGTTCCTACAGATCATGGGATTTACAACTAGAGTAAATGACGACTATAAAATTAAAAGTCTAATCGCATAGTGGTAAAACAATTTTATTTATAATAACGGCATACTGAACTAACTAAAACAGATTAAAACGGTGCTTATCTGAGTGAGAGGAGGACGAGGAGGCGGAGGCCTTGGGGACTGAGGCTGGCCAGTCTATCTAAGGAAAAAGGAAAAAGAGCAAGCAAGCTCCGAGAAACAGCATGCAAGTGCTTTTAAAGCTGACTGCATTACTTTCGAAATAATCCGCTGTGAATTAATTACCGTGCCAATCTACTACTCAGTTTAGCCAAACGGACTCACAGTCCGCGTAAGAATACAATCTTCTCAGCCAGAGAGTGCAATGAACTGGGAACGCACCCAAATTCCTTACTAAACCCTGTTTCCTGTAAACAGGGTAGGTGCAAAATTAAAATTGTATCTCACGAACCGGTCGGCCTCCCATCAGTATAATATTCACATGCCTCGTCCATTTTGAATAAGGAATGAAGCAATATCCGCTGTACAACGCCCAATCTAAGACAATAAACAAGAGAAACATCTCCAGGAGCTTGAGAAAGAAGGCCCTGTTCTCTCGTTTGAGGACAATAAGAAAATATTATTAAAGTTTTGTAATGCATTATACGAAAAATTCATATCCCTTGAACATTGTAAGGTGACTTGTGAAGACTGCTACAAGACATCTTAAAATGTAAAAAGTGGGGCCACCGGAATAATTAACCATTACTCTTTTGATGTTTTTTTTTTTTTCTATAAATATCTCAATTTCTGATTCTACACTGCTGGACAATTGCTAAGGACGGATCACAAATTGATATGTAGCATACCATTAAGCAAGACATGAGGCCTAGTAGGATAAAATATAGTTGCCACACTGTTCAGACATTAGAATAAAGAATATTTATTGTTCTGGAAAGTACAAAACCTGTGAAACATCTGAAAGAAAAAAAAATGATCATTTGATCTGCGTACGGAGAAATGGAACAATGCATCTAAAAGTCAGCAGGCACCTTAAAGAAAGGTATCAGTACGGGATATGTCCACCGTGGAGTGTGATGCAACATTCCACACATCGTACCATACTTTGCACAACATTATCCAGCAGCTGTTGAGGCAATTTATCCCATTCCTCTGTGAGTAAACAGATGAGGGTGTTCTTGTTTGTCGGAAGATATTTTCCTCCAGCAACTTGCCTCCCCAAAGCATCCCACACATTTTCAATGGGGTTTAGATCTGGAGAATGCGCTGTCCATACGAGACGTTGAATACCCTCGCTGTCTCAGACAACCCTGAACAGCGAGTGTTCGATGACATGTTGCGTTGTCATCCGTAAAAACAAATTTAGCACCAACAGCACCACGGAAAAGACGAACATGAGGAAATAGAACTTCATCAATGTATCGTTGGCCCGTCATAGTCCCATTCGCAACCACATGTAGGCGCGTGCGGCCATTGATCATGATTCCGGCCCACACCATGATACTGCATGTCGGATATCGGTCCTTTTCCTGGATATTTTCTGGACGATAAGCAGTACCACTCTCGCGCCAGATCACTTGGCGTTTACAATCTGATGACAGACTGAACCTACTCCTCATCTGAGAATAGTACGCATGCCCAGTCCTGTTCAGTCCAATTGTGATGCTCACGACACCATTGCAAACGGGCAGTACGGTGCTGTCTGGTCAATGGGACACACACAACAGGTCTGCGTGCGTGTAGTCCTCCTCCCCTTCAAACGTCTGACAACAGTTTTTCGGGAGATCTGCTTTCCTGAGGCAGCAAGAAACTGATTTGCCACCTGCTGAGCTGTGGTGCGCCTGTTCCTCTTTGCTGATAGGACGATATATCTGTCTTCTGCAGGCGTCGTACTTCTAACACGACCTCCCCCGTGCCGTCTACTACACATTCCAGTAGTTTTAAATGACTTCCACAGCCGTGAAACAACGCTGTGAGCGATGTTGAACTCCCTGGCAACATCTGTTATTTTTCGCCCTTCTTCGATCTTTCCAATAATTCGGCCACGCATAAAATCATCTATGTGATGTCGGGAAGACATGCCAAAAATTTTAAGTTCGTCTATTAAATCTTTCCTGTAAAACTTTGACTTGAAACAACAACTGTCCACACGCGTCAAAACCTTTAAAGCTCTTATGAACGCTATCACGTGATGAACAGACGTGGAAAAAATTTGCATACTCATACTTCTTCTTACTAATATCCCGCATTTATTCTAATTTTCCACATTTTGCTTCCTTTCATTTTGTGGTTGCTATGGGTGATAGTGTTATCCGTCCTTAGCAAATGTCCAGCAGTGTATTTTAAATATTATTTTATGTCAAGTACATTTTATTGTCAAATCTCACCAATAAAATGATTAAATGATCTTCAAAAGTAAATATGAGATGATACATCTGATAGATGCCGCGCTTCCATGGATGGAACTTTTAGAAGCGCGCCTAGCAGAGATTTGAATGCATTTTCCTGAAGTTTTGAAATTAAAACCTTACTTGTAATGCAAAAAACACAGTATAGAAACGATACATTTTAATTGCATAGTGTCAGAAATGAAATCGATGTTGTAAGGCCGCATGATACTGATGAGGGTTTTAATCAAGATGAATAAACACATATAATTCAAGGCCCAAAATATAAGCATGTCAAGATTAAATTAATCCAAGAATAATTTCCTGTTCATAATTATCTTTGCCTGGGAAAACTGAAGTGATACAAAATTACTTCTAGTATTAATTTACTAAGTGCATTTTAATATTAGTATCATTATTTGTTTACATTCCGTTTAAATATAATTATTCAAAATCATGCGCGGAGTGCCTTGTCTCAAGATTCTTGTACCTAACAAATTAATGTACGAAATAATTTCTGCAGATGATTTTCAGTCATTTTCAGAATATTGAGTACATTCTCTACATTTACAAATTAGTTTCTCTAAGTAAAAATATAAATATCTCTCTTGAACAAACATTATTTTCTAATAAACAACATTTTCTAAAAGCCTAAATGAGTAGATGCACTGAAGAGCCACTCTAATACTTCTCCCCTTAAATCTGCTGATCCGGTGCAGCAGTAATCATGTCAACAATGCAGCTTAAAATGTACTACATGCCATTGCAGGGGAAAAGTTTTGACGTAAAATTATTTTCATGCTTTCGAAAATGATTGCAATTATTATTTTATCTTGAATTTCCCTCTTCATCAAATAACTTCGGCGAGAAAATGTCACGTTGCGCGATTTTACATTAATTCAAACAGCCTGTTTCTTTATTTGTTATTGAGCTAATTTTAAAAATAGATGGTTTCTTACGAAGTTAAAAGTCTTTAAAATTATAAGACATCCTTTGCATGTTATCTAAAAGTCTGTCGTTTTCACTGTAGTTTTAGTTTTTTTCACGTTGCTTTACATTTAAGAATAATATAAAAGTACACATTAAAAATTTAACTTTAAAATAACTTTTACTACTTGGCCATAATTAAAGGTATTCTCACAAAAAATAATTATTTGTCGAATTATCTTAAGTTAAGAGATTTTGAAAAGGCTTGTTGAGAGCACAAGTCAAATTCTAATGAGGTGTTTAGATTAAAAATTTAAGTTTTGACAGAATGATAAATTACTAATGAAATATAGTTTTGTTAAGACGTTTAAAAATTACAAATGTATGTCATTAGAATAAATATTCCACTTCATAGTATTTTGAAATTATTGATATGGTTTACTCAAAATAAACAATGTTAAATTAGTACCTTTAACAAATTTTTGAATGTTGTAGAAACATTATCCATTCTACGTTGTTATTGAAAAAATTCAAATTTCAATTTCTAAATAACTAATACGTTTTAAAATATTTGTATATTCTGTTAAATGTGCAATTTTAATTCAAGAATTTAATAGAAATTTCTAAGGGGGCATTTAGATTTTAAACATACATTATACTTATAATGTTGTTTTTAAAACAAGTTTTCCTCTTTCTGAAAAAACTTTTTCTCTCTAAATTTTATTTTGTTTCTTTCATTTTCATTTTAATTTATAATTTTTGATCTTACTTTAAGTTTTTTTAATATCATGGACAATTATTTAGCGTAAACTTCCCTTTCGCTATCAAGATAAACAATATTTTGTGTAGAAATCTAAATGACCGTTCAGCTAACAAATCAAAAACAATTGTACAGGGACGGAAATAAATTTAATAATTAAAAATCTTATTTTTTTTTTTTGACTTAGCTTAATAAAATTAAAAGTAAAATACTCTCTAGATAATGAAGATTTACTTATTGTTATTATGATGTAATGTCATTCTAACTCACTTGTTTGAAAATTATCGAGCTGTTTATTGTTGTAATTGACCATTTTGTCATGTATTTTGAATCAAAATCTCAAGATGAAATTGAATTTAAATTTTAAAAAAAATACAGATTGTATACATAGTAAAATTTTTTTTAAATTCTTTTTTGCATGATTTCTATATAAATTAAAAAATAAATAATACATTGCGACAATGGGTTTATAGTAGGATTTTTTGGGAAATCAAATAAATAAATAAAGGAAATATTTTTATACCTTTCATAAACGCTTAAAACACTCAATTACCATTTTATCGGTAATTGTCGAAAAGAAAATGCTATATCCATTATACACTGCTGGACAATTGCTAAGGACGGATAACACTATCATCCATAGCAACCACAAAATGAAAGGAAGCAAAATGTGGAAAATTAGAATAAGTGCGGATATTAGTAAGAAGAAGTATGAGTATGCAAATTTTTTCCACGTCTGTTCATCACGTGATAGCGTTCTTAAGAGCTTTAAAGGTTTTGACGCGTGTGGACAGTTGTTGTTTCAAGTCAAAGTTTTACAGGAAAGATTTAATAGACGAACTTAAAATTTTTGGCATGTCTTTCCGACATCACATAGATGATTTTATGCGTGGCCGAATTATTGGAAAGATCGAAGAAGGGCGAAAAATAACAGATGTTGCCAGGAGTTCGACATCGCTCACAGCGTTGTTTCACGGCTGTGAAAGTCATTTAAAACTACTGGAATGTGTAGTAGACGGCACGGGGGAGGTCGTGTTAGAAGTACGACGCCTGCAGAAGACAGATATATCGTCCTATCAGCAAAAGGAACAGGCGCACCACAGCTCAGCAGGTGGCAAATCAGTTTCTTGCTGCCGCAGGAAAGCAGATCTCCCGAAAAACTGTTGGCAGACGTTTGAAGGGAGGAGGACTATACGCACGCATACCTGTTGTGTGTGTCCCGTTGACCAGACAGCACCGTACTGCCGTTTGCAATGGTGTCGTGAGCATCACAATTGACTGAACAGGACTGGGCATGCGTACTGTTCTCAGATGAGAGTAGGTTCAGTCTGTCATCGGATTGTAGACGCCCACTGATCTGGCGCGAGAGTGGTACTGCTTATCGTCCAGAAAATATCCAGGAAAAGGACCGATATCCGACATGCAGTATCTGGTGTGGGCCGGCATCATGATCAGTGGCCGCACGCGCTGCATGTGGTTGCGAATGGGACTATGACTGACCAACGATACATTGATGAAGTTCTACTTCCCGTGTTCGTCTTTTTCACTGGTGCTGTCGGTGATAAATTTGTTTTTATGGACGACAACGCAACATGTCATCGAACACTCGCTGTTCAGGATTGTCTAGACAGCGAAGATATTCAACGTCTCGTATGGCCAGCGCGTTCTCCAGATCTAAACCCCATTGAAAATGTGTGGGGGTGCTTTGGGGAAGCAAGTTGCTGGTCGAAACTATCCTCCGACAAACAAGAACACCCTCATCCGTGCACTCACAGAGGAATGGGATAAATTGCCTCAACAGCTGTAGGATAATGTTGTGCAAAGTATGGTACGACGTGTGGAATGTTGCATCACACTCCACGGTGGACATATCCCGTACTGATACCTTTCTTTAAGGTTCCTGCTGACTTTTAGATGCATTGTTCCATTTCTCCGTACGCAGATCAAATGAACATTTTTTTTTCTTTCAGATGTTTCACAGCTTTTGTACTTTCCAGAACAATAAATATTCTTTATTCTAATGTCTGAACAGTGTGGCAACTATATTTTATCCTACTAGGTCTCATGTCTCGCTTTAATGTTATGCTACATAGCAATTTGTGATCCGTCCTTAGCAATTGTCCAGCAGTGTACTAACATATTAAGTAAAAAAAAACTTTTAACATGGATAAATTTAAAATTTAAGTTCACATTTGTTTCCGCCATCGCAGGATTTCATTTTTTTTACATTAGTAGCTACTATTGTTTTAATTGTATAAAAAAAGCTAAAGAGAATGGAATTAAAAATAAATTAAATTTTAGTTTACACACTATAGCCACATTACAATATAATAATCATCCCAGCTTCACATTTTATATTCTCCTTATCAAAAGTGCAAAAAAAGGTACGATAATTTTCAATTAAACATTTAAAAATTCCACCAACATTCATTTGTTAATTTTAAATACTCACAGAAAGTATTTATTCTCACGCAATGGATTTTAAAAGAATTTAATACAAAAAATTACAAATTGATTTAAATTAATTATTGAATGACTGGTGTTATTATGATACAAACGTTATTCTATAACCTAGTAAATAGGCTTACGCTTAATTTAGAAAAAAGAAACAACTTTATATTTCTTTCAGAGTTGATAACTATGTAAGCCCTCTACACTTCATATATATTGTCCAACGCACGGATTGTATATCTTTCACTACAGATAATAGCTGCAGTTGTGTAGTATCAGTGCAGCAATTCCGTTCTAAATGGGCTCTTAGCTGGATACGTCTAAGTGTAAATGTCTCTCAAACTCTAGATAGGTCAAAATCTTACATTGCATTTAGAGCGACAATACATACTCGGACAGAAAGTGCCTCTACAATCTTAGAATAAGCACATACTCTATTACGAAGGAAAGCAATTCCATTAGTAGAGCTTGTTATGAGGATCTGTTCTTGAGCCATTGACAGTATATTGAACTATAGGTTTAGTTCAAATTGAATAAAAATCTACCTATCTATCTTTGAACTACTGTGTAACTTAAGATTTAAATTAAATATTTTTATACGTCTTAAAAATTGTAGTTTATTTAGAATCCTTCGATCTTGTGGAGCTGACTGCTTATTTCGCCTCTATAGCTTTTACTATAAATGCAGTGTGATGTAGCTGAAAAATCTTGAACTGTTATAATTTCGAAAATAAAATAGGGAAGTTGTTTTTATAAACCTACTAATGCAAATGTTTTTTCTTATGAATTTGGATTATCTTAATGTACTACAATTTATGTAAATAATTAAATTTAGAGGAACCAATTAGACACAAAAAACATTTAGTATCGATTGCCAAAGTTTGTTTCAAAGAAAATTTAAAAGAAAAATAAACGAAAGCATCAATGCTATCAAATGTACACCATTGAATTTTAAGGAAGGATGTTTTACAGAAAAACATGATTGGACTTTTTTGCTGGGTATGGAAGGATTCTGGGTTTTGTTATATCATAATTATTGTATTGCGTTTGTTGTGTAGGAAGTAGGGATCTATCTCAAATATTTTTTTCTTTAAAAAAAGGACTAAAAAGTATAAGTTTGTCGATAGATTTCTGTTTACAAACATGATGTTAACTTGAAAACAAATAAAGTATTTTAGTGTTATAAGCATAACAATCCAAAATAACGTTGTCTTAATGCTTGCTCATAAGTTGTAAAATTTTTCTTGATAAGCTCTGTACTTAAATCGTATTAAGCATATACATTGAAAACTTCAGAAGTAAATGAAGAAGTGTGATATTTCCTCAAAAGTGTAATTGAAAGCAGCTTTGAGAGGATGAATGATACAAAAATGATGGTTCTTAAATTAGAAAAGTATTTATTGCTAAATTAAAACATTTCACTCTTTTCTTTTTAAAAAGTAAATATTTTGAGAGCTCATGTATATCCAACTAAGCATTAAAGGTGCTACTTAAAGTTTAGTTTTTAGTGATATGAATTTTTCCTAAAATTCGAATTCTTACGAATGTGAATTCTACTTTATATTAGCGAATTAAAATAATTCTTTATTAGCCAGTAATTTCATTTTTTTATTTTCTTTAAAAAGTTTTGTTTGCAAGTTTTTTTACTATGTTACAAATATTTATAACCTTATTTTGTTGTTGCTAATCCCAGATTATCTAGCAATTCTAGACAATCTCTATGAATTCATAAAATTATAGAAATTCTAAAAACAGAAGATGATCCTGAAGGACATTGTCCTTTTTGAAATCCAAAAAGTCAAGATGTGGACAGAGGAGACCGGCTAAGAATAACACTAGTGGCCCTCTGGAAATATCTTTAGACCCTGACCTTCAAGAACCTTCGGAACCTTCAGGATTTCTTCCGAAGTATCAAAGATGACTAGAAAATAAATTAATTGAATTTTGAATTCTATCTTCTTAAGGGAGGATAATTTTCTAAATGTAATAGACACAGGAGGACACACCCTCTCCTCAACCACAGTTCTGTCCAAGAAATCGGTCTTTTCATTACCATCAATCCTCACATGGGAAGGGACCCACTGAAAATGTGCATGATTATTAGAAGAAATCCCGATCAAGTAAAGTTAGATTATCAAGGCCAGACTGGTCCCTATAGATGTTCATTTAGAGAGATGTTGAACAGAAGCATGGCTGTCAGTCAGAATTTAAAAGTCTTGAAGTTGAATCTCGGCTTTACATGCAAACTTCAAACATCTACTGTGACAGCAATAAGCTCTGATCTAAAAACTGAACAAAGATTTGAATTTTTAATCTTAATATTCACGACTCTGGTATTGGATGTGGCCTCGGTAGCCGAGTCGTCAAGGTATCAGATCGTGCCTGGCCTTGTCACGAGTTCGAGCCCAGTGACCCGCCGTGTAGGGGAGCGATGAACGCGTTGATATGGTGTGGTTGTTAGGAGAGGACGGTGTTAGCTTCGTTGTGGTCCACGTCACTTGACCATGGTTCAAAATTACGTGGTCCGTCGCCAAAAGCCCTCGTGTAGCTGAACAGTGCGACGTTAATATTCACACACTCACTCACTCCGGTATAGGAATAAGGATGTATATTCCACTACCAGAAACTCCTCATCATCTTTGTTACCGTCAATATAAGTCTTTAAACATGTTTGGTAGGTACAGTGGATTGTTTCCGAGGCCATCTGTCTGATGAGATCCGTAATCTCAGAGTGTTTAACAACTCCGTTTAAGGTACATGGTAACATTAACACGTTCTACATTGTAAACCTTATGTAAAAATGTTGAAATATGTCTTATGGTATATTATAAACCTTTTATTATTATTTTTAAAGAGAATATAGAAAGTTAAACTACTTTTTAATAAACAATCCATTGCAGCTTAAATCTTGTAAAAATCATATGTAGATATCACCTTTGAAAAAAACTTACGATTATATTTATATGATACCAAATTGTTTTGCTTTAGTGAAACAATTTGGTTTTATAATTAGAATTATTATTAGAAATATTCTCTGTTTTTATAAATTAAACTTGAAGTACACTAATAAGCAAACACACGCAAAAATATTTATCTTGTTTATATTAATTTTATTTAAACATTTATCTGCATGTTGTAGAATTCTTTTAAATTCTCTCTCTCTCTCTCTCATGTTTATTCATAAAACTTCTCTATAGATCTATTGTTGTAATTTTTATAAGTATTTTTGCTTCCTTTCTAATAGTATTTTTATAAACTCTTTCAAATTTTAATCTAAATTTATTTCACTGACGAAATACAAAATTTCTCGAAGAAAGAAAAAATAAGAATTGCAGGTGAAAATTTTATTTTAAATTAATACAAAATAAAGAAAAAAATAAAATTAAAAAAAAACTTGAAGAAAACTAAAAAATAATTTAAAACAGAAACTTGAAATATTTTGCAAAAAATTTCTTTAAAACAATCAATTGGCATAATTGACGAAACGAGTAATTTAAACAATATCGATAATTGCCGATTTCGAGCCTAAAAATAAGTTAAAATTAAGAACAAACAAATAATTACCAGATTAAAAGGCTTACTTATTTTTTTATAAAGTTTCATGTCATTTTCTTCTTTGGTTTCATGCTTGATGAACAGGAGGTTTTATGTCTCTGTTATATAACCACTTCACTTCACTCACTTGTTTTTCTGAAGTCCAAAAAAGAAGCTTCGGAAATTTTTGTTTTAGTTTCTTCATTACCCTCAAAATTAAAGTGTTTTACTTTGCAGGGTTTTTTTTTCAAGAAAGATATCATGCTTACAGAGCAAATTTTTTTTCTTTATCTAAATTTTATTTTTACACAACCATTTCTTCACCTGTTTTTTTCTCTTATTTTTTTAAAAGAAAAAATAATAACCCTTCATACCTTTAGGAATGTGTGGTTGCAAGTCTTCGATTTATAAAAACTTTTTTCGAAGTCATTGTGTTTGCTTTTAATGCGGTAAAGAAACAAGGAAATCATGTTAAAAACCAAAACGTTTTCCTTCAATTTGTGTTTTATGCTTGCAAGAACACATTAAAGTTTCTACTTGAGTTTAAAATTTGATAAAAATGGCATCATCAAATACACATCAGAAAAAAATTTATCTTATACACACGGTATGAAAAGTATTTTAAAACACATTTCAGTTTTATTTTTAAATATAAATGCGTAAATGATTTGAAAACCATTTTTGTCATTGAAAAATGTTGTATTTATGCATATACTTTTTTATGTGCCTTTTTATTAAATTTACTAATTTTATATTAAAAATTTGCAATTTTATGTAAAAGTTTCTTAGAATTGGTCAAATAATGCATAGAATATTATTGAGTGAATGTATTTCTAATTTAAGTAACAAGTGATTTAGAGTAATTGATATTCTTGAAAGTTTTGTAGTATTGTCACTATTTTTAACCGCATTTAAAATGAATTAATCTTTCAGCCATTATTTAACTGTAAAAATAGGGGAAAGGAATGATTCCGTTTGAGATGCGTTTTTTTTGCAACTAAGTAAGCGTTTCACAGTTTACATACATTATTATATAAAACTTCCATTCACTTTCCATCGAATATTTACGAGTTTTTTATTCAAATTTATGTAAATATAATTATGTGATTTGCATTATTACTTATTTAATACTAATTGAGTCTGAAAAAATATCTTTATTTACCGAAAATGCTCATGAAACACAGTTAGATGCCTCACTTTAAAACATCAATACAGAACGCAACTGAGAATCTGGTGTATGTCATGATGTCTGAACATGAAAATTAGATTAAAATAAAATAAATGTAAAACATTTTATGTTATCATAATTAAACTCATTTTGTTCCTTTATCTTAGTCTAACTTTCTATACACAATTTTATGCACTATTAGCATAAAAATTATTATGAAAATTCTCCTGCATAATATGCTAAAAAGCTACTAATGCAATATATTTTTAAAAATGTATAACGAGAAATTATATAATGTTACATTGTACGTATTTATGATGTATGTATTTATATATAAATAGGTGAAAAGGGACTCAATCAATCCAAGATCGCTAAAACTATTAGACAAACATGGTTGGAATTTGCAGGCAGATTACTTTTCTTGAGTAGAAGTCCATGAAGAAAGAGTTTTTTGAAAATTGACTTCAAAAGGTAGTTGAAAGTGTTACGGGATGTTATAGAAAAAATCTAATTTTCAACTATTTCTTACAGAATTAAAATTTGGCAAGCATGTTTCTTTTATTGAGTAGAAATATGCAAAAACAGGATTTTGCAAAAATCAGCTTTGGTGGCGAATGGTTACGGCATCATTAAAGACAAATGTACATTCGCTTTAGAAATTCAAGTTTTGTCGTTCTTGAATCAAGAAGAGAGGTCTGTGAAAATGTTTTCTGTATAATCTTCAGCTTAATGGTATGACTTAGATATAAGTAAGTTTAAGGCAGTAAATAATCGCACAACATCGTTAACTATTCACAGCAAAGCTAGTAGATAATAGCTGCTACTCATATTTACATATATATATGCATATATAATGTATTTATAGATAATAACAATTAATGTACAGTGTAATATTAAAAAGGTATATGGAATAAATTAGTATAGTAGTAAAATGTATCATTAAAATGTACAATGATAATAATGGCAATAAAAAGATGGTATTTCTATTTAAGAATTGACATAGTCTTGGGTCATCCTTTGTAAATATTTTTTTTCTCATCAGATGTTTTGTAAAAATATGACTTAGATTAAATTGAAAAAGGACGAATTAATTAAATTAACATCAGCCTGTATAACACACAGTTAAATTGTGACGAAGTACGCTAATCACATTTTTATTTCATTTTTCAGTTATTTAATAAATAAAAAATACCTTTGAATCTCTTGAAACCCAGTTACCGCGAAATATGCTAATGCACTCAGAAAAAACTTCCCATGAAAGGATGCATTAGCATTAAAAGTGGTTTTAGGATGTTATAAATAGTCTTTTTTCAATTTACTGAAATGGAGGACATGGAAATGAGGTCCCAAAAATGTGCAGTTGGCTAATATACCAAAAATGTCATTTTCTTCTTTCCTTGTAGCTATCGGTGCGTTTTTGAGAAGAGACTTAAGAAGGTTTGTTGTTTATGAGCTTGAGGGAGTTTACTTAATATTGATTCTTAACTTTCTTTCAAATTATTTTATAACATAATAATTCATACTGCCTTTTTCTTAAACAAGTGTGACAATATTAGTTATTTTTCAATTGAAAATTGAAAATTTCAGCTTTATTAAAGAAATGGACTTAACAAAGCAAATTATATTTTGAAAAAGCAAAAATAAACATATTTTAATAACTTTTAGTTTTGAAAACACTTAAAGGTAAAATTGTATAATTTTGAGTTTTTATCAAGATGTATATTCTCACTTGAATCAATGATATAAAGATCTATAAAGACAATTATTTTCTACATGCCTACATGCCAAGTTTTATCCGAATTTGATTATTGATTCCAAAGATATTTGAAGAAGCTGCATAGAAATTCATAGATGGGAGTTTGTAAATATATTATAATAATTGAATTAACATTTTCTTTAAAGAAATTTTAATATCGCAAGACTCCAAGTTTCTCAATATTTAAGCTTCGATCTTAAACATTCTTCGAAATATTGAAGGAAGATGTATAAAATTTGCAGTTAAAACATGAGTTTTAAAACGTATTATATTTGAAGGACCACTAAAGAGATTTTAATGCACTAATTATTTTTGAATATGTGTTAAATGATTAATATTTTTAATAATATATTGTTACACCTTTTTCATATTTTTAAAATCCAAAAAAAGAGAGGAAAAGGTTAATCATTTTTTGTAAAAACAGTTTAAAAAAATAGTTAGAATGCTGTGTGTAATGAGGCATCCTAAGTCAAATGTTCCAAAAACGGCCTCTAACGCTACTCTCCCAGTTGCGCAACTAATATGCGCATAGTTTTTTTGATTTTAAAGCTTTAACTACATTTCTTCTGGGTGTGCATAATTTTCTTAAAGATATTTACGAAATTTGAATCTTTATAATGAAGGAAATTAAGAGTTAAACATGAGTTTTTAAAAATTATATTGAAGTTTTAATGCACTAATTATTTTTGGTGTTAAATGTTTTGAACTCCAAAAAAAGAAAAAGTTAAATTTATTAATTTATTCAAATGTTCCAAAACCCTCTAACGCTAGAAGTTTTGAAAATTTACTCTTAACAAATATTTTCAACAAGTTATTGTCAACAAGTTGTGTTCTTTCTGATGTATTCAGAATTGATTTCTCTTTTAATTTAAAACGAATTTTGATTTAAAGGAACATAATTTTTAAAATTTTCTTTTAAGTTCGCTATTTAATTAATAAAAAAATTATTCATCATCGTAGTGTTTTTCTTGGGTCTATATACCTAAAATGTCTTCAATGGAAATTTAAAAACTCAGTTAAAACGAGTTATAACTACATTTCTTATAGGAAGCAATATGTAATTTCTTAGACTTATTAGGTATAAGGGACAGTTATGTCGTTTTTTTCTAAAGGAGAAAGGAAGTATTTGTTTACTTTTTATTAAAGTATAATGTATTCTGTTAGTTATAACTACCTGCAAGTACAATCTGGAAGCTTATCTATCCCCCTGGAAAAGAAGTTCTTTGTTTTAGAGAAAAAATATTCATCCAGTGCCGTTTGGGTACTCTCATAATTTATGCATTGATTTCCATCAGGAAAGTTTTACATCGACTTGAACAGATGGTAGTCAGACGGGGTAATATCAGGAGTATATGCTGGCTGAGGTAAGGTTTTTTAACACAACTCTGCAATTTTTTACTTGCTACGTGTAATCTAGCGTTGTCGCGATGAAGAATCATATTCTTTCTGTTGGTCAAAGATGGATTTTTATGTTGAATTGTTGTATTCAAAATATCACGTTGCGAACAGGAACGACCATTCCATTTTCTTTTGGCAACTCATACTGCACTACACCCTTGCTGTTAAACTCCATATGTTGCAGGTCAGTTTTGGATGAGAGGGGTATTGTCTCCAGTTGTAAACGTATGGGTGACACCTGTGAGCTGGCATTCACTAGCCAAACTTTAAAATCCCGCCAACGGGGAGGAGGGAATGTTTGAACTTCGACAGAGGTAACATACATCGCCCCTCTTAGATTCAGCGGTACTAGGCTCGCCCTCATGACATGCCGACCACAAGTCCGTTACTGTGACCACCAGGCTAGCACTGCATCCAGTAGCACCAATAGTCAAACTTATGATTTGGCAACGATATGTACTAGTTATTGCTATGACTATTAAGGTATCAAGGTTGTGAAATGAACCATTGAAATCTTGCTTAACCTTTCATATGTTGACATTACACATAACAAAAGAACTTTTGGCGAGGGTTATTTGGACGGGAGTTACATCCAGGAAGACTTCAGACTGTTTAAGACCCTGATCCTCACATAGGGACCCTTATAATAGACAGTACATAGCATAAGTTGTCAAATATTCGTACAAACAATAACCTGAAACAAATAAATGTGCATGACTTACAATTGGCTAGACAGACTTCCACCTTTTGACTGAAGGAGTAATAATAGTGCACGGTGTCAGACATATGCATATACGTAGACGACGGTCATCACATGAAGCCAGTTGGTATATCATCCGAAATTTCCAGTTTTTCGGAGAATACAATCGGGGAAAAACATTTGACCGGTGAAATTATTTAAATAATTATCTTATTAAGCTTGAACCTAGAACGGGACGAGGCCCCCCATTGTGGTCGAGGCCCTGGGCCCGGTCACAGTTAGCCCATGTCTTAAGACGTCCCTAGTTATATCTCAGTTTAAATTTCATATTCACGCCAAGCCTTCTTAAGGTAAAAAGTTGTTCGCTATATATTAATAAATGGAAGCATGAATATCTCTACAAGGCAAACTTAAGTGCAGGGGTGGATAGACTTTTACATGGTACGGTCTACTTCTAATTCTTTTGCACTGTTGCGGTCCACTTAGTGGCATTGTTGTGGTGAGCTAAGAAAAGCTCAAAAATATTTATTTTATAAAAATAGTAAAAACACTGAATATCTACTTACTTGTATAAGTACAATAAATAAACTTACTCTTTTAAAACCATGTTTTAAGCAAAATGCAAGATACAAACATAATAATTATACCGACAAATTTAATGATATCAAATGATGCAAGCAGATCAAAATACATTAAAAATAAATAAATTTCATTTAAAGTTAGTTTTCTCAGTTATAGTCTGAGTAAAAGACTTAAGCTGCATACTGTTCGCACAAATCCTGAATAACTCGGGTGAAGTTTCAGACGCCGATCTCGTGTTATCGCGTGAAGAATTGATCAACGTTCATTTCCCCCTTTTGTTGGTGTGTGGGGGAAACCCATTTCCGTGGCTGTCATCGCAGTGAACATGTCCTCACCCCTATAGTCTCACAGAATGTATTAAGCATTCTCAAGCGCTTCCAACAATGGTACATATGTCGTTTACACTAAGGGGTCTTCAACCTTTCACGCTCGAGGGCCAAATTAATACCTTTAGACTAATCAGTAAACCACATCAATAAATTAGCAATAACGTGATGGTCACACACCTGCCAAAAAATATTGCAGTCAAGAAGTTTATATAAAAAAGTTTCAAAACAAATTAAATTAAAATCGAATTAAAATGGTATCCCAAACCTGTTAAAAATAAGAGTCCGAAAATTTTCGGAAGTTTCTGAGATTTTATACATAGTCAAATTTTTTATATTTAAAATATAGTGTAATTTTTGAAAAATTCGTCTCACTTTCAGAAAATTTTATCTCACATGGATGCCAAACCAATCACTAAATGTTTTAAATATCAAGAATAGCAGAATAATTGAAGTTTCTTACGACAAAAACAGACAAGGCCATTTTTTTTCAAATTGACTCAAATTCAAACGAAATGATTCAAAATTTCTCAAATGGACACTAACAAACCTTCAGAGGCAGCGGGTGGAAAACCCCTTGTCTGTGTACAGCCACATGCATTGTGGAGACCCCATATTCCAGTCTAGCTATGGCGTCCGTGTTCCACGATCTTTTATTACGCGTCTTAGGTCTTACGTGAAGGCGGTCACCCAAAATGTCTTGGTAGTCCACTGGTCGATGGCGATCGACTTAATGCCCACCCCGGTTTATTAGGAATGAGACATGTGAGTCCACTTTTCCAAATATCCGAGTCAGTTATATAAATACCATAAAATCCAGCGTATAACGCGCACCTATACTTTCAAGCTGATTTTTTTAAATTTTTAGGTATATTCGCCGTATAACTCGCACCCCTTTTTAACGAAGAAATCTCAAATATCAGTAGACATTGCTTTTACGTTTTGGTCATTTATTCGAGGTATTATTCCAGACTGGAAAAAATAGTATACTTCTAGAACTACAACTGTCTTATAGTTCATAAGGCAAGTTATTTCTTTTGAATGAACAGTGTTTCGATACAAGTAGAAGTAATTTTCTTTATGCTCATCTCTTTTGTTATTTTTAAAGCTGTCGTTTTTATACTCGGCGTATAGCGGACACACTTAGGTTTTGATCTAATGTTTTGTGTTCAAAGTGCGCGTTATACGCCGGATTATACGGTAATCATCTCTACAAAACCATCCACAGTATACAGAACAATAAACGAAAAAAATCATCTAAAAAAATTAGATTTATTTTAATACAATATGAAATTGATATTTTAAACTAACTTTAAAAGAATATTGATGTAACACTTTTAAATTATTATTTTACTCAAGCATCATAGCAAGAGATGTTAATTTTTTCGTAATAAAATCATTTTTTACAAATATTTTTAATGACTTCACTCTCATTCAGTGAATCCTCCCGTTGGTGTGGTGTGGCAGTTAGGAGAGGGGGTACCAGCTCAGGTGTCGTCCACGTCACTTGACCATGGTTCAAAATTACGTGGTCCGTCGCCAAAAGCCCTCGTGTAGCTGAACAGTGCGACGTTAATATTCAAGCAATCAATCAATCTCATTCAGGGAACTGGTTATATTTAGACACACAAGTGAACTTGAAAATAAAACGTATAACAGGAATTTTTGTTCCTTAAGAAAACCAGAGATATTCCTTTTCGAGAGTATAAAGTTAAATATTTTACAACTGAAAATAGTTCAGAAATTCTCTTTATTTAGTTTTCGTACACTTAGTAAATTCCACTTTTTAGTTTCATGCACTAAAAATCCCTTATACAAGAGTGATACATTTTAAAGTCTTATGTTTCCTTTTTATTTCGAAAATGCGATGCGTGGGTTTATTTACACTCAAAGTTTTTCGTTTATTTTCTGCAATTCTAAAAAAAATTTATGGAATTTTATCAGATTATTAAAAAAAATTTTAAGAGCTATTTTAAAGATTAAAATAAATATCTATTAGAATTTTGTTATTTATCGTATATTGTAAGTGCAAGATAAGCTAATTTTTTTCGTTCCTCTATTTTATTGGGTGTGAACAAATTACTTTACTATTAATAAATTCTCTAAGCAATTTAACATAGATATTTCAAACTTTGAACTTTTTTTAACAGCCTTGAATTTTGGTTATAAAGACAGTTTCTGTGAATAGAACAACAATTTTTCATGCTTTATCATAAGATACAAAATCAATAATGCAGTGTTTCGCACAGTTTCAATCTTTTCTACCCAATATTCAGTCATAATTTTCATCGCACCCCCTACATACAATAGCAATGTACTGAATTCAATAATACTATACTTTGACGTTACAGCAACAATAAGACTTTAATCGCTTAAGTGCCAAAGACGCATAGAAACGTCTCGCTCAGCCAAAGCGTTAATTGCCCCGGCCGTATATATACACCTTTCCGAAGTATATTCTTTTATTTGCACTACTGTCCATAAATCGTTCCGAATGCTTTGGAATGCAATAAAATGACCTTGACAATATTTTTGAAGGATTTATTTATTTCACAGGATTTGCTTTTATTTATTCCTTTTCTCTCTCTCCCCCAATACATCACATACACACGACCACGTGGATAACGGTGGCATTGAGAGCGAATCATATAACTTTTAATCGACACAGTTTTGGGATTAATTATAAAACTTACAAATTATAAAGATAAGTGTTAATTTTTGTAAATATATTTTGTATATGACGATTCCATGGGTTCACCGGTAATTATTAATGTTGTTCTTAACTTAGTGTTGTTAAATTTGTTATAAAATATTTTGCTCAGTGCTAATACATTTATAAGCGTATTATGTCAGTGTAAATGTGTATTTCATTTTTTATTATGTCAGAATGTATTTTGTTTACACACTTTCAGTAAATTAATAATTTTTTTTAATAATGTTTCGTTTTCGACTTTTCAATATGCTTGTCCTGCCTCGTAGAGTTATCACGCCCCCTAGGGAAGTGCGCCCTCACTTTGAGAAACGCTGCAATAAGAGAAAATAACTTTTTTTGGCAAGTATTTAAAGCAATAGATTGACTGACAATTCTAACTGACTGATTCTAACAATTCATGAATTTCAGTTCTGGTGCTATTGAAGACCCGTTATACATAAACGAATGGGTACATGTGAAATCTGTCCCGGCTCAAACTCATCAAGTTGGTGTGGTTGTTTGATGTGTTAGTTCATTTACCATATTCGTTACCATGTTTCTAAGAGGTATATCTCAGATATTCCTCGCTTATAGTATATTCAGTAACTAACAAGGGGCGGGGACGACTAAGTAAGTTCATTTGGGGACAAAACTTTGTGTAATAGTAACACTCTCCTTTTGTATGTCCAACCCTGAATGTAATTCCGCCGAATGTACAGTTCGGAATTAACCGAATGCGGAGAAAATTTCTTTCGAAATTCATGCTTAGTTTGTATACAATTCACTTTTAATCAGCGTCTCAGATGCAGTGGCATAGGTTGTAGAGTACTTGTTTACACAAGCAGCCAGCCAAAGTTCAAGTCGAGTGATCGGTTTTCTTTGTTTAAATTGTCAAGGTCATTTAATTATTTTATAATTAAATAAATGTACTTAAAAAAAGGCTTATTAAATATTAAACGATATTTTACATAAAATTAGTTTCAGATAGTTTTATAACAAGAAATGCAATGTATTATAACTAAAATATTATATTATATATTATAATAAGATATAAAATATATTATTAAAACTAGTTATAAAAATTATTTTATAATTAATATAATAAAATAATACATATATCTTATACTATATATTATTAGTTTAATTATTTTATAATTATGTAAAATATTTAATAAGTCTTTTTTAAATAAATTTATTTAGCTGTAAAAATAATTAAATGAATTTAAAAAAATAATAAAAAAAATTGATCGTGAGACTTGAAACTTGGCCGGCCACGTGAAAATCAGAATCTCACCAACTTGCCATCGCACTTCTGTCACTAAATAAAACTTAAATGTGTAATTGCTAAGTATGGATTTCTTTGAATTGTTTGGCCATTCAAACATTAAGATAATGGTGTAGAAAATATAAAACAACCATCTAAAATACATGAATAATGCAGTCTGCTATAAAATGATCTTGACAAACAAAATACGGCATTTTCACTTACTATGGCAGAGCCAGCTTAGTCAGGGGCGATCTGGAAAACAGAGAGGGAACCGCGGTTTTGATGGATGCCGCTCTAGCTTTTAAATCTCTCAGGAAAAAAAATGTATAAATTACAAATGCAAAAACTAAGTCTTGTAATTTTCCCTACATTTTTATAACAAAGAATTGTGGAATTGGCTCCCAATACTTTGTTGTGTTTAACAATATCTAAGGTAACCAACCATACTTTAGATAGATTTGCACTACTTTTTCGTAACCGTATTCCTTTTAAAATTAATTCGTGCAGCCAAAATACACTTTTTGCACTCTTAAAAATTTATGTAAACTATAACAGTTAATTTTAATTTATGCAACTTGTGAAATGTTCATAATTAACCATTTCCATCTAAACAGTTTACATGAAAAAAAAGTTTGGACTCCCTCATTCATTAGGGAATTATATAAGATTCTAACATTAAGTTTTATTTTTCACCGAATAGGTTCGAGTGGTAGTGTATCGTGCTTCCACACCACAGGTCTTGGGTTCTATTAACGGGCTGGGCAAGGTCGACTCTGCCTTTCAACCCCGCTACATTGGGTCGATAAATGAGTACCAAACTTGCTTGAGGTCTTAAACACTGAAGGTCTCTCTTCAGACAGACCAACAAATCAGGACATCTGTTCATGCACCTCAGCGCCCAATGGTCACGTATATTGGGATGGGTATAGTAGTTCCTGGCCCTCATGGATTGTTGTGCCACTGAGTTTGAGTTTTAAGTTTGAGGATTGCCTCACTTTGAGGATACCCCTTAGACAAACATGTATTTCCACTCATTTGAAATAAAACATTGTTCCTTCAATTACGTTTATTTCAGAAGGAAGTTTGATTTTTCAAATGTATTTGCTTAATAACATGTATATTTGTGTATTATATTAAAATTTTGTTCAATCCAAAATTGCGTGTTTTTTGCTACTCTAAAAGCTTTTAGGATTTTAGAATTGATTTTACAATCCATATACGTTTTAAAGTAGTATATTTAAAAATCATAAAGACATTTTTACGACTGTGTGAGCTGTTATGCCTCGTTTATAAATATAAAAAATTGCATTCAGCTACAGTTTTTAAAATGTACTGAAATAAGTGGAGGAATAGGATATTTACATATTATGAATATTTTTGTCTGCAGTAAGATATATTTATATTTCAGTTTCTTTACAATTTGAATAGAAGTTATAAACCATTTTGCCAATAGTTTGATATTCAATATAAACCCATAGGCTGTTTAATATTGTAAAATGTTTAATTTTGATATCAGCACACATTAAAATAAGGCTCATTTGCAGTTATATGATCAGTTTTAGTGATATTTAAGTTTTAAAAAATAGTCTACACGTACGAAAACATTCTTTCAAAACCACACACCACATCTCATATTATGTCTTCCATACAGCAGCAAATATTTGTGTATACTCAAAAAATTTAATACAGGATACATTTCAAAATGTTAAAATTGTTTTTAAAATTTGGTATGGATACATTGTGGAATTGTCGGTTAACTTCACTGAACAAAATTGTTTTAAGTGTACCGTTTTGAAAGACAAAATTATATAATTAGAGAGAACTTTTATCACAATAGAATTTGTAATGACTGAATTGTGTGAAAATGTAGTTATCGATGTGCGACATTTTTCCTTGTAATAAAAGAAACAGAAAGATAAGAAATTAAACTTGAGTAGAATATGGTTAGAAGTACTGTCATGCGCATTTCAAGAAGTATATCCCCCATTTAAATTAAAAATTATTGACTGAACGTGTGTTATGTCCATCACAAATGCCGATGTAGAAAAGAAACTTTCATTTAATACAAGAAGTTCGAAAAGGAGAATACTAGGAATGAAACTTTAGATTTTTTTCCGAAAAATATTCAGTTAACATAAAAATATCATTTATATGATTTTAATTAAAATAAATTAAAAGTATTAAAACCTTTTTTGTGTTAATTTAAATTAAAAATATAATTGAATAGAGAAAGATCGGTTTTATTTCATAAATATAATCACCGTATGTATATCACCGTATGAACCATTTATTGTCTTATTGTTTAAAAAAAGAGATAGGGCCTTCGCTCTTTTTCCCTCATTACTTTTAAAAACAGGAAAGTGAGAGCGTTTTCTTACTCTCATATTCAAAATTGAATACAGGATGCTTTTTCTGGTTCAAATCGCAATACCAATATATATATAATATATATATATATATATATATATATATAATTTTTATAAAAAAAGACAGAAAAATAAATTTTGTTTGAAGAAAATATAATTATGTTTCAACTTCTAACACTCTATTTATTTCCTTTTTTCCACCCTTCATTTTGTTTTAATTTTACTGTGACTAAACATATAGGGGAAACGACCCATTTGCACTACAACTTTCAAACAAGATTGCCCAAGGCAACTTGACAGCTAGCTGTAAACGATTGATCTCCCCCGCCGGCGCTCTGCTTCGATAGAGCGTTCGTGTTTTGGGGTACGTTCTCCCTCCCCGTTCTGTCGGGGAGATCTCTTGATTAGATCCGATATCACAATATGGTTTTCCTTTTTCTCCCATCCTTCTGGGAAAAGGCTCCCGCGATCATCTAATTTTAGTTACGATTTATCTCTTGGTTCTTACTTTACAAAAGGACCGAACTGAGTCATAAAATTCTCCCCGTTCGACCGTCCAAGTTTTAAAAGGGGGAAAGGAAAGAAGTATGTTGCATTTTTAAAGCGAATGTCAAAATAAGAGTAAACGCTTTCGGAATAACGTTTCAGGAGTAAGCTAACCACTCAGAGGGTTAAAATACCCCTTAAAGTAAAATTTTTAAAAAAATAACAAATTCGCATTGTATGTGATTAAACGCCAAAAATAACTTGACGATAATAATTTTGTAACAATTGAATATCTGTAATATTTATTAAAATACTTAATAACCTTAAATATTTAATATAATTTTATCAATTTCACATACAAATACTAACTTTTCATTCGCTATTGGTGATTCTTCCTTCGTAGTCTTTATAGAGATCATTTGTATACAAAAATACTAAAGTATGCAAAGTATTTTGATTAAAGTATACAAAGGCTTAGAATAAAAATATATTTTAAACATCTATTTATCTTGTCTAAATAGAAAAAAGATCCAATTCTATTTTAAATCTTTCTAAATATTATTTTAAGTAATGTGCTCAGAGCATGTTGCTTCAATTTCTTTAAAATATTACATAATGATATTATTAGGAAATTGAGAATAAGGAACATGCGCTATTTACTTATTTTATTTAAAATAGTGTGATATTTTTATTTCCTTAAAATGCATCACATTGATAAAGCGTAAGGTCTCATTAAATTCGAAAAATGTAGTTAAAATTGGAAGTTTTAGCAGTATTTTTGAACAGTAAACACAAAGGCAGGTTTGATAGTGCAGAGTTGGATAGATTCATCTTGAAGAATTATTTTATAATATAAAAAACAGCTTTTTCATCTAAATTTTGTGAGTTATTATTCGTGATTTATTCGAGCAAAATAACATATTTAAAATTCCATTAACCCAATTTAAAAATTGGGAAATACGTTGTGTTTAAACAATTCCAATATACGAAAAAACGAAAAATACACTATATATAATAATTGCTCGATAAAGATGCTTATTAAATTTTGATAGCATGGTCCCCCTTATTATTATAGAGCTATGAATAAAATATATATGCTCGTTTAAATTATATTGAATTTCAAAAATATCGCTCCTAAGTACTCATTTGCGTGACCCATAATTAGAATGTCTCGAAGTATAAATATATTTTCAATAACAATTTCTAAAGAAATTTCCTGGCCTTCCAAACATCATTAGTGTAAAAAAGTAAAAAAATTTGTTTTAGTCAGAGATTCTAAGAAATTTCTTCTATAAACAAAGCACTGTTCTAGTGTACTATTCTTACTAAATCGTCGTATTTAAATTGCAGTTTTTAAATTATTCCACCTACTTAATATACCGTTTGTTCTCAAAAACCGGGAAAGTAATTTTGCTAGCAAAGATATATAAAATATGGTTCCTTCAAGAGCGTATGGAGTCGTAAAGTTGGAACCAATTATTAGATTTGATTGTTGATTAACGTCTTGTCGCATAAGGGGTCACAGGGGTGTTAAATTTCTCTAGGGGTCTTAAAATATAAACAATTTTCAAACAGGTATAATTTCTTTAAATTTAAGTTAAATAATTCGAATCTTTTGCACATTACTTATAAAGGAATGGGGCTTCAGAAAAGTATAAAATGTTTAAAATATAATCATAATTTTAAAAATTATAAGCATATGAAAATAAAAAACCTTTCTATAAGAAATATTTATTAAGTTTTACGTCGCGCATGCTATTTTCTAAAAGAGTAGGTTTAATTACTAGCTATATAAGATGATTTATAAAGACAAATGTATTCTTAATACTTTGTAGCTACTTTTGTATAAATAGAATAAAAACTTACATATTTTAATAAATAAAAAAATACATTTTTAAAAAAAATACTTAAAAAATTGCAATATTTTACAAATATTTTGAAATACAAAAGGTATATAATACTAAAATTAGGTAGGGTTTAAAGAGTATGATGCATTGTGTGTGTGTGTGTGTGTGTATAATTCTATAAAGTTTTATACATCAGAAGCTAATATTTAAGAAAATAGCATGCTCAAAGCAAAAAATTACTTAATATTTAATATAGAATTTTCATATGCTTATGACTTTTAAAATTATTATTATATCTTAAACATTTTATGCTTTTCTGAAGCCCCATTTTATTTTAAATAATATTTAAAAGATTCGAATCATTTAATTTAAATTTAAAAGAATTATACCCGTTTGAAAATAGTTTATATTTTCAGACTTCTAGAGAAATTTAACACCCCTGAGACCCCATAAGTCAGCTTTTAGAGACCAGTATTCGCTCTTATTCTCCTATCTGATTAAGTTACGTTATTAATGCACGTAAAAAACGCATTTTTTTAAAAAAAATTCTTTCCGCTTGAACTTAAATAGAGAGTTAGTTTGCTTCTCATCTCATATCTAATGTACGTAATTGTTTACGAAATAGATGAAATTTAAAAATTACACGTTTATAAACGCGATAAAATTTAAACCTTTGTTACGATTTCCATTGTAAAAATATAAGGGGATTATAAAGGTGTTTTAACTCAGTTTGAAATATTCTTAAATTGTTCTATGTAATGTTCTTAAAAACATACCACATTCGTACAATTAAAAGTTTGGAATTATAGCGCCCAATTTTGCAGAAATGCAACAAAAAAGCTAATTACTGATATAAGTTATCCAGGATATTTTTTACTTATTTTCGCTAAATATTGTGTGAATAATATACATTCCCATTCAATACATATTTAATTCTCCTTAAATTAACAGAAATGAGAAAGTTATATAAAGATATCAGAATAATAAATTTGGCTTATTGTTTACTATATATGTATATAGATAAACATATAGACCGAGAAATATTTAGAATAAATTTATCACAAATAGATTGTATGTAGTATTATGAAGTAATCCGAGCTACCCCATCGTAAATGTATAATTATCTAAAGGCAATCTTTTCATTTCCATTTAGCTTTGAAATCATTTCTTAGTGAATATATTACAGTATTTTGTCACAAAGAAATTATAAATGCACTTCAGTAGCGAATTTCACGCCTACTTACATGTTCATTGACAAATTCATTTGTGAAAGAGATTAAATAGAAAAAGATTGGTGAAAGAAAAAGCCAACGCTTGTTTATGAAAATTTCTTTCTGAGGATAATTATATCGAACAATATTAAAAAAGACTTTGGACGACTTTCAATATTTGTAACGGTTTCGGATTAAATATTCAGAATAAAAACCGCATATTTACGAACTGTATTGAAATAAAAACTAGATTGGCATAATAACATTAGAAAAAATTAATTAAAGGAATCATTCTCCAGTTTTATGGAATCTTTGGTATTCAAGTTTTATGATTGATTAATTTGACTTTATTAATTAAACTATGGAATGCATCCTTTATAGTTTTAATTGATTCGAAGTTGTCCTCCAAAAAGCTGCATCTAGAAGGTCTGATGCAAATTCCATATGCCGAGGCTTTAGGTCTTCACGTTTGACAGTGAATGGCCATTTCAGATGCTGTCCTCATCACTTGACCTTGATTGAAAATTACGAGGTCCATCATCAAAAGCCCCCTCCCTATGTTGGTTCTAATTGCTCTATGTTAATACTGAAGAGTTTCTCAACTCCTCATTATCGTAAGCTTTTCATTGCGATCTGCGCGTGAGCGAGACCTCAAGCAATTGCGAGTAGTGCTTTCTCGCGCAGGCATCTAAGATGCAATCTGCGCATGCATTAGCTTTACGACTATAGCGACCCCGTGCATTCATTCCGATTGCACATTTCCGTGGCAGCAGACGCGTCCCTTCGAGAGCAGTTACCGAAGCATGTGAATAAACCAATAATCCTGAATTATCGTCTCGTTCGTTAATCATACTCTCTCTGTCTCCCACAATACTCTATAATTCTACTAGAAATAAGAAATATCTTGTGAATTTATTGCCTCATCCCATTTTTCCGTTAATAACCAGATTCTCCATGCAGTAGTGCCCCCCTGTTGATCAATCAGATCATCTCTGCATGCCAATTCTTTACATTATGTATGAAACTTATGCGTGGTATGTATATATAGGATATATGTATGAAATGTATGTTATGTATGTATATATGTGGATACATTCTTACGTACGTATAAATTTCCTCTTGATGTTGTCTTGCTATCTGCCATTTCTTTTTAACCTTGTTTACTTCTAAGCTTACAAAATGAAAAAAAGGCCAAAAAGCTTTTATGTTACTGAGGTTTTGGGCAGCTTTTCATTCACTTTATTTTTAAATCAGTCATTAGATTCATTGAAAAGTATTTATTTGTCCCTTAATATGCAAACGAACATTCTGAACGTATTCCATTCTTAAGCTTTTCTATCAAACCTCAAATTTTATTCGAGGTTTTCCCTTTTTGCATTGTATATTTATTTTTACAGTTCCTTTGGATGAAACAAAAATTATAATTATTTTTAACGGATATTTATCCAGTTTGATTTCGCTGATGTCTTCATTTTTTGTCCATTAATACACACATATTTTAAGATGATAATGACAGTGAAATAAAAACTATAATTGCGTAATAATTTCAAATCATAAGTGTTGTAATGATAATGTGACCAACCATCCTCCTTTAGGGAGGAGAGTCCTCCTTTTATAGGTTCTGTCCTACCTTGAAAAGTGTCCTCCTTTTCAATATTTTAAAACTGGTCTGTTAATCTCTGTATTCAGAGATGAATCAAAAAGGTTTTCAAAATGTCGAAGAATGGTCCAAAACAAATATCACATGAAATAACAGCTTTCAATGGCATTCTTTGACTTTGTCACAAGTGAATTGGGCAGATATTGAACATTGCATTGAGTTTTTATCGAAAGAAATGCCTGATATTAAAATCGATGACAATTGTCTGTTTGAAATAGAAAGAAGACTGAAGGTATATTTAAATTCTAATAAATTAGAATGATTGGAAAAACAACATATTGAGAAATTGGTAAAACTGGGTGAAATTACTTAAACCATTTCAAAAATGAACACAATCTATATGATAATTTAGTTATTCTTGTTGAATTTACGTTATGCTGCCCTGGAAGTAATGCAGCTGTTGAAGGAGCTTTTTTCAGTTGGTGCTGATTTTTGTGAGGTGACTAATGAAAAATCAAAATTGAATGTTAATACTTTAGCTACAGTGCTTACTGTAAAATTTAGTATGAAAAATATTTTTTGCCCGAACTTACCGATTTATTAGAAAATGATATGTTGAAAAAAAATCATTCAATGGAAAAACACTCGTTTAAGATAATAATTAAAAATAATGTAAGCGTAATTAGAGTATTTTTGTTTGAATTAATAAAACGTTTCATATACGTATTAAAGTGGTTAATTTTCTTAAATTTTTCGTCTTCCTTTTCATTGTAAAAAAATGGTCACCTTAGTAATGACAATTTCTCCATGTGCGGTTTCCTAAAACTATGCTTTTCTTTTTGATTGTTAATGATAACAAATAGATCTGTTTTATTCCCAAGTTTTTTTTTATTTAAACTACAAAAGAAAAGTTTCTGTTTACTTGAGTAAGAAAGAGTGCTTTAAATAGAAAGGGGGCAAGTTAAAGTGCATTAAGTTCTGAAAATATTTGAATCAATGAAAGGAGGAATGTTTTTTATGATGTATGATTTCATTTTAATTATTTGCTTAAACTATTATCATGTAAAATAAATAAATTTGTAACGGTATCCTCATATAATTCAAAGACTAAATAATTTTCCTCAATATTTTTTCAATAGAAATTGATAGCTATAACTTTAGCTTTAAGGATATAAAAGCTTTAGTGTCAAGGTGGTATATTTTGTGACAGATCATTATTATTATTTCTTTAAAATGATCTCTTTTCTAAAATGATATAATTATCAAATATCATCTAATTTTTTTTCATATTTTCCATATATTTTGCTAAAGTAAATTAATGGCAGAAAGATATTACGATAAGAATTTTTTTAGTTGGTTCAGCTTTCATTAATTTTCATTTCTATTTCATTTTACAAAAGATCTAACATGATGTTTCCTTAACACTACGACTGTTAACCCCTAAAGCGGTCAATTTTTCTTGCCCAAAATGTTGCAAGAAAAGGCATACTTTTTAATTGCATATAATTAAGCATACTTATCAGGATGTGAAAATGAATGAATTTTATTTTACTCTTTTCAATGTTTTAAGTTTTTACACTATTTTTATTTTATAATTGTGGAACACAAAATGCCCTAAATGTTTGCCTTTTTAGGTACACTTTGCTTGCACAATCTGAAGCATTCTTCATATCATACATTCATAAAAGAATTTCTCTTATACTTGCAGAAAACTTCATCTCCATATCTATTTTTCAAACAGTAGAGGATTTTGTGTGTGTGCACTTATATATATGACAATTTGAAGAATGGTGTAATACTAAGTCTTACATTGCAATAGAGACTGAGATAATTTCGGCCTTTTTATTGGATTATCTTTCCATTTCCTTTTCTTTTCAAGCAAAAATTGCAAGCTCTGTTCTTCATTGAATATTTCCAGAAATCCGAATTCCTGTTTTCAATGAAAAATTTTCCCGTCTTCCTCCCAAAGAAAACCCTGGATGAAAAGTATTTAGTACCATGTACCAAATGCATCTCTTAAAAACACTAATAATATATGAATAAGAATTAAAAATCAAAACAAAGATTGAAAGAAGATAATATCAGAGTCCGTACAGCGTATGGGGAAACTAGTTGTGACCAGCATATGTATAGTGCACAGGTACACCAATTAAGGCAGTTGTCCCCAACCCCCGCTCCGTGGATAAAATGGTACCAGGCCACCCAAGAAACATTAAGTTATTTCTATTTTATTTACTGGAGTGTATTTCTCTCATTTTTGTGCGGCTTTCCATTGGAATCACTTTATATACATTTTTCGGTGTAACTATATTTTATTCTGAAGGCAAATTAAATTAACATTATTAAATCAAAACACAATCTATATTATAAACAATCTATATCTTACCATGAGAGGAGCCACGGCAAAATAATGATACATTAACCTGAATTAAGAAGTTAAGAAATTGCAATAGATTACGTAGTGGGCCTAAAGACTTCAAGGAGTGTCGTTTATATAGTATTTATCTCAATTACGTAGGCACTAGAACCAGTTTACTTCATCTGTCCTTGTTTTGTACTGGATGGGTTCTCTGAGAATTAGACAAAATAAAAACGAGTTTTACAGTAGTCGCATATGCTATGTAACATCTGACATGTTGCCGTGCTAAGTTCGCATTAGTAACTTATATCATGAAAAAATGAATCGGGTATAATTGGAAAAAAAAAAAATTACCAAAGAATTATATTTTTAATGAAAATTTTATTTAATTAACACAAGAAGTAATGCCATTTTTCATCAAAAATAATTATTCTTGATCAATTTGGGGAAGAGAGAAGACAATAGACAATTGATAACTAAAATATGACACATATACTTGTGATTTCGAAGCATTTAAAAACCGTTGAAAAACAGCGTCAATAACATTACCACTGTTAGTTGTCGAAATATTTTGATTTGTGTTCATTTCGAGCTTGAGTTCATCATTTAAAAAATGTATGAGTGGCTTAGTTTTTAGCAAACTGATGTTAAAATTAAAATCACCACTCAAAATCATGAGAAGCGAGTGATAGTTTTTTTTTAAGAGTAGAACCATCTTTGGTATATCCTTATAAGACCCGGATTATTTTTATCTTCTAATATTAAATTCTTCTGGTTATTAATACTATATGGACCCCAATGATACTGGGAAAATACTAAAAAAATTCTCACCCCCTCCCGCGGAACCAAATCATTACGTTGATCGGGGTTCTAGGATTTCATGCAAAACAGTCACAAAGAAAAATGACAGTTCTTTAAGAGCGGTGTGAATTTATTATCGAAAATTCAATTCTTTAAATACAGGATTCCACAGCAATATTTACAGAGTAAATCTCCGAAGGCCTTCACACCTTCAAAAGCATTCAAACACAATTATCAGTGTTTAAAATACACGTATGTAAAAGATTATTCACAAGCACAGCCAAGCAATTCAGTAATCAAAACAATGCTCTATAAACGCGGGTTGAATGAAGACTGATTCCTTACAGCTAGCACCACTCTATTTATAGACCAGGTGAAAATTTTCAGAAAAATCCGCAAGCGTCACAGAGTGGGAAATTAGTAGAGAAATACACTAATTTCTAGAAGAATCCAAAGGGTCCTGAACTCACACCTACATGGTCGCCAATGTCACCAAAATAGTCGGAAATTGGCGGCAAGTTTAGTCACCAAATATGATGCTAACTTGGCTCTATCACCAAGATTTTACCAAGTTCCTATTGACGTTCCTTCCTGTTACCCATTTACGTCCCTTTTTACGAAATCTCTCTGACAAATACCCAGCAACCGAGAGGAAAGATGTTACACATCAAAAACAGAAAAAAATAGCTAACTTAGACGTCTCCAGATACAATTTCTTTAATTAGGATTAAAACATTTGCTTAGATTTTGTCTGCTTTTAAGGAAAGCACCTATTGTGAAAGCAGTGTATAGCACATTCATCAAGATTGAAGGTACTTGAAGAGATTTAATTTAAACAGGAAATAAGTATAAATATGTTTATTTGCTAATTTCTGCTATCTATTTGAATGCTTCTAACTGTTACTTCATGATAAAGTAATTATATTGTTTTAAACACGTATAGTATTAAGTTGGATTATTTTTATTGAAATGGATTAAATTAATCTATTTATTAATTACTTAGAACATCATTGGCCTAAACTGCCTTTGTGGTTATGTATTCATAGAAATATGCAAATAAGTTTTATTTGCTTTTAACGATTGTGCTAGAAATCGTTTGAAAGCATTTCGAATGTAAATAAATAACATAAGATAAAATAATGTACAATGATAACTTTGAAGATTTTCATGTAACATATTTACAATATTCATCAATATGAATTTAGAATTAATTATTAATTTAATTTATAATTTATACTATCTTAAATGTCTAATTGAGAGAACACAGCATAAACGAAAACCAAACTAAAACTTCAAAAAATATATTGTTGTAGGCATCAAAAATGCTTATGTATGTAATATGTATTTGAAAGTATATTTATATTGAGAGTATGATGTATTGTAACTTCTATATATAAGAACACATATTATCAATATATGTACTATATTTTGTACATGACAAGCCCATGGAAGTCAATAGTTATTACTAAATTTGCTTTTAATTTAGTATTGATCGATCAATTATTAAATACTTTTTGTCGCACTAATACATTTACAAGTATTTTATCTCAGTGTAAATATATGTGCTTTCTGTATGTAAAAAATGCAACAACATGAAGGAATCAGCAAAGTTAAATGCACTTTGCAGAAAATATAAATCATAGGGTGTAACGTAAAATAGTAAAATTTCAGCCACCGGACATGCGTAGCGTGCGCAGCGCCCTCTGAAATGATGCTGAAAGGGCATAAATAGAGGTATGTAGCGGAACGTTGAAAATAGTTAATGATTATTTGTTGGTGGCGAACATTTAATGAGACCTAAATATGCCTCCACGATGAAATAAGGAGAAATTCTAATAACATACGGAGTTTGAACGGGAGAGGATTATCGGCCTTCAAGAAGGTGGATTTTCCTATCGCGCAATAGGAGCTCGCGTGCAGCTGAACAATTCCACAATGATGCGAGTTTGGAAATGGGAGTCCGACAATCACTGAACAACTCGAAAAACTGGCAGTGGATGATGGAAGGTGACGTCAGTGCGTAAAGATCCACACCTGCTCCGCATGGGGATGAATGATGGTATAGGTTTCTCCATGCAGTTTGCAGCATGCTAGTCTACTTTTACAGGTGAACTAATGCCGGCTTTATCAACTCGTCAAAGTCTACTGCACCGTGAATTTCGCGCAAGGGTACCTTTATACAGAATCCCCCTCACGGCAAAACATCGACGGCTGCGTCTGCAATGGGCTCATGAGCATAGAGCCTGGCAAGCTTATTGGCCCCAAGTTGTCTTTTCATATGAATCACGCTTCAATTTGTGGGACCATAATGGTCGCATTAGTGTTAGACGCTATACCGGTGAACGCTGCCTTCCAGAGTGCGTTATTGACCGACATAGTGGACTAACACCCATTTGGGGTGCAATTTTGTACCGCAGACAATCCAATATGCTACAAAGTGAGGGTAATCTCAATTGCAACAGGTACTTCCATGAAGTTCTACAGCCTGGATTCGTTTCCTTCCTTCAAGGCATTCCTGGAGATATCTTTCAGCAGAATAATGCACGCTTACATGTTTTAAAGACTGATCGAGACTTCTGCTTAACGCAACACATGCAACTTTTTCCTTGTCCTGCTTATTCGCTGGATATGTTGCCTATTGAGCACGTGTTGGATTTGGTTGGTTGGCGTCTCGCTCGCGATCCGTGTCCTGCAGCATCAAAAGACGAACTTTTGCTGCTTATACAAACAAAATGGAATTAGATTCCATAAGCAAACATTCAAAATCTGTTTGACTCCATGCCACGTAGTATAGCATCACTTATTGTAGCATGTTATGGCTATACCAAATACTGATTTTGGACACTTAATCTTGTTTTTTTGCTTTGAAAATTTTGTCACTTATTTGTACTAATACAAGTCGTTTCTGCATTCTGATGATTCCTTCATGGTGTTGCACTTTTACGAGCAGCAATATATATTTAAATGTGTTTTCAAGTAAGGCTTTAATGCTCAAACAAAAAAGTATATTTTAAATTTATTAATTTCTTAATTTTAACCCTTCTTATTTTAATGTTATTTTATTTTTTGCTTCAAATAAAAGTGTCCCTAACAAAAATAGAAAATGTAGCTGTGTAGATTCAAGACATATGGAATTATAAAAAGTAAATATCTTCCCTCAAAAAATTTATTAAATATTTTATTTATTTTAATGATTACATTTATTCGAAATTTATAAAGACTACTTGATTTCATACAAATGAATACACGATGTATAAATTTTTCTTCAGAGTTTAAAACTGGAATTGAATTATTTATGTTACAGAAGATTGAAAACGTTGTTACATAGATATGCTACGTTAGAAAATGTGAATACTAAATTATAAAATAGCTTATAATATAGAATGAATTTATAAATGAAATGATAATACAAAAGAACAATATTACTATCGAAAAATTTTCAAGGTAAGAAAAGTCTTTTAGTGAAAATTTGATACCTTAGTGGTTTTTGATGAAGAAAAGCGCCATTACTGTTCTCTCTGAAAATTTAAGTTTCAGAATACTTCGTAATTTCTTATAATTTTGTTCTACATAAAGTAGCAAAATTTTTTTATGTACAGTAATATTATGTTTTTTTAAACTTTACTTTTATCAACATTAAAGTCTTTCAAAATTTGAAAGGAAAAACACAAATTGGTGATTTCACCGAGGTATTGAATTTGGAAAAGTAATATTACAGAATCACCTTGAAAACCATCTAATAACAAAAAATAAAGCTTTCTTCATTCGATTATGGTAAGTTAAGCTATCAGGAGATAGATAATTAGATAGCTATCTACGAAAAAATGAAATACCTAATAAATTCTACTTAAATATTATTACGTGGTTGCTTAGTGAACACGGTCACGTACTCAAGGCTGCCGTGTAATGAGATCATGTCCTAGTGCCGCAGAAGACTTGGTATCTAGAGGAACTGATACACTTAAGACTCTCGTGGCTCAACGTCATCCCTTTCGCATGGTGTGATAGTTTAAAAAAGGTATTTCCAACTCAAGTGCCGTCCTCGTTATTGAGAGAGATTCAAATTTATGAAACCTGTCACCAATAGAACCCTAGTCGCTTATTGATACGAAATTTAAAAACATTCTCACTTATTTGAATAACATTACAATAAGGGAGAGAGCAAATGATTGTGAAGGTTCGGGATTTAGAATTCGAAATAAACTAGAGGGGGAAAAGTCATAAATATCATACTAATTATTTTTCTTGGAAAAATTCATGTGACTTCACAGTCATATGATAACTGAAATTATGTGTTTTCTGCAATACAATTTATAAATACATATGACGTCATAATCATATGATAACTGAAATCATGTGTTTCAAACTCAATTTATAAGTTATTTTATAGTCACATGATAAATACAATAACGGCTTCATTCTAGTCAACTCATTTATTTTGGTGTTGCCAACTTTTGTCTGTTAAAGAAATTTTCTTTTGATAAGTAAAACATGGTCACCATTAATTAACACACATAAGAAAACAAACTGCACTTGATTAAAAAATACACGTATACACTATATATTTTTTTAATTTTGAAAAACTTATTAAATAATCTTAATATCTGAAATACATATATATATATATATATATATATATATATATATATATATATATATATATATATATATATATATATATATAAAAGAAATATGTATTATTTATCAAAAACAAGAAATAATAGATAAAGAACATAACAAGAAATAACGTAATAAAAATATGAAAGCTGAACATATATATATATATATATATATATATATATATATATATATATATATATATATATATATATATATATATATTTATCCATATATCAAATTTGAAATTGTGACTAATGTTACAGGTAGAAGAACCAGTACCAGAGTCTAAAGTCAGGTTTGAATTCAATGGATGACACATGGTTACATTTATCCTTCGACCTTCATAAATGTTGTCTATTGTTTAATTGTCCTTTGCCTTGCATGGAGTTACAAATAAACAAGAAATAAAAAAATAAACTCAATCCCTACTTAAAAAAGAAATTCAGTTTTTCATACCTGGTAGTTTGATAATCAATGTAATCTGTCACCATCTATTGCCTTCATTCGGAACACATTTTATTTCTCTCCCATATAAAACTAAAATTAAATAATTAAAATTAATTTGTGAATAAATATTTGAAAATAATTTATTAACAAGTGTCATCTGCTACAAGTTTAAAAAAATGTATTTTTTGAACTTGAGTGGATGAATAAATAGTATTTTACTAACGATTGAAAATTTGAACGAGATATGTATACATATAAATATATATAGGGAAACAGTGAACTAATAATAAGAATTGAAAAAAAATCTTAACTTAAAAATTAAATGTATTCATAATGAATGTTAAAAAATAATAAAAATATTTCAAACAATCTTGTATGCAAATCTACGATTCACTTTCGACTATTAATTTATAACGAGTTTTCTACATTGCGTGACTTAAAATGGTATTACTTGAAAATACTATCATAAAAGATTAAAATAGCTTAAATTTCCACTAAATACATCTATATTCAAAACATTGACCTTGTAAAAAGAGCAAAGTTTTCAAGTAGAGATAATTCCTAAGAAACTTTATCTGTAGACAAATCCCTTGTTTGTTTTTTTACAACATATAATCTTACTCTGAGTGTATCTCTGGAATTATTCCACCTACGGAATATAATACTTTTCTTACAAACTATAATAACGTGAGTTTTGAAAGAATTTGAGTTTAACTAAATCTATGAATTTTAAAGTTTTCGAATGAAAAGAAAAAATTTAGAATAAACCTCAAGTAAACATAGTAAGTCTCGTTCTTCAGCCTGATTGATAATGTTTTGAAATGGAATCTATTTTCACCCACATAAAACTATGGTATATGACTGAGATCAGTATCTTTATACCTCTCGTCTCTTTGAAGTTAGGTATAGTTTTTCTGAAAATGTGAGCAGAGTTTTTTTATTTCGAAATATATGTATAGTGGTTTTATCTTGTTGTACAAAGCATGGTTTTTCTGCGGTAAAAACTGTTTGAATTCAATAGGCTTAGACATGCAAATTATGTTCATACATAAGCAATTGTAAACAATTTGGCGGAGATTAACAATTGTTTTAGGGAAATAAAAGTTACTTTGGCCTTTATGACTTAACACACTGTTTCTCAAATTGTGGAGCGCGAGCACCCCTGGGGGCGCGGTAACCCTGCGAGGGGGAGCGAGCATATTGAAAATTAAATAATTTTTTTGGAATGAAGTAAAACAAAATGATTTCTAACATAATAAAAAATACACATTTACACTGATATAATTTATTTTTATCATCTAGTGATCATCAAAAATAAAAGATTCCAATTCAAACGCTCATTAGCCATCTTTGATCCTATAACCAAATAAAAAGAGACATGTTGTTTGGTTTACTGTAATCCCACGATGAAAGATTTTTATTACATTTCTTTTAACCCCTAAAATACTACTTATGATTATCATATATTTGACTTTCAAACTTACTGGTAAGTTTCACTCCGTCTCTTTTTCTATTAGGAAAGTTGTAAATAATATTTTTCTGTTGCCTTTTCCCCATGTTAATGAATTTTATGATATATGGATAAACATATTGAGCCCTTTGAAGGATTATTTGGCCAAGATGTATTTTTATGAGTATTCTGAAACACATAATGCATAATGAAAAACGTTTTGCACAAAATTAGTTTTTAGAACATACAACACTTTCCCCATGATCATTTTTGTGGTTTTGATTGCTGTGTTGTACGACTTATTATGGTTTATAAAGGTAAATGAGCAGGATATATAAAAAAAATGGGCATTTGTGATCCCTATTGAAGGAAGTTGAAACTAATCAAGCAATTGAAGAACCTGCTGAAATAATGCATATTAATCAAGATAGCGAAAGTAAATATGATAAAAGCGTTAGTCATGAAAAGTTTGAGTTGATTTTAAATTTTCAAATGCTGCCTAAAGATCTCTATGAAGAAAACTATGAAGCCATAATGCAGCATTTCACCTTGTCAAAGAGACACAAGAAAGAAAAGTTCAAAATGCTATTTGTAGATCATCAAACGACAGCAAAACTACAAAAACGTGAACAAAATATGCCAGTTTTGCTGAAAAATAACATTCCTGTATTGTTAGCGAAAAGTGTTTGTGATTTATGTCCTTATTAAGGTCACGCACATTTAGAACATTTTCCTTGAAATTAGGTATGTATATTTTCTCTTAATTGAATTATTCACTGGAATTGTGATTTTTAACGGGTAAAGTAAAAATAATTATAAAATAAATTATAGTTTTAAAACAAACTAAAAAACACGCTTTTATAGTGAATCGAACTAAAAAGTAAAAAAAAAAAATAAATAAATAAAAATATATGTTACTTAAAAGTAACATATACAAAATTTAATACTTATTTTGCTAATTTGCTCGGTTTATATTAATGATCGTATTGTTAATTTAGCACCAAAGTGCATTATTATTGCATTCAATGCATTTTTATTTGTAGGGGGGCGCGATAAAAATTATGATTGAAAATTGGGTTGCCAGTAGTGAAAGTTTGAGAACCACTAGCTTAACTAAAAAAATCCATGTGCAGACATTACATGTTAGAGTACAGTGTAAGTAAGTATATGCTTGTGGTTCTGTGATTACCATATAGTTCCCCCTTATTCTTCCTTTTATAGTCACTGCACTTCGAACAAACACCTCTTTTAATTGTCTTCTCTACGAAAAATAAATGATGCAAACGAATTTTAAATTTTTATGTAAAATGCATGATTTGGAATGCATGAATGCATGATTTGCACTTGTGTCTTTGCCCATGTGATGATTATTTCAAAAAAAAAAAAAGTTTATTCACAGCTGTGTGGTGGGAATTGTTACAAAAAACATGATTTTTTTTTAAAAATTCGTTCAGAAATTTATGACTTATGGAAATATAATTATTATGCACTTACATTTTCAGTGTCCTTCAACTGCTTTCAAACTTGTACGTAGAAAATACGCAATTCCTCAAATTTAATTATTTTATCATAAGTTTTAAGGAATGATACTGGCATTAAATATATAATCGGTAGACTTTTACAGTAACCTTAAGTACACACTCACACATATATATACAATACATACATGCATATATATATATATATATATATATATATATAGAGAGAAAGAGAGATATATAGAGAGAGAGAGATCCGAAAGGGACAAAATTCGTTAGATTTGATGTATATTAGTTAAAAAGAAAAATCGAGCAGAGTACCATAGGAATCGAACGTTATATCCAGAAGATAGAGTATTAAGGGTAAAACAAGTATTATAAAAAAATTCTTTTAAGTCAATCCTTACAAAGAAATATATTTTTTTTTTACTTTTTATTAAATAATTGCAATTAATATAACGACAATACTTTTTTTTCAAAACGCCTTTATTTTAAGATTGTACATACTTTTGCCTATTTCTCTACATAGTTGTAGAGTTTATTAATGCATTTGTAAATACACTTAGAACTCAGTTTTCAAAACTCTCTTCAAAGAAATGTGCTGCTTGGTTGGAAAGCCAAGACTACACGGCCGCTTTCACTTCTTCGTTGTCACTGAAACGTGTCCCGCCAAGACTGTGTTTGAAGTACAGGAAAAGGTGGAAATAGCTCGGAGCAAGGTCGGGTCTGTATAGTACATGTTCTGAAACTTCCCAGCCAAAAGATTCGATTAACTACCGATTCATTCGAGACCTTGCTTTATCATGGGAGAGCAAGACACCTTTTGACAGCATGCCGAGCCGTTTGTTTTGCAATGCTCTTCGGGCTTCCGTAGAGTTGCGCAGTAAGCACCTGAGTTGATCGTTGTTCCTTGTGGCATAAAGTCTGCCAGCAAAACATTGCGCTTGTCCCAGAACGCTGTTGCTATAATCTTGCGCTTTGACAGCTTTTGTTTGGCTTTGACAGCTTTTGTTTGGCTTTGACCTTGACGGGAGAGGATGTGTGTTGCCATTCTATCGACTGTTGCTTTGATTTCGTGGTGATATGGAGGGACCCATGTTTCATCACCAGTAACGATTCGATTTAACACGTCATCCCCTTCTACGTAACGATTCCAAAAGTCCAATCAAATTTCAAATATCTTCGCTTTGTGTTTCGCTGTGAGTAGTCTGGATACCCACCGATGAACACAATTTCTTAAAGTTGAGGTCTTCAGTCACAATTTTGTACACGACCGACAAAGACACGTCGGGAAATTCCAATGAAAGAGTGATTATCATGAATCTCCTTTTCTCGCAAATTTTCGTTTCAACTGCTTGCATTAAATAATAGTGATTACAGAAGTTAAGCCTGAGCATTCTTTGTCATGGACGTTTGTTCGGCCATCTTTAAACTTCCTCACCCATTTTCGGACTTTGCTGTCACTCATTGCTTCTGTTCCATAAATTTCTGTTATCTGGCGATTAATGTCTGCAGCTGACATGTATCCCGTAGTCAGAAAACAGATAACAGACCGTATCTCTCACTTGACAGGCGATTCAATCACCTTAAACATTTTAAAGGTGAATTGTGAAGCTTACACGACTGCTAAAGAGCTGGGAATGGCGCGAGTCTTCAAAGGATGCTGGTCAGTGACGCAGACATTCGTTGTGGCGTACGCGTGAACTAGGGAAATATAACAGCTAACAGAGCTTACTTAAAAAATAGCCCTCGTACATATGCCATAATCACAATTTTATATATATAAGTGGCAAAATACCTTTTAAATTCACATTAAAAATTTAACCATATTAAATTTGTAATTATATTTTTTTATAAAAGTTGAAAACAGTGTGAAAGAAGGCTGAAGTCTAACTAGCATATAAAGGATTCAGATTAAGTGAAATTTTATCACAAATTTAATGGTACTTTCATCTAGAGATATAATATATACTGAAATACTTCTCTCTCTTAAACTTTAATTAATCAATGAAATTGAAATAATGAATTAATATTTGAAAAAATCGTTTTAATCAAGTGCCATTCACTACAAGCTTAAAAAATGTATTTGAACTTGAATGGATGAATGGAAACTATATTATTAAGGATTGTGAAAATTTGTGAACAAGATATATAAATAAATATATACAGAGAGAGTGGCAACTAATAGTAGGGATTGAAAAAGTAATTGTGCGTAAGCCCTCTTTTGTCCATGTAATCTGTTATCCAGCTGGACATTAATTTGTAGAATTAATAAATGTCCTTTTGTGGGTTTGTTTATAAAACGTGTTTTAACAGATGTGTCAGCATGGAGCAATTAAAGAATAGTCAGAGGAATTTACTTTTCACAATCAAAATATGCTTTGAAAAACAAAGTTTTGGCGATCACAGTCGCAAGAGAAAGGTTGAAGAAACGCAAAGATAAGTAGTAAAACAGCGTGTTATGTGAAACCGAGAATTTCACTTCTTAAGTGTAACTCCTGAGATGTATGAAACAAAGAGCAACACTAAGGGGTGTAGAATTCTGTTGACGTACCACTGTGCCGTTTGGATATCTTGAATCGCAGCCAAAATTATCCAGCCACAAAATCATCTACCACAAATTTTTTCTATACCAAGTTTCTCATTAAAATATTTTTAAGATTTATCTTAAATTGATTTTTTTGCTGTTTTATTAGCATTTTTACTATATGTTTTATTTTTACATAAAATTTCCTATTTTGCTCTGTTTTTTATTATCTTAATAAAAAATAGATTAATATTCTTTTGTCGTATAAAGTTAGTTTGTAAAAACGTTTCTCATATTTAAAACAATCTTTTTTAATTACTTGTTTAGTGTGCCATAAAATAAGTTGCCCGCACGTGCTTTACGACAGTTAACAGTAATAGTTCAGAACAAGAGTGTCAAACTCAAAGGCTGACTTGGACCTAATGAATAAGGTTTGACTTAAGATGGGCCACAATAAAAGTCAATATTCATAAAAACGTAGGTTTAATTTTAGTAATACATTGCAATAAACATATATAAAAGAACAAGATAAATTTAATATGTACCTCCTGACACTTTACATCTGTACTATCATGCTACTATCTTTCCTATTTCGTTATAAATTTTGATATTTATATATATTTTATTATGCGCTAAAAATACATTAACCGGGCCACAATAATGCTCATCGTGGGCCACGAGTTCGACACCCCTGGTCTAGAACATCAGCTTAATGGGCATGCAAATATTTTCTCAACTTTTATCTGTTCCAACATTTTGTATGGTTAAGAAATCGAGGAAGTAAAAACTAACCATGACGGAGAAAAGCAAAATGAATAAAATGAACAATTTATTTCCATCTGTCGACGTTTACGCCACTTGGAAAAGAGCCAAGAAAAAGAAAGCAATAGCAACATACACATCAATTTTTCAACTGCAATACGGGTAGAGAAAGTGATTAATGATAAAAGTGTAAAAAAACAAACAAACTTAAAACTAATGACGTTACATCACACATCGAGAGGACAACATTTTGCACTTTCATGACCCAAATGGAACAAAACGAAATTCAACGTATGTTCCCTGTAAACGGTCCCATGAATCCCATGGATGACAGAGACACTAGTCATGCGCACCTATTACTACCAAATAGCAACACGCACTTCCATTGGCGACCACGTTGACAGCACATGTCTGTTATGAGTTGTATTAGTGCAATTCAAGCACCCCGGTCGGTTGCTGCTTTCTCTTCTTCGACGTTGTGCACATGCGTCATTCCTCTTACGCTAAAGCTACTTTCGTCACTGAACCAGGAATGGATGTGGTTCGTATTGACAATAGTTTTCTCATCCTTCCCTTTAAAAAACATTGTGAAACTTATTTTCGGAAAGTTCCCCGTATCATATCTTAAGTAAACTCGTTTTTTAAAGTAGACTGGCCTTACATTAAAGAAATTGTACCTAACTCAGCAATATTGGTGAAAAATATTTCTGTTTACTTTAACAACCCAACAAGCACGAATAAAAATAATCAATATAGCTGCATGATATGCTAATGTCAAAAAGGAACTCCCTTTATTCGCACGCACACAAACCACTGTTCACTTATATGAAACCGTTCTATGGGTGGAACAAATTATATTTAGAACATTCTTCTGAGTTTCTTTCGCGCAAGTATTTGATTAGAAGTTTTACACACAAGTTTATTCGTTTCCCCATTTATATATTGAAATCTCAAGCTCTGAATTTTTAAAAGTATCATTGTTAGTGTTGAAAAGAACGAATCTATTTTATTATTAAAAGCAGGGAATATGCAAATAAGTAATACAAATTTTTAAAAAAATCTCTTTAAAAAATTTGCGTGTTCTCAATTCCATTTAACTTTCTTTGAGACGGGGATAACTTTTTTATATTTCACTGATCACTGCATGGTGATTTAAAAACTGCTAGAGAAACATGAAATTTCGAGAAAAATTAGAATAAATCCCATAATTTAACTTCTTCTGCATTTTATGTAGTGAAATTCGAAAAAAAATAAAAAATCAATTTTAAAACGACTACCTTAGATTTTTCAAAAAACCTGAATAAGTTTTAATAAAGAAAAAATCTATAGATATGGGATGAAAATAAATTGTCAAGAATTGGTAATTTTGGTTTTATCCTTGATTAAAAGTGACAATGAATAGAATTTTTTTTTTATTTCCATGAATACTTTACTAAAAATAGGGGAATTGTATTCCCTCCTTTAATTCTGTATTACAATTTTTGATGGAATAGAAGTTTTCATCGGAGCTGAATGATACAATAACACTTTCGTTTTTTTCAGTAAAAAAGCTTTAAAAATAACTCAATAATTAACTAGCTTTAATTCTTGAATGTTTAGTTTTATTTAGTGATAATGAAAATGCCCAGAATTTTCGGAAAATGTTTTTCTAATAAAAATGGTTTGAAAATAAACGTTAAATTTGGAACACTAGTACTACTATTTGAAACCACTCACTATTGCCTAAATGAGTTACGAAGCTTAAATGCTGACGAAATCGTCGGCCTAGTTGCTTTTTGTTGTGAGCAAATTCATGATGGTCATATGATAAATGTTATTTCGTGTTCTACAATGAATTCAAAACTTTTATGAGATTTGTAAATTTTGTCATGTAAAATTTAGTTACTTCAATTTTGATAACTGGGTAAAAATGTTGAAGTATTAAAATTTTTCAGATAGTTTTCCGGAAAGTTAAATAAAATATCTTACAATAAACATTTCTTTTTAGTTCATGTACATTTTGCTTACCAATGTGCATTATTAATGTTGACTAATTTGTACTTTTTTAAAAGAAAGTTTTTGAAAAAGTAAAAGCTGCAAACATCGAAGCAAGTAAATTGATTAACTGGAAACACATGAATGTCTTTATAACGGGAGTATAATGTTACATGAATTTATGAACTGATTGGCTGTAAACATGTAATTTCATTTATTATGTGACTATGGAGCCACATAAATTTATCCCATTACAAATTACAACATCCATAATAAAGCTCTCGTGTTGTTTTTATAAGCAAAGGCAATAAATATATTAAATCAATAACTCTGCTTAAATGAATCCTTCTTCAAAACAAGTTATACTCTCTATTTCAACTTGTATTGTGTGTCAGTAAACAGATCTTTAGCAACATATGGGATGGTTGAGTGCATTTATACAAAATATGTGACGGTTAAGAACTCAGCGTGATAAATGTTTGTACACTTTTTTTTGCAAAAATTGCAACCCCATGGAGGAATCATCAGAATTAAAAAAAACTTTGCAGCAAAGATCAATTATAGGATGTGACGTAAAATAGTAAAGTTTCAGAGCCATCGTCTAAACTGATGCAGAAAGGTTATAAATAGAGGGATGTAGCGGGACGTTGAAAATAGTTAATGATTATTTGTTAATGGAGAACGGTTAGTGAGACCTTAGTATGCCTCCACGACGTAATAACGAGAAGTTTCAAAAGCTTATAGTGTTTGAATGGGGGAGAATTAAATCGGCCTTCGAAACAGAGAATTTTTCTATTGTGTAATAAGAGCTCATGTGCAGCTGAACAGTTCTTCTGTGATGCGAGTTTGGAAGAAGTGGACCAAAGAGCATTAAACAACTCGAAAAACTGGCAATAGATGACGGAGGACGATGTCAGTGCACGACGATCGACAGCTGCTCCACATGGTGGTGACTGACCGTACAACTTCCTTCAGGCAGTTAACAGCATGTTTCTGTATTGCTATAGGTGTACTAATGTCGGACACGTCAATACGTCGACGTCTTCAATGGCCTCATGAGTACAGAGCTTGGCAAGCTGATTGGCACCAAGTTGTCTTTTCAGATAAATCACGCTTTAATTTGTGGGACCTGACGGCCGCATTCGTGTTAGACGTTATGCCGGTAAAGTTATGCCAGAGTGTGTTATCGAATGGCATAGTGATCTAACACCCGAAGTTAGGTTTTAGAGTGTGATTTCATATCATGGACGATCCAATTTTCTACGAATTGATGATAATTTCAATAATTACAGGTACGTCATTGAAGTGCTATAGCCCGAAGACGTTCAATTCCTTCAAGGTAGGAGCTATTTTTCAGCAGGATAATGCACGCCCACATGTTGCAATGACTGTTCGAGACTTGTGTTCAGCCCAACACATGGAACTTATTCCTTGGCTTGCTTATTCACCCTGATATGTCGCCTATTGAGCATGTGTGGTATTTGTTTGGTCGGCGTCTCGCTCGTGATATGTATCCTGCAGCTACAAAAGACGAACTTTTGCTGCGCATGCAAGCAATATGAAATTCACTCTCACAAGCAGACATTCAAAATCTGTTTGACTCCATGGCACGTCGTATAGCAGCACTTTTGGCTATACCAAATACTGATTTCGGACACTTAATCTTTTTTTTTTGCTTTGAAAATGTCGTCATTTGTTTATACTAATACAATTCGTTTGTGCATTCAATTTCCTTTAATTTTGTCGTTGCCCATGCCACTTGTCTGACATAGTCAGATCGAGGCCCAAGAAATTCATCGTGGCAATGGACTAGATGTACGCCTGCCGTTGGCCTTAGCCTTGAGCACCATACAGGTGACAGTACGATTTTAGCTCGTGAAATTCCCGAAGGGACGATAGAACATTACGATAGATGGCGCCACCATCTATCTCCACCTCCACAATTTAGGCATGAAACTGAAGTGAAGGGAAATTTTCTCCAGTTCCCTGCACTCGTGATTCAGGCCACAAGACTTTCGGACCCACTGATTTAACGAGCACGTACTCCGTATGTACTCGGAGGGTACTTGGCGGTACGGGCATTGAACTCAGGTCTTCTTGTCAGGAGTCTGGTGCTCTAACCACTTGGCTACCCACAGCCCTTTTAATTTTGATGATTCCTTAATGGGTTGCATTTTTTACAAATGGCAGTTTATATATAATCCATGCAAATTGCTATGCATTTTTCTAAAGTGTGTCACATTTAAACAGAGTTACGGTTAGAACTCGACTCTTTGGGTATTAGAGTGAAAATAGTTTTAAATATTTGAAGCGTGTTCGATACGTGTAAAGTATTTCCGGTGAGAAGTGAAAAGTCTTTTAAAAAGCATCAGAGTATGAATAATTTTCGAGAAAACATATAAATCCCATAGATGTCAAATACACCTGACAATGATTCATTGTAAATCTACCGGACTTTCAGAAAAAAATACACACAAATTTCAAACGAGTTTTGAAATATTCGTTACAAATGCATTGTGTATTTGGATTTTAAAAGTATTTCAAAATAATGAATGACTAAAAATTTCAAAAATATTATTGTGAAAATAAATATAATACTGATGAAATATGAAAAGAAAAGTATTCAGAAGGTAAAAAAAACATAAATTAGAAGAAAAAGTTATATAAATACCTTTTAGTGCGCCTAATATATCACACACAAAATTAAAACGATTAATTAATATTTAAGAATAAAAAAAGAGAAAGAGAGAGTACCTTCGTAATTTTAACAAAAAACTTTGACAGATTTCTCGATATAATATTTCTTTTCGTCACTCTTATTAAAATTTTGGGAGTTGAAATAAACTTGTTATGTAGTAAATTAATTTTTATAAAGTTATTTTCTGTTTTGTGTGAAAATTGTTTATATATATATATAATTTATGTCTAAAAGATATTTTAATTCCTTTATTTTGTGGAACTTAAGAATATTTCTTAAAGTCATAAACATAAGGCAAAATAAATCTCATTTTATAAAAAAATAAATTTGAATAGCAATTTCTTCCTTTAAACCAAACCCTTATATTTAATAAGTGATTTTTCTGAGAATTTTTTAAGATGTTTTAAATATTTCTGACATCTTTAAGTATTTAGTTAATTATATGTTTACTTTATTTAAAGTTAAAGCCCTTTAAAGAAACTTCATTTACGTGTTAGGATTCAAAAGTTCCTGTACTGAGCCTACAAAGTGAAAATTTTTTCTGTAGAGTGATTTTGATAGCATTTATATGTTACTACATTCTTCCCCTTTACTGAAAGGGGTTTGTCCTAAATCACGTGGTCGGTGGTTCACCACGACGTCATGTTTTGTAGACGAACGCATTTAGTACCCTCGATTGAAATAAATAGTGTTTGTTGAACAGGGAAAGTATATCAAATTTTGTGCTCGCCAGGGAAAGTGTTCTAAGGAAACAAATGAAATGTTGAAGTATATGTACGAAAGCGATACATAACCACAAATGCGAGCTTTTGAGTAACATCGACGAAAAGGCATCAGAAAAGTCGAAGATGATGAATACTGTGGATATCCAAAGACTTAACGCACCACTGAAAACATCGAAAATGTTTCTGCGGCGGTATGTAAGAACATGTTTCAAACAATGGAGCAAATAGCACAATAAGTTGGGATTTCCGAGACCACATGTCAACAGATACAGGCTAAGGATCTTACCACACATTGGGTACATCAACAATTCGTTCCCCCTATGTTAAAAGAACAAGAAAAGACAAAAATTCTTCTTTACTTGGTAGAATTGTTGCTGGAAAGGAGAAATGATGTTTTTTGTTATAAGACACACAATCCAAGATAGCATCGGCAATGTTGAAATCACCACAATCTCCACTTAAGTAGAAATTCCGCGATGATTAAAGAAAAGATCATGCTAGAAGGGTTTTCTATATCCCTGAAGAATGCAATGTGAACAAAGAACTCTGTGTAGACATTTTGCGTCATTGGAATGAGTCGATTAGGAAAAAAAGAGATCAAAATTGTAGCTGAGCAGTCATGGGTGCATTTGCATTTCAACGCTCCTGCACACCGATTCCTCTTTCTCATGGACTTTGAATTTGATTTTTGAATTTTGTCACGTAAATTCAAGCCGTGCCTTTTGAATTTTTATAAGTACTTGCCTTTGCTCACATATAAAAGGGGAGAAACGAAATTGTTTATAGAATTGTAAGAAAAGCCTGGAATATTGATAAAATATAATGCATTTTCGTATGCTTTTTTCTCTGATATAATAGTTATTAAACTTAAAAAGAAAAGAAATAAAACTGTGACTGAAATTAAAATATCTTCTTTTTTCCACTAAGAGATCTTTGGAAATAGGTGTAGTAATTGCTTATAAAAGTGTACGAGGAGATAGAGAAAGAATTTATCTGTAAATCACAAATAAATCGTAATTTATACAAAAAAGAAACACGAACATTTTAAACTTTTTTGACACAAATTTATAATTTCCTTCAAAAAAAATTCTCTCTAATTGTTGCTAGAAATGTTTTAATTTTTATTTCTCATGATTTAAATAAACGTGCAAAAATTTGCACTGATGTATTACGTTTACCAATTTCGTAAAATCGAAAAATGTCTCTAAATGCCGTGACGCAAGACAACAACATTGTTTATCATTCTTCTCTGAATTTGTTGTTAAAACTATTACAAAATGGAATATATTATGTTTTCCACGGAATAGAAAGCAGTTGTGGAACACGTAATAACCCAAAAGAATATATAGTTTAGCAAAACAAAAAAAACATCTCGAATCTGCATGATAGCAATTAGATTCGTACTTATGCATACGTAAATAACCTAGTTTCATGTAGTTTACATGAAGGAGATATACTTGTCACGATTTTAATCCCAATTTTAGTGTTTTAAATGCATAAGTAATGCCACTGTTATCATATATTTTGTTAACTTTAAATACGCGTGTTTTTTTAAATACGTTATTTTTTATTCTTCACCAAAATATCTGTCGACGTACTGAAACAAAAGGAGTATGCACGATGATTTGTTTTCGCACATGTGTGACAACGATAACAGTATTTGGCAACATTTTTTGGGTTTCACAAAATAAATCGTTATAATACTTAATTGCCTAAATATTTAATAGTCCCTTTTAAAAGCTTGAAAGAACTATAAAATATCCCGATATTATACTTCTTGTGCCAAAATTATAAGCTCATCACATTAAAAAATAAATAAAGTTCATGGAAAATTCTTTACGCATGACTATTACAATTGCAATACTATATTAACGAGAAAATAACCTAAATACCTTATTTTTGAACGTATTCAAGTGCAAAAGATTTAAGAACTGACAAAAATAATAAATTAAAGGCTGCTTAATTTATGAGAGCATTAGTTAATTATACATATCCATACTTAGATTGATTCGTTACTCTCATTACATAATCTAATAAAAGTAAACAATGAAAAACAAAAGTAAACAATCTTCTGTAAACAAGTGGAGCTCTAACCTTTAAATCTAAAAATCGTAATTTATCAATTCATGTTTAAACGTATTCCATAAGTTCCCCCGAGTTAAAAAAAACAATCTAGAGATTTCAATCAGTATATCTCTCATTATGGGGAAATCTATACGAATGTAACAAAAAATATTTATTGCTAATTCCATAATCAAGTCTTTTGTACCTGAAATAGTCTCCCATTCATCAAACACTGATAAGAAGCAGAAACTGATAAAATATTGTGCAAAGATAAAAAAGTTACTCATCATACTAATGATGAAAATTTTTTTATTAATCTACAAAAGGAGATGATATTCATTAGATATTTTATTTTACTTTTTATGGATCATATATTTTTGCGTTTATGTAAATATGCAACTGCATTATCAATAATAAATAAGTATATGAATGAATTTATAATGTAGAATACACACATACGCATAACTGTTTGCTGTACATTTCCTATACAATTAGATGCTTCATTTGATCATTCAAAAGATTTTTTGAAATAATGAACAACATTCACTAAATGATAAATCTCTCTCAAGCAAATGGTGCTAAGGTTTTCTTGAAATGCAGCAAACGATATCAGATCTCCTTGATAATGCCAGACCAAACGTCTTCCGTGAAACACAGAAAAAAAATTCAGTTGAAAAGTGTTTGAATGGCCGCATTATGGTTCAGATTTGTCTTCCTGAAACTTTCTGCACTTTTTGCCTCTAAGAAAGCATTCCGTTTACGCAGCTGTCAGAGAGTTCGGCCATCTCAAGAAACACTGACTTGGACTGATGTCGGTGATTGCTCTTAAAAACATCATGGTAAAATTCGAGAAAAAAGGACAGCTAGGCGTTCTTCCTGGATGAGAACGAAAAAGAGTCAACACGGGCGTCGTAGAGGATATTGCTACAGCGGTCCTGAAAGCAAGCAGTGAATCACTTCACTTAACTTCAGCGTACTGACAATTTCACTATACCCTTGATATACCTTACTCCACTGTCCAACGTATCATGCCTAAAGTTTTGAATTTCTACACGTAGGCCATTCAAGCGGTTCAGCAATTGAAACCGCACGTCTTAGATACTCGCAAAACTTTTGCCCTAGAATTTCTTGCAAGAATGGCGGTCGATGATTCATGGCCATGGAACATACTGTGGACAGACGAGGCCCACTTCCATCTTAATAGACAAGTGAATAGCCATAATTGTCGCATCTAGGTGACAAAAACCTTCACGCGGTACATGCCAAAGCTTTGCATAATACGAAAATGACCATATGGTGCAGGTTAACTGCTTCATTCATTTCTATTTATTTGAACGAGTGACCCTTCAATGACTTACCACATGTTCTGTTAACGGGGAATGATATCGTGAGATGTTACAGACTTACGTAATTTCTACCTCCAGCAACCAGGCTGCCTACAAGTAACCGTATTCATGCACGACGGAGCCTCACCTCACATCGCGATATCAGTCCAACAATAGTTAAGTCAGGCATTGAGAGACACACATGTGTACAGCAAATCTTTCCCAACAGTTTGGCCTCCTGGACCACTCGATCTCATGCCTTGCGACTTCTGGTTATGAGGCTTTTTTGAAAAATGTTTATCGGAAGCATTCGACAACTGCTTTGGATTTGAAGAACAGTATTTGTCGCCATTAGCGCCATCTAGTAACTTTTTTTAAACCATTTTTTATTTCATTATTTTCGAGCACATCATCTGAAATGTATATTGCCCAAATATTTTTTTCTTCGGACTAGTAGAACGGCATCCAGGTCTCTCTGAGTAGCGGAAGTTTAATTCCGCTAACCATGTACATTAAATTCCTGGGAATTGATTTTCTGGAGAAATCAGAGAATAATTGTATGTTATGCAAAAATAAAGCTTGTATTAAAATAAATTGTTAATGAAGTAGAAAAAAGTGATTCTCCATTTGACTATTCCAAAATGACTATTCCAACATCGTTTATAATTTAATTACATTAATATATCTATTCTTTTTTTATGGAATTTCCTGATATCAAAACATTACTGGCATAGTCTATTAATGTTCTTTTTTTATCATACATAGTTTTTTTGTTCTTTCTAATATAAATAGTAATAAAAAAACGAACACAACATAGTGAATTTTAACTAAGCAAATGAGAAACAAAAATAACACCCACAGAAGGTGGTGTTCCAAAATTTTGATTTATAATATGCTGTCAATAACCAGTACCTCTCAAGGATTGTCTGTTGCGATGGTTGGTTACAGTGATGGATCATGAATGTTAGTGACAAAGAGGTAGGCTGAAAACTAAGCTTTTATTAGCATTAAAAGGGAAAATAATTTTCGAAATACATATTTGCCGTTTTTTCAAATACATTAAATCAAATACTTATCTATGTAAATTATGGTGATGTATTAAAATGATTCTTCGAAGAAAACAGTAGTTTATATTCTTGTACAAGCTAATAAAATGTTTTTTCCATTGCTGTAAATTAAAGTTAAAGAGTCAGACAAAAGGCGAAGTTAATTATTAATTAACAAATGATTATGGTTATACAATAAGATCAAGAGCGCAAAGTATTATGCTAATTTTTAAAAGATAAAGCAGAGACTGTAGTTGCAGAGGTTTGATTTGGCCAAACCAAATTATTACAAATGGATTTTTCACAATTATTTCAGTTTAATAAATTCTTAAATAATAGTGTATATTATTAAAAGCTAATAGTTTATATTACCGAGAAGGAGAAATGAAACATAATATTGTGAAACTATATATTCTTAGTTTCAAACAATCTGGGCTGATATCTAATAGCATTTAGAATAAATTCTAAAACACATAGTAGATAGCTTTCTTCTGTTCTTAAAGAGTTCTAGATAATCAACAATTTCTGTATCACTAATAATCTATTAAAAATGAATATTATTTTTACGAGATTTATTATGTAACTAAATATCTTAATAATTTATTTAATGCAAATCCTTGTAAAGATACGGAAGGAAATATGTTGAATTATTAAAATAAAAATCTGTTGGTACTGCTGCTCTTTTTCACCTCAAATTATATTTAATACCTCACTACACATAATAAAAAATCAATAAACCGTTTCACCAGACAGCGATGTTAAGGTACGCGTAAAAAGGAAACATCCCGAGTTTTTTTTGTTTCATATGCCAAAGAAAGTGATTGTGCTGTCGTGCTAGCAGATTTGTCCTTTCATAAGCTGTTCATACATGCTAACAGCGAGTTTAATTTCGACTCTTTCAAAGACAGAAGAAATCGCTGCAGATTCTTCCGGTTTATGCTAAGCGGTCTTTTGATCTTTTAGAATAATTTATGTATACTCGGAGGACATTTTTTTTAAATACATATTTTTTTCATTGTTATTTGTCTTGAATCAGGAGGGTTTCAAAGCAAATAACAAAAGAAAAATTCCAAAAATTTCAAATTCTTCCAGAACTGAAAGCTCTTGTGTTGAGTCAGAAAGAATAGGTACACGTGCGTAAACCTAAAAGTGTATTCATCACAAGAATTGATACGCGTGATTAACAGAATACATAATTTTCATAGCATACATTAGATGAAGTAGTGTTACTATGGTAAGATAGTCCCCAAGGGAAACAATCATCTTAGAAGACTACATTCGATGCTGGCTAAATGAAGGAAGGGGCGTCAGCATTGGAATAAATGACGCATGCACAGTGGACTGAAGAAAGAGTAGCAATAAGAAGGCGTACCCGAGGTAATTTGAATACAAATCACGTTGGCAGACAGACGTGTTATGACAAAATGGCCGTCAATGGAAGTGCGGGCTCTTATATTCAGTAAGAATGGACACATTGTACTAGTGCGGGGATAACGAACCAATTGCACACGCACCATAGATGACACGCGACAAAATATTTTGGGCACGTCACCGTTCTAAACGGTTTTCCCTTTAATTCAAAATGACAAAGTACAATATGAAATATTATGAACAACCCAAGTAATCAGTCGCAGTTTTCGGCAAGATTTTTTCAGCTCAAAGAATTATCGGGAACGCTCAAGTTTCTTATGTATCCTGATGTGACTTCATTTAAAAAACTGAACTTGTACCAATTCAATTGGTTGGAAATTGATAACTGATTGGTTTCCTATCTAGTTCAATGCAGATTAAAAAATTGTTAAAAATAAGAGAAAGTTGAAATTGATTGAAACAGAATGATTAACAAGCAATTAAAGTAAAAATGTTGGTAACTAAATTTTGGAATCGTGGAATTAGATTCCAGACGCATTTAACTGTTTGAAGAAGCTGGACCATGCTATGTTAACCACATTTTAATCTACCAACGCCTATGATTCTTTATTTTCAGAGATGAAGAACATTAAAGACTCACTTAGAAACCGTTTCTCAGATGACTCCAATTTAGCATGCATTCTGCTAAAAGTAACATTTTATAATCCTAATATAAGTTATTTGTCATCTAATCTGCAACAGCAGAAATCAAGTTAAACGTACTTTATATAATTTGAATTATACGTATAATTAAAACATTTACTACTATAAAGTACAAAATGTATTTTTTCGTCGAAAAAAAGAGTTTTGAGTTTTGTTAGTATTTAGTTTTATTATTTTCCCAACAATCCAAGTCAAAATTTTTGACGCACGTCTATACCTCATTAAGTTTTTATTTAGAAAAAAATGACACGTTGATCCATAAAGATTTGTCAACCCTGAACTAGTGTGCCTGCCATCCATGAACAATGTATGATAGTGTTTCTCAAACTGTGGAGCGTAACTCCCTAGGTGAGTGTGATAAAGCTACGTGGAGGCGCAAGCATATCAAAATTAAAAGATTAAAAAAAATACCAATTTACTAAAAGGAAGCAAAACAAAACACATTCTGACAGAATAAAAAGTAAAATACACATTTACACTGATATAATATACTTTGAAATTTTTCAATACTGCACAATGTATCTGATCATTAATTTATTAATCCTAAATTAAAAACAAATTTAATAATTACTAGTGACTACCATGGATTTGTCATATAAGAAGATAATATACAAACTTTAATACTTATATTGATAATTTGTAAGGTTTATAATTAAAATCGTATTCCATCAAATTAAACTATTATTGAATTCAATACATTGTTGTAAAAAAGAGTGGGGGCTTGATGACAATTATAATTGAAAATTGGGTTGCAAATACTGAACCTTTGAGAAGTACTGGTGTATGATGAAAATATCATGTCTCGTCAAATGGTTAGTATCTTGTGCTGCATGTTTAATGATAGAAGACAGAATGTGAATAATGAAGAACGAAATGGGTATTTCTCTAGATTCACAAATGAAAAGAATATTGCTAGAGTACAATATATGATGTACTTCAATGGCGTAGAGAAGCACCCAAGTTCATCCACCAAGAAACAAATCCTTAAAAATAAGTTCTGATAAGGAGAAGGCTGGGCAACAATTCCTCACAACGCAGGGCACCGAATCTTACCAGAGGGATTTCTTCAAACTGCTTGCACCCAACAATAAATGAGTCACTGATGGAGGGAAAAAAATGTTCCAAAAAATGCTACATGTGAATAATTCAGGATATCATGAGGCAACCCTTTTTTGGCAATGAAGTTTCCATGTGAAAAAAAAATGATGACGAAACTAACTTTCGGAATAACTATTTCTTGCAATCTTCAACTGAGGCAGTAAAAGATATGTCTTCATTTCTTTTCTCCAATTTCTCTATTATTTTTTTATGATATTAATTAGTTAATATTTCTTTTACTTTATAGGAAATAATTTCATCAAGATACAAATTATTTGAAAAATATTTATAAAATTTTGTTCGTCATTACAATAAAAAAATTGCAAATTGTTGTGATATAAATTATTCTCAACTACATTGCCTTTACAAATAAAGTCACAAAATCAACTTTATTTATAACTCTCTTTAACTCTACTACAACATGAATCAAGTCACACAATCCTTATACCAACTGAAAAACACACCTCGAATTGTAGCATTAGTTTTTTTTACAAATTCTACCTATATTTTTTCATTAGTAAAATAAATATATACAGCATTATATTACAAAAACTGATTCACATATAATGTGACAAAAATACATTATTATACTAAGATAATTATTGCTACCAAAAGAGTTATAAAGTAAAATATAAAATTAATCTACCAAACAATATTCTAACGAAGAATTTCTTCATTTTCGTTTGTTTGATCGTCATCACTCTAAATAGGTCATGGTTTGAAATGCAATAAAATAAAATAAAAACAAACAAATGAATTTACAAAAGTAAGAGAAATAATTAGAGATAAATGTCACTTAAATCAAGCGTTTTCTTCACATCATTACTGAAAATAAAATGAAATAAATCATTAACTAAATAATTAACATAAATAAAATTGCTAGTTCATTTATTACTGTTATTTTTTATATTTTTCATAAAGTAAACATTTAGTATATTCAGAATGGAACGTGCATAAAATTAGTGTCAAAGGGCAAGAACATAAAATTTATCAAATTCCCTCTTTTACTATTATTTTTTTAATTAAAAAATGAAAATTATAGAATGGAATTGTTGTGGAGTACTTGCATAAAGTAATTCTAATGGAAAGTGACTTATTAGAATGGATTTGTATTTTTAAATACTTCGGAAAATCACTCTTGGAGTTTTTCAAATAAAAGCAATTAATTGTTATTTGAAATCATTATTTGAGTGATTATTCTACGAACAAGTGGAGTCACTAGTGGAAATTTCTTATTTCAGGAAAGTTTATGAATCTCTTAATTTTTCGTAATCAAGTTTAGTCCTTTTAAAGAAATGATATTTTTTCTATCCAACTGAAAAAAAGGTTAGAAAAATATGTTAAGCATGTTCAATTTATTTCCGTGTTTGATGAATGCACTCTTTTTATCCACATTGTCCATCGTTGGTTTTAGTTTATTATTTTCTAATCATTTTATTAAAAATATTAATTTATGTTAATTATTCATAATATACAAAAGTTATAGAAAACACTAGACAGATATGAATATAAGTAGATTATTCAGTAATGAATTTTGAAATAACTAAAATGTATGATTGCGCTTCTAAAGAGTCAATTATTTTATAAAAAGTAAAGGTGTATAATTTTATCTAAAACATATTTAAGTATGGTTGTTATGGAATGGCTATAATTTAATTAGCGTAAATTAATAGATAACGTATATATTTATAAAATTCTCTGATATGTCGTTTTGGAATTCATTAGTTTGGCTTAAGTATTCATTGTACGAACAATGCTAAAATAAGAAACTAGAGTTACAGCTTTAATACATCTTGTTCATCTTCCTAATTATATAAATTAAATTACAGACTGTTAATAGTATTCTTGAAAATGAAAACTGAATTTTCCCCACCTTAATAATACATTACGATCCAACATATTTTAAAATACAGTTTTTAAAAAGCGAAATACTATGAAAAAATTATAAATATCTGATAAAAATTAAATATAACTGATTGAAGAAATAAAAATAACTATAAACAACTAAGCTTTTGCAACACTTTTTATTTTGAACTGAAAATATGACAATTAAATGAACTGGTGAATCAAATGATAATCTTAAAATTAGAATAATATCACAATTCATATTATTCCATCACAGTTCAAAATTATTGCTTATTTAATGTTATTTTATTAGCTTTCTACCCTCATTCTCTGCATATTCCCTTATGGGTTTCGTCATCTTTTATAAAGTATATTTATTGATGTCCAACTGTTCCTATTTTCTTGCTTTTTAATTCTAAAAAGCATAGTCAATTTATCCAAATTCTTTACTCCATGCTGAATTATATCTTCGAGTCAATATTAAATGACACATAAAAATTTAATTAAATAAGTAGTGTATATTTAATAAAATATAAGATACAGTATAATCAAAAGTATATTTTTCTTTCGATCTAAATCATTATTTTACTACATAGAAATTTTCATTCTGATACATTTAATTATAACAAGAACAAACGGAAATATAAAATGAAATAAGAAACATTTTCTATACATGACAATTTTCTTAAAAAATAACAGTTTGCAAATAAAATAAAAATACACAATATGACCGAAAGTACTCGTATATTTTTTCTTTCAAATTTTTCAGCAGAAATTCTTTTTATTAGGGTTCTATTTAATTCCTTACTTGATTAATGAATAAAAAATAAAAGAATAATCAATAAGAATTTAAAATTAACTAATACAGTTCGAAATAAAGCTCTAAATACAGTCTTTATTTAATTAGGAATTAATCATTTCTTCGAAAGTTTACTGATTTAACATAATCATTTACCTGCGAAGTTTTTCATCTCTTAATTTGCTGTTTGAATTCTGCATGAACGAACGAGGAGGAAGGGAATGAAATTACTTTCAGATTCAAATGAGAATGGCATTTTGTAGAATTTAAAATGGAATATAATCAATAAATAAATAACTTTAATTTTTAATGAATTTAAATAAAAACTTTTGAACAAATTATATAAGCTCACTCAAATCAAATATTCATTATTCCAATGACCAAATTTAGATCAATTCCGTAAATGATTGTTTGCTATTAATGATAAGAAACATTGTTATATTGTACTCATGTTGTTTGTTATACAGCTGTTAAAGTTTATTTTATTGTTATCAATTTCGTTTACTGAAATGCATTGTTATGTCAACAATAATGTGCAGTTTATCTTATTGAGCCCACACAAAACAAAATTTACTAAAAATTTTTTATTTGGCATTAGACGAAGTATGATAGATGGGTATAAATTCCATGCCTTTGATTTACTGGCATTTTTTGAAATTCACTAAAGTTGCCAATGAAGGGAAAAAAAGAATGTTAAATGTTGTTAAAAGCAAAATTTTACTATTGTGCTTTATATTTATAGAACAACCATTGTTTTTAACATTTATTCATATCTACGCGTGAAAATAATTTTCAGGAGTTTTTTTTTTTTTTTTTTGATGATTTTATCAAATATGTATACTTATTTTCCATTGCTGATGTAAAGCACATTTCCTATTTTTACTTTATCCAATTACGATAATATCTATAAGCTGAAATGTTCAGTACGTTTTATTGTATTATAAATTATGACTACACAGGGTTTCAGAGAGAATTAAAAATTTAAATAACTATCATTTCTTTTCTGGTTCACTTTATAAAATAAAACAAAAAAATAAATAAAGTAATTATATACAGTTGGAAAGAACAGGTAAGAATAATCAGAAAATAATTTTAACGTTACCAGGAGAGTAAATTTATTTTAAAAAAAGTTATTCAATTTCCTTTAAGGAAATTTTGTAAACAGCTAAACTGTTTCTTTAAAAAAAAACATTTGAAAATAATGCTAAAATAAGCGGCAATGAAGAGGGGGAGTAAAACAAAAAGCAAACATAATATAGACGAAAATTCGAAAGTTTAAAACACATTTTATTGTTTTATTTGCTCATCTACATTGAAATGGCTTAATACTCATGTACGAGCTTTGAAAAATGCCTTTAATTTTGCAATATAGAGTGGTAATATTCATGGATTTGGTGTTACTAATAATTTAAATCATTGCCGTTGAACCTTTAGTTAATCGTGATCAATCAAATTTTAACAGAAGAAAGTGGATGACAGATAAATTAAAAAAAACAGAACAAATTTTATGTAACTAGTTAATTGAATTTATAATTTTATTTTACTGTCGATGAGATATGATAATTCTCATTACTTTTTTGATACGAATTTATCAATGCTGTATGTAAGTTCAATAAGTCAAAGTCTCCAGCTTGATTGCAGTGAAGCACTTTCAGTGTGATTTCTCCCTATTGATTTAGTTTGTTTGAAAACTGAAAAGACACTTTCACATACACATATACTGCTAAAAAGAGTCAACATTTTCAGAAAGAATTTCAGCAGTTTTGGAAAACGATTTAGAGAAATCAATTTCGAGAAATCTTCAGACACAACACACCTTTTAGTCTAGTAGAATGCGTCTGCCTAAAGATCGCAAAATTTCTACTTGAATACCACAAGGAAATCCATTCACTTCAGTCTCCATTGGGTTACCGAACAGCGCAAAATTTGTTATTTTGGAGTCAAAATCCTATAATCTGTCTTGGAATTCTTTCTTGAGATCGATTTTTATTTCACACGAGATATATACTATTTTCTTTTTTCTTTTTCTTCTTTCAACTACTGACAAGATGGGAAGTGTGGTGAATTATTTGCCATTAGTACAATCAACATTAAGTTAATTCTTTTCGGAGCCTTCAGTATGTCACAAAGCTGATATATATTTTACTTTAAGTCAAGTACTTTTAGATTTTATAAGTATTCAGAAGACATGTTAAATATGTTACGAAAAAAAAAAAAGTATTTAAGACTTTGGTTTCTTGCAGATTTTCTGGATATTATTGACCAACATATTTATTTCTAAGAAAAGTAAGAATTTCTCTCTGCAAGGAAAAAAATGCGAGCTATTTTTAGCATTTACCCAGCACATTTCACAGTACAAGGAAATGTCACTGTATTCATATTCCAAATTTTCTAGAAATACAATAAATATATCTATGTCTTCAATTTACTTCAAATTACCGCTTAAATTAACGGTATTTACACAACCGTTTTCCCTAAATCACTAAACATAATTTTTCTACAGTACTATGGATAATGATAAGGGAAAATGAAACAGTTAATGACGTTTTTGTTACACAGACTTACTAACCTATTGTTAAAAAGACAAATTTGAGCCTACTTAATTTGAAAAAAAAACGATGTTTGCTTTTTTAATAACTATGCTAGATATAATTTAAGAACTTTCACTTCGGCATAGTGACTCCTAAATATCGGGAACAAATATTTAAACAATGCCATCTTTTTAAAGATTGCAAGTAAAAATTTGTATTTATAATATGTAAAAAAAAGTTTTTAGTCTCTCACTATCTTTGTTTTTACTTCTTAAAGTAAAAATAATAATAAAAAAACAGAAAAAATACTTAAACCTTTAAATTATATAATCTAATTTGAATAAATGCAGACAAGAATGATTTCGTAGAAACCAAAATAAACAGTGGATATATATATATATATATATATATATATATATATGTATGTATGTATTGCTCTATGATTGAATTTTTTTTGAAGTTTCCAATAAAAGCTACTTCTTAACTTAACTGATAAATGGGAATGTACTTATTTGGTTTAAAAATCAAAGTAAAAAATAAAATCTTGGATGCACAAAGAGTTTTTCCATATATATATATATATATATATATATATATATATATATATATATATATATATATATATATATATATATATATATATATAACAAAAAAATAGATCCACAAAGAAATTATATATTCATGCCAATTATCATAGTTATCGGTTGAACGGTGGTGGAGTAAAGCGATTTTATGTATATTAACATCCATATATATATAGATAGATTAATCGTTAATGATGCATTTTATTAAAAATATGATGAACCATTACATTAAAATGTATAGATAGGTGTATTGGGCTGTATTACACTTACTCGGGGAAAGGACAACACACACACAAATTTATCTTAGATTTTTACATTATTTACAGTTTTTTTTTTTTAATAACTTGAATAAACAATCATATACATATACACACATACACATCCATAAACACACAAACACATTTGTATATATAAATATTTTTCTCAGAAAGCATTTGAGGGAAAGTAAGATATACAGAATTGCATAGAATATGCTCGGTGTGACTTCCCTTAAAAGCCAACTCTATGTTTATGAATTTAAGGAGACCCTGAACAAACTACAGAACTTTTTTGAATGAAAAATTGTTCTCAAGTACTTAATTTCCGTTTCCTACTCATGCCATGCATTATTGGTCATGTCATGTATTCTTAGTATATTCAAGTCTATTTTCAAGATTCTAAGGAACTAGTGACAGACTATGGAGATTGAATTATATATTTTTCTCAAATTGAAGAAATAACACATAAATTTTCCTCGTGTATATTATTCAGTGTGTTAAAAAACTGCGTACAAAACCGAAGAATTATTTGTACTGTAAAAAGTCTGAAATAAAACATGTTAAAACTATATAATTACTATTCATGGAAAAGAATCACTCATTTACGGCACTAATTAAGAACAAACTTTTGATAGTTTTCAATTTGAAAAATAATCATTAGTCCCCGATCTGTGATTATGGATAGGACCATTATGGTAAAGTATTGATTTATCCATGCCATAAACATTTCAGTATTTTCTGACTTAAGGATGTGAATACTGAAGTGAAAGGTTCAGGTGTACATTCTAGCTGTATTCGAACAGTGCAATGATATTTCAAAATACAAGTATGAATTTGTTAGCAATATCGTATGAAATAAAATTTACTAACTTGCCGGGAACATTTAACTCTATAAGTAGCAAGTTGAAACATAATTCTATTTCCATTGACGTTTTAGTGATGATGGTATTTCTTACAAAAGTATTGACTAAGATTCTAAGAGATTTAAAAAATATATATATTACAATTAATATATTTTTTTGTTATTTGTATAATTTTAAGAATTTTAAATTAACGTTTTTTTCATATTATTGATTTTTGGGTATATACAAAAATTCTGATTTTACATTTTTAAAATTATTCAAAAATTTATTTTAAAATTATGGAAGGGAGCCCTTTAAAAATAGGAATTCCTTGAGTCAAAATACTTAAAATTGTCTGATGGTTAAATACAAAAGCATTGCAATTGGTGAAATTCCAGATAAAGTTTCTCAGTACAGTATGAAATAATGGAACTACAACACATTAAATAGAAATGAAAGTCATCTCTTCATATGAGTACAGAGATTAGGAAAAGAAGGCGCCAGCTGAGACATCTTTCACGTGTAGCTGAACAGTGCGACGTTAATATTCACTCACTCACTAGACATCTTTCAAAATATCTTTTTGATATGACATGGAAGTTTTGAGATAGAAATGTCAGTGTAAGTGATGTCCGAGATTAAAATTTACGAAGTCAGACAGTAATTGCGATCGAGTTGCTTCAGATTGCGAAGTTAATAAAAAGAATCATTTCAAAATATGTGTCATATGTAGCACTTTAGAATTTTTTATTCAGATCAAATCAATTCATTGAGTGGGATATGTATTATTTGAATACCTTTATACTATACAAGACTATTCATGCCTTACTCCAGCGGTTCTTAAACTGTAGTCCGCGGACCCCTGGAGGTTACCAGCGCCTTTCCATGGTGTCTCATGTAACGTTAAGATTTCCCCCTCTGTCATACTTTGAAAGGTCTCTTGGAAAAATTCAATGATGTGCAATACTAGACTGGATAATTTGAAAGGCCTCTTGGAAAAATTCAATGATTTGCAATACTAGACTGGATCACTGTATGCCTTCAATGAAAAAAACCTAGTAGAGCATGTACTTTGATCAATAATATAGTGTTGGGGAGGATTGTTCAAAATCTTGTGGGTCTGTAATGTTACGCTGATACATAAAGGGGCTCCGCGGCGAACGAAAGTTTAAGAACCAATGCTTTACAATATTGATGATTATAAATGATACGATTCGGATTATTTTTATGGAAATAAAAGTATTCATTTTTATATTATTTTCTTTAAATCCTCAAATATTAATTTAATTTATTAATCATTGGATTACTATTTCATCTTAACTATTAATTTATTATTTTATTTGTACTGCAATTATATTTATTATGGTTTTACTTAATTTGAATTTGTCTTTATCTCCTTTAAGTTATTAGATTTTCTTATTTTTTTCAGATTATCAATTATTGAAATGCATAGGTTTTAAGATTAGAGAGAGAGTTTTCTTATATCTATATATCATACATCGCTATTATTTTTCTCAATTTTATATGTATTTTTAACTAGCTATTTTATAATTTATTTATAAATGTCTAACATTCCCTTTGGAGATGCTTGAAATATTTTTAAGGTAATTAATGTATAAAAGTTCTCCATGTGTTATACTGTGGATTACACATTACTATCCATTCTTTGTAACCGGTGATAGAATTATCTCTTTTTTGAGCAGAAATTTTTTGGATTTAATTTTTGAAAAAGTTTCATTGCTATTCATAAATGTGACAATAGCTAGCACAAATGCAAATACAGTGCTTGGAATATGATTTTTCTCTTGATTTCAATAATCAAATATTTCTTAGAGATGCGTTTTACTTATATTTAGTAAAAAAAGGAACATAAAGATGAAAATAATTAAAAGAATTAATAAACTTATGATATTTAAGTAAAAAAAGAAGAGTTTTTTGGGTAAAAAAAATTTGGCTCGAGAATTCTTTCATTCTATATAAAAAAAAGCTTTGCTGTTATTTAAAATAAACCTTACTCCTTAATTAAGGAAAACGCGGAAATTAGATTCTGTAAATAAATTTGCTTTCCTGAAAATAAATTTAAACCTCTTTTAGTAAATGTTTTATCACTTGATATCCCGTAATTGCTTTTTATTTAATCTTCTTCGCTATGCTGTAAATATGATAATTTTATGGAAATGGGTTTAATTTTTTGTCTACTTTTGAAATAGATTGGGAAAAGGCCCGTTTTGTTGCCACTAACATCTATTCTAGTTTTGAATTCATAATTTTCTGCAGAATAATAAATTAAGAGGTGGTTTTAAGTAAGAACAATATCATTTGCTGACTAAAAAATATTGTCGACTCAATTGAGATAGATGTGGTTTTAAAGAACATTAATATTTCATCTCCAGTTTATAATAAGTGTTGTACTTTTTTTCCAGAAAACTTAGAAAACTGAAGAATTATTAAATTTCTTAGGTGTTTAAAGTTTCATTGCACATAATATCGTAATAGAATATTGAGGAAAATCATCCAAGGAACGAAATGAAAATTAAAAATGGATAAAATAATATAAAAATAGAGAGAGTAAGAGTACAAATACGCTGGTAGTTATTCAAACAAACTCGTATATGTAAATTTAATAATGCCAAATATATATCATCTATTAGGTAGCAGGCATATATCCTAAAAGGGAAATTAGCAATCTTTGTATTGATATGTAGTATTTATAATGCGATTTTTTTTTATTTTATGTATTTAAGTAAATGATGTACCATTTTTTCCTCGGATTTGAAAAAAGATCTGCTGAATTCAAAGTATACATAGAGAAGGAGGCAAAATTTGGATATTAAACATTCAGTGTGAGTTTCAGCTGGAAAGGGATTAAGGGGAATTAATTCAGGTTCACATTATACAGCCTTCACGTTAATTCCAAACGAATGTTTTTATTAATTGATTTTTCAATTACATTCAAATATCCAGAAATATGACCTTTCAATTTCAAGATCTGAAAGGAGTCGAAAGTGTACATTAAGCATTAACATTATGTAAGATTTCCAACACAACTTAATTATTAATTAAATGTTTCACAAATCAGTTTCAGAAAAGCGCTGTACTTAAAAAAGATGCGTTAAGAAATAAGAATACGTCATCAAGCATAATAAATTTAAATTGTTAAAGTAGTCTCTATTTATATAAAATTAAAACCTACAATTATTTGCCTCAAAAAGATTCATTTCCATGCAATAAAATTTTTTAAATAGAACAAAATTTAATGTATTATTATCGAAGAGTTTAATGCAAGAAACTTATTGCATTTTAACTCATTTTTGTAATACATACACACATACATTTTAAATATTAGTATTATTTTAATGAAATAATTTACTATAAGCGGATTATAATTTTTTATTAAGGATTTCTTGAGGAATACCATCCAATTATAGGCATTCTTGCCACTTTTAATAAAACTCTTTTGAGATATATCTACATTAGTTTGGGCTATAGTATAATCACTAAAATTATAAGTATTTCATGTTGTCTTTTATCACTGGAATTGATATTAAATCATGTAACTTCCAGAAGAATATCCAAAGAGAAAAAAGTTTTAAAAATATATACATAAGGAAATTTCATGGTTATATTTTTCATAAATCTACCCTATTCTAAAATGACGCATATTCAGAGGTTTCAATGCTACGTATATTCCGCGAACTTCAGATTTCATATACATTTCAAATTTCAAAAATTGTCTTTATTTAGTGATAAAGAATACCTTAAAATCCAGCATATAACGCGCACTTTTGACACAAAAAACAAGATCGAAATTTACGGGTGTGCGTTATATGCCGGGTATAAAAATGATGGATTTAAAAATAAAAAGAAAGAAAAAAATTATACTTTAATGCATCGAAATACTGTTTACTTTAAAGAAATGACGTACCTTGTGAATTTTAAGAGTTGTAATTCAAAAAGCATACTATCTTTTTCGAAAGTACTTCAAAACATAAGAGCGCTGTAAACGTACATTTCAGGTTTCATCGTAAAAAAGAGGATACACATTATCCGGCGAATATACCTAAATATTAAAAATTGTCGCTTGAAAGTACAGGTGCGCGTTATACGGCGGAATTTACGGTATTCAGAAATTTGAAGTTATATATACGTTCTTCATGCTGGTTTATGTAATGAATATAATTTTGCAAGATTATTTAAGGGATATTGTTTGCTGTTGTAAAAAACACTTTTTTAATGTCATTTTTAATAGATAAATTGCGTATATGATGAGAAAAAGGATATTTAATCTACATTGCGATTCTTCAAATACCATACTTCTATTCCAGATGATCAATGATTTCATTCTTGTTGTAACAGTCGTAAACCATGTGTGCCCATATTTGCTACAATGTTGAAAGTGAATAATTAAATATTGAATGAACTATATGAGAGTTCTCTATAATACTAACACTATAATGCATCTAAACATTTTATATATAACTGTGCATTAACAAATAAAATAATACATCCCCTGTCACATGGATTACTTGAAGTATTCAATACTATCCATTACTGGAAAGAAAAAATCTCGAAAATGTCCCTTCGTTCTTTCGTTAAAAGAATGACACAAACATTAAATCAAGTCGGTCAGTTTAAACACATGTTTTATTTTCGTCCTAAATCTCTAGCTGCATATCCCATGATTTTTTTATCCACAACGTACTTGAACTGCCTTCATTACTCGAATACAATGTATTTCGTGTTAAAAGCTCGAATGTGCATCTGCAGCAAATTAGTTTTTTTTTAATATAGAGTCTCGTGGCACAGGTAATAAGATTAATGTTTAGATAGATGTTGATATTCAATGATCGTGATTTTTGCTCTTTTGTCAGTCATTATCATTAAATGTAATTTCTTAATTAGTTTTGATTTATTTTGCTCAGATTTATCTAAAACTGTATATTAATTAATATTTATCATTTCCGAGACATATTTTACTTTTGTGTTAAACACAACCATTAATTAAATAAATGTGTTTTAAGAATGCTGAAATGTATTTTTACTTTTTCTCAGAAATAGCTTTGCAAACTGCGTTTATCTAAAAAGGGTTCCATTCTGATCCAATATAGTCTCATATTCTAAAGATATTTTCCCAAAAATACTTAAAAATAAGCACATTAACTTTTTCAAAATAAATATAATTTTTTCCTCATAAATCCCTCCTATTGTTTTTAAAGTAATAGAACTTGCTAAAGAATCCAGAGCTTTCCCCCAATCATCTAACCTCATGACCCTCATTGACGCCAATGCAGTTGCCAGCCGAAGTCTAATCAACAATAATTTTAAATATTCCATCCTAAGTCTAAATAGTAACCGTACAATAACATAGATAATAAATAGACTTATAACAAAGCACGTAATCTCAACTGATTGACAAGTAAGTTACACAAATTGCCCAAACTGCCCTAATGTTCAGTCTCCACAACATATCCACAGTTGCCCAGCAATTCGAGCCAGTCTTTTCAAGATCAATCCAAAAGATTTGATCTGCTCTGATAAAGCTGTCTTCGGCAGCTTCGGAGTGATAGAAAGCTTTTTTTTATCAATCTGCATATCATGGACGCACCAGCAACAACAACATTGTTTTTGAAACTCAGTCAAAAGGATAACTTTTTAGATGAAAATATTCTAAAACTCTACTTTTTATGTAAGCTTTCAATAAAAACACTGTAAAATATCCAATTCTACTCGTATCTGTGGTTGGTTACCTAAAAAAATTCATCTTATGTTAAGTAATGGGCCGTTATATATATATATATATATATATATATATATATATATATATATATATATATATATATATATATATATATATATATATATATATATATATATATATATATATATATATATATATATATATATATATATATATATATATATATATATATATATATATACATATTTCCTTTTTTCCAAACTTATGCATTTTTCACACACACATCTAGGAATATCAAATATAAATATAACTAAAGATTTATTTAGAAAGCTTACTGTAATTTTTTGCAAAATTCTGAATTAACAGAGACGCGAAATTAGGGTAAAGCTCAAAAAAGGATTTGTGTAATAAAAAAACTGACATATAAATATTTTTACATCGAAATATTTTCTCTTTGATAACCAAATATAAAAAGTTGAAACATTGACTGACATGAGTGTTCAAGAATAATGTAAAAATTGCATTTGTCTTTCTTTTGTTATAAAATTGCTCCAATTTCATGCATAAACAAAAATCTTACTTTCCTTCATAAAAAATACTGTCAAGTAAAAAGTTAAGATGCAAATTATAAAAAAATTATTTTCTTGGAGTAAGACAAAAAGAACTTACTCGTTTAATACATTTTTTTAATGATAATAAAAAAAAACGTATTGTGAACGCTTTTGCTCTTTCTACATCTAATCAGCAGCGAAGAAAATTTTTAAAAACAAGTTAAACCATTTTTATTCATACATTTTAATGCGAAATATATATGCCCTTTCTTATTATGTATAGTTCAATTTTTTAATGTTTTCTTCAGATCTAATTTTACAACTCTGACATTTCTGAAGACCGATATGAAGATAAACTGTTTCTAAAGATACAATCAGACCCCGATTTAATGAATTCATGGGGACCAAACTTTTTTTTTTGTCAATTCAGGGTTATTCACAATATCGGGGTGCCAAAAAAGGAAGAAAAAATCACTTATATTTTCACAAATTCTATAATAAGCGACTACACAAAAATTATCCACAGTTAGAAGTTACACGATTTTTATTCATCTCAGCTAAAAATACTATTCGCGTATTTTTACCAGCCAGTTATAATAAGAAATTTCAAAATACTGACTAGTAAATATTTGACAATTATTCATGACTCGCAAGAGTTCTTTTTCAATTTCATGTAAAGAAGAAAAAACTGCGTCATTTACCTTCTGCTGTATCAAGTATATTTTCTCAATTTTCGTGCATTGCAAAGCATTAGAAAGTGCAACATTTTGACAGGAGTTTCATTATCAATTTCTGCATCATTTGCTTCAAATTCAGTTGCATAGAACACTCTCCAAAACCATATGTATGATAAACCTCACTTCTTTAAAAATAGAGCAAATGGTAAATACTCTTAAAATATCCTTGGCACTGTGAAGAGAGATGAGTTAATAAAGGAATTTCCATTCCTATTCCAAACTCACACGATATTTTAGTTATATTTAAACTGCACCTGTGAAAAGTCTTATAATGGGCTTCCCGTTGAAATTTGCAGCTTACAAGAAGTATTTTTCTGTTTTGAACAAATGCGATGTCATTTAAAAAGAAGTCCAATTTTTTTTCTATACTCCAGATTAATAAAAGTATTTCTTTAGCTATTGAAATACTTTATTAACTTGGGGATTATTATTTGATAAGTAGGGGGCAAGAAAAATAGATATAAGGAGTAATTCGTTAAATCACGAAATTCGTTAAATAAGGACTCGGTAAATCGAGGACCAACTGTATATGAATTCAGAAAATACAAACTGCCGAGAGAGAACTCAATAGTTTAGTAAAACAGATGATATTATTCAGATTTCTCTAACAAAAAACTACTTTGTGCAGTTCCGAAATCTTTTTAATAGAAGAAGGATATTAAGAGAATATGAATTCCCAGTTAATTAATAGAATAGGTTTAACAGAAAAAACGCATTCTTAAATATATTTGAAATAAACATGTTTACTCGATTGAGGATAAATTACAAATGTAACTATATTATAAAAATATTGAGGGAAGAAATAAATGCTAATATAGCGAAAGGAATACTTGCCAAATAATCATTTTAGGGTTCAAAGACTGCAATTGGTTTTAAAAAAACGAGTCTGTGTTTATTTCTACAGCATTAAAGTTTGTAATAACTATAGAAATGCAGTTTAACTCCATGAACATTATGTATTTTTATAAAAAGAACGCGTGAAAATGATGAAGTAATGCTATTCAAGTTCAGGATTAATTCATTTAAAAAATAAAAGAAAAAGGAATTGCTAATTTTTTTTTCAAAATTTCTAATAACAAGTTAGAATGACAAGAAAAAAAAAGAAAAGCACAATTTTTATTAAATGTCGATCAACATAAAATATTTGATAATAGATTGAAAAAACTAAGTAGAATTTTTTGTTGCAGTTATTATTTGTAGTTATTACTTTACCCGAAATGTGACATTAATTTATTAATTATTGAGAAAAACTATTTAATTTGAATTTCTATTGTTGCAATAAGTATAAATTTTAATTTAAAATAAGACATTTCTTAATAAGAAACATATCTTTTGAATCTTTTAATATGTGTTGTACAAAGTTATTCCAACGTGATTGAGATTGGAGATTTTATTCCAATTTTTTTTTCGTAAAATTAGAAATAAGTATGTTAAATTCATTTTTAGAAAGATATATTCCAGAAATGTGGTGTTTCCTATTTACTTTTAGTTTCACCTTTCAGGCAGAAACATTTATATTTACTCTAATCTCGAAATACGTGTCCCTGACTGTTCTGTTTTGGCTTATATACTTAACCAAAAGAGATTTTCCGTCTCAAAATGGAAATAATTAAGTAACTTTAGTGGGGAAAAAACATATATATTTTTTATTTCATCAAATGCATTTTTTAAAGGGAATAAGATTTTTAGCACATTTTTATTTTGTAACTTTTGTAACTCTTCAGATCGGTGATTGATATTTTCAGTCCCTAGTATTTCTTTGCTGAATGAAACGATTAAAAAGGAATTTATTTCCCATAATTTCACCAAACCTTAAAAAATACGTTTCAATCAGCGTATTTTTACACTCCTTTCGATTCTCTTTTCTACTATTTTTTTAAAAGTAAATGAATATCTCCTTCGATTTTTTTCATACCGCTCTCTTTTTATCTTAGCACTTTTTGCACTGTGTAGCTTTTTTTCACCATCTTTTCTACTTCACTTTGCGAGAAGCTACCAATGATTGTCTTTATTTCCAGAAGTACCGCGAAACAGTGCCTACTCTTTTTCTATCTGAACATGGCAATTGTTTTCGCACCACAACTCCCAGATTCTTCTTCGTCGTGAGTATTCTCTTGTTGACGAAGCAGCGAACCTATTTATGATGGTTGGTGTCAGCCATTTTCTTATTTACTACTGCTGCTTTTCTGGTGAGCATTCTCTATCGTGTACCTGACATCTGCCTGAGAGGCTCCTCCCCTTTTCTTGACTCAGTGTTTCTGCTTGCTATGTGCTGTCGAGAGTTCGTAGCTTTTAATCGTTTATATTTTGCTTCTTCGAAAAATTTTCTGTCCGCTTACATTATTGAATGCGTTTACCTGCAGCGATTCTGTCTCTTCTTTATATCAAGTATTTTAAACATATAAAGAAATTTATCTTTTTTTCTTTTATGTGAAAACGATGAAATTTTCTTCTCTTGTTCTATTTTAATTCCAAAAGATATGACACACACGAATCATATTCTAAATTTAAATTTCAAAGATTTAAGGGTGTGTAACGACACACTTCACATAAAAACAGTCATCACCTGATGTTCGTGTTACATTTTGCCACGCTTTTAATTTTGTGATAAGTAGCGTTTTGATTCTCGGGCATTTATGAAAGTTGGAAGAAATACTTTATTTCCAGATGACAATATAATTAATAACATGATATACAATACACCAAGGAAATTTTGTCATTTTAATTTCACCCGAATTTAGTTTATTTCGAAATATTTGAGAATTGTTAAATGATTACATGCATTTATACTTCTTAAAAGCAAACGTTTCATAAGCGTGTTTGCAGAGAGAGAGAAGTTTTTTTTAATCGCCTATCTGAATAAGCTTTCATTACTTAATACATAATTTTAACACAACATTTAAATATGCCCGAGAAATTTTCCCCTTGAAAATAAGAAACAAAATACAGCATATTAATACTAAGATAGTAAATTTGAATAGAATATAGCAGTATTATCATCAGTTCCCTTACGTAATTCGTATTTTTTTAATAATATAAGCAAATTAAGAGATCTATCATAAGGTAGTTATATATAACAAGAATTTCACTTTCTAGTTGTAATCAATCAGGCATACAAAATTTCAAAACAAATAAAAGAATGAAAAATTTACTCATTTTTAAATGATATTTATTTTACACAAGGTTTGTAAAGTTTTATATTAATTAGTAAGTAACTAAAATATTCCTCTCTCACTAAAATGGATTTTTGAGCCGTTGCATGTTTATCCCCTTTACGTGTCTTTATGCCGCGAATCTTATCCTAATATACTTGTTCAATATAGCTCAGTGTTTCTCAAAGTGTGGGGCGCGCCCCCTGGGGGGCGCGATGACCCTACAAGGGGGGCGCGATGACCCTACAAGGGGGGCGCGAGCTTATCGAAAATTTAGAGATTTTTTTTAAAAAAAAATAACCGGAAAGAGAAGTAAAACAAAATGCTTTCTTCCATATTAAAAAAAATACACACAACAACACTGACATAATTTATGTTTATTATCTGGCTTTTTTCCGTCATCAAATAGCTATCTTTGATCCCAAAACCAAATTAAAAAAAAAAAAACATTTTGTTTTATTTGCTGTATTTCCTCAATGAGAGATTTTTTTATTACGTTTTAACATAAAATATTACTCGTTAAAAGAAAAACGAAACCCAGACCCTGAGAAAAATTCTAAGAAGATAAACAATTCACCACTGTAATTATTATTGAAATACTGTACATTAGTTGTAGAAAAAGAAAAGGAAGTCATGATTCACTTTTCAGCCAGGCTGCATAGTACGTTTGCTAATCATTTGATTGACCTTCAATCTTATGGTATGGTTATTATCAATATTAGTTCCCTCCCATCTTTTATGCGTTTGCTTTTCGCTTAGGGAAATTGTAAATAATTGAGTTTTGCGATATTTGGAAAAGAATTCATTGGTATAACATTTCTGTAGAATAATTGAAAAGTGTCTGATTTGCGTTCTTTATTGTGGTCTTGTACTTTTGAATCATTTTAGTTCAGTTTTATTGGATTTTTTCTCAAATCATCAAAGAATTGAATAGTCCTTGAAAGAAGGTAAGTATACTTTCTATAAATTAAAATATTTACTGGAATTCCGATTTGTATCGTGTACAGTAAAAATAATTCTAAACAAGTGATTGGGGTGACTGAGTCCCCCCGCACTACTATTAATGTTAGTATCGAGTACGCGCCTGCTCCCGGGTTAAAACATTTTGAAGTCTTCTCACTTTAAATGATAAAAAGTAACACAATTATTCTTCATCAGAATTTTATATTCTTTTTCATAATTTAACATTAATTCTAAATGCTAATTGTGTGAGTTTTAAAATTACAATTCTTTTAAACAGTTATTTACAATTATAGCATTTATCTAAAAAAAAAATCATTTTACATTTTTGTATACAATGTCGTGCACACAGTTTTACTCTCCTTACAGTTCAGCTATTATATCAAGAATAATGTTTTATTTTTTTAAAAAATGAACTCGTGCGAAGAGTCGGTGTTTCAGCCAGTATACGTTTGATGTATCAGTACTGAAGAAGGTATTTTATAAATAATTTCTTATTACTGAATTTGGCCGCGGTAGCCGAGTGGTATAGGTATCGGATCGTGGCTTGCCTTGTCACGAGTTCGAGCCCAGTACCACTAAAGACCCGCCGTGTAGGGCAGCAATGCACGTTAAATTTGTTGAGAGTTGAAACATTTTCCTGTTGGTGTGGTGTGGTAGTTAGGAGAGAGGGTGCCAGCTCAGGTGTCATCCACGTCACTTGACCATGGTTCAAAGTTACGTGGTCCGTCGTCAAAAGCCCTCGTGCAGCTGAACAGTGCAACGTGAATATTCAATCAATTAATCTTATTACTAAATTAAGAACAAGTTTAATAATTATTAGCGACTTCCACGGGCTTGTCTTGTAGAGGAAAGTTTTTCAAAGAAAGGTTTAATATCAGAAATTGACACTTAAAGAGTTATTTTTCTATATTTACCTGATATCTATATTTTGTCTTCAAGGCATCCACTGCAGAAAATCCGGTTTGAATAAGGTAGGATGTTGAAAATGGTAATTGTATACGAAGTGCTTTTGTTTTCAGTACAGATAATTCCTCATCCACCTCTACCCCAAATTCAAAGAGCGATTTATTACAAATTGCTTTTTAATTTTTCACTGGATGTAAAATATATAAAGATTTCTTCTTCAGAAGTTGAGAGCCCCTCTGGAGTATCTTGAAATATATCCCTAATCCACTCGTAACTTGCTACCAAGCTGTCCTCATCCAGAAAATACTTTTTAAAATTCTTTGCCAACATAGCTAAATGATTTTACATGTTTTAAAAACAACTTTCACATGTTGTTCTACAGATTTGTAAGTTTTAACACATATCGAGCTGGGGCTTTTTTCCATCATTTACTTCAGTAGTGGTAAATCCAAAATTTAAGTATTTTTGAGAAGATCGCCTTGATTTAATTTTCGGAACCATGCTCGTTCGTCTGTGTACTTGTTGATTCTTTATTATGGTCGAATGTTTGCTTACGACTTAAAAATGTATGTATGATATTGTTTTAATCTACTGTCGTAAATACTTAATTACCGTGAATTACAATTAACGTGGAAATTAAAAAAAATGTACATTCAAGCTAGATTCGGTAGCTATAGGAGTATCGAGTCGACCAAAACTGACTGGAATTGTACGAGGAAAAGCATTTTTACATGTTTTGCGCAGACGTCCGATAGGTTGCCCAGACTCACGCAAACGTACCCTATAATGCCAGATGTGGTGGATATGATAGAGAGCGACATTGACTAGACAATTTTTCTAATGACATTTGTACTTTGAGAAATGAATGCTGAAGGAAATAAATCTTTAATTAAATACATCATTTTTCGATCTGTTCCAATTTAAAAATTAGAGAAAGAAAAATAACATAATTCTAAGTAATATATATTTTAAGTAATTTTCTTAAAATATATATTACTTAAAAGTTACATATACACAAAATTTAATATACTTATCGTATTAATTTATAGGGTTTATAATTAAGATCGTATTGTATTTTTAGCGTCTCTCTCTCAAAGTGCATTTTTATTGCAGTAAATACTTTATTGTTGTACAAGGAGGCGAGACAAAAATTATAATTGAAAATTGGGTCGCCAGTATTGAAAGTTTGAGAAACACTGGTATAGCTTCTTCAAAATAAATGAAGAAATTCAATTCTACAAACTTACTCAAATAAAACAGTTAGTAAAGTATTGCTGTTGTATATGCATTTTTAAGTATTATTTTTCTCATACATAACAAATTCCAATTTTTCTTCGAATTTCTTACGGTGTAGTCCTCACAATGTTTACATAAATCAAATTAAATGCTTCAAGTGTAAACTTAAAGAGAAATATACTATGTAATTTTAAATATAAAATATGTGTTATTTCAGTATTTAATTCCTAAGAAAAAAGTAGCATCCAAAATACAGAAAATATTTAGACAGCTTCTCACACCGCAAGAAATGAAATTAAACAGGCTTGCCGGAATGAATATGTTACTAATAGAAATTAATAATCTGACTTTTTTCTAATATTGCACATATAAACAATGCAAACAAACATACAAGAACAAGAATTTATTTACAAGCCCTTAAAAATAGTACAAGAGTAAAAATAATTAAATATATATTGAAAAAATTCGCGAAAATAAACACTTTTACAGTAAAAGGAATTTATTCTACTTGAATGCCAGTTTAACATTACATCTTTAGGAAAAAATCTAAGTTTTATTCAATTTTAAATATTGAATTAATATTTAAAACTGAATGAAATAAATGCTAAAGTAATGATTCAGCAGCATTGAAAATAAAAATAACTAATGAAATTAATTAGTTAAGAAGTGTAGTTATCATTTATAATTCATGCATATTAAATTGGGGGCGTGCAAAATTTTAAAGAACATTCAATTGGAATTACCCGAATAAGCATTTAATTAAAAGTGTAATTTTGTGAAAACTGTACTTAGATATTCATTTCGTAATTTCAGAAAGCCATCTATTTTACATAATTATATCCATAGACGCATCATTGTTTTGGTAATTTCCTGGAGGATGTATTCTAAAGAATAATCATTGAATATACTTCCATTTTTCTTTAGTAAATATCATAAAGAATGCTTCAACCTTATGAACGATTCTTTGCATTGAAGTTTAATTTAAAGTTGAAATCGTTAGCAAACTATAATTAATAATCCAAATTAAAATTAAATTTTAGAATACATAAAGAAGATTTTCTTTTTGATGAGCAAAAGTTCCTTTGTTTGGATTGAATTTGATATTGTATAGATTAGATTTAGAAAAAATTATTCTATTAAATGTTTGCTTATACTGCTTTTTTTTGGAGATTTTTTTGGCTTGATTTTAATCCAGCGTTTCTCAAACTGTGGAGCGAGACCCCCTGGAGGGCGCAAGCATATCGAAAAAAAATTAAAAATAATGAATTTAGTGGAATGAATTAAAACAAAATACTTTCAGACACAATAAAAAATGCACTTTTACTCTGATAAAATTTACAATATCTCTCTCTGTCTCATCTGGCATCATCAAAAATCAAAACTTCTTCAATACCTAATAAACTATCTTTGATCCTGTAATCATATAAAAAATCTTTCACTTGATTTACTGTATTCCTATTACGTTTTCTTTTTAAACCTAAATTACTACTCTTTCAGAGAAAAACAAAACCCAGACCCAGAATCGAAACAATTTAGGAAGCTAAAAAATTCATCCTCTCTTATTATTTTTGAAATACAGTACATTTTAGACGTAGGCAGCAGAATATATTTGCTCAACATCTGTTTAGCCTTCTAAGTTATTGGTGCAGTTAGTTATGACCCCTCTCTTATGTGTTTTTTTCTCATTTAGGGAAGTTTGTAAATATTTTATTTCATGAAGTTGTAAATAATGTATTTCTGTGTGTGTGGGGGTGTTTCATGCAAAATAGTTTGATGATATTTGGAAAACCACAAAGAGCACTTTGAAGGATTACATGGCCAATATTTATCTTTATGAGTACTCTCAAACATATAAAGCATAATGAAAAACGTTTTACACAATTTTTAAGCAATAGCATCCAAAAATTATATTGAATACACTTTTAACTCGGAAGTGGTTGCGCGGGGCACACAGATCACGACATTGTTAATTCTGACAAAACTGTTTATTTGTTACCAAAGAACAATTGGAAAGTTTTTGAAAGTACGTAAGTTTACTTTCTGTCGATTAAATTATTTTTTGAAATCCCTATTTGTATCGTGCACAATAAAAATAATTATATATAAAAAAAAAAGGTTTGGGTGACTCAACCACTCCGCGAAACCATTAACGTTAGTATAAAGTTTGTGTCTGCTCCCGGGATAAAACATTTTGAAGTCTTCTCGCTTATATTAAAGATAACACACATTTACTCTTTATCGGAATTTTATATTCTTTTTCATTATTTAGCATTAATTCTAAATGCTCATTCAGTGAGGCTTAAAATTACCGTTCGCTTAAAACAAATTATAATATGAGTATATATTTTAAAATATCATTTTACATTTTCGTAAATATTGTCACGCATTTGGGTTTACTCTCCTGGCAGTTCAGGTATTCTATCAAGAATGTTTTAGTTTTTTTTTTTTTAAAAATGAACTCGTGCGAAGATCGGGTACTTCGAACACTTTTAATGTGTTTATGCTATACAAGGTATTTTATAACTAATTTATTAATACTAAACTAAGAGCAAGTTTAATAAGTATTAGCGAATTCCAGGGGCTTGTCTTGCAGAGGAAATTTTTCAAAGAAAGGTTTACGATTCGAAATTGACACTCTGAGTACTTTTTTCTATATTTGGCTGGGATCTATATTTTGTTCTCAAAGCAGCCACCGTATTTTGCAATTGTTCTAATTTAAAAATTCGAAAAATAAAAATAAAATATATATTACTTAAAAGTAAAATATATAAAATTTAATATCCTTATCTTATTAATTTGTACGGATTATAATTAAGATCATATTGTAGTGTTAGCATCGAAGTGCATTACTATTGCATTCAAAATATTAATATTGTATAAGGGGGTGGGCGGGATAAAAATTATGATTGAAAAGTGGATTGCCAGTATTGAAAGTTTGAGGAGCACTGTTTTAATCTGATAAAAAATCCAAAATAAATAAACATCGCTATAATTTTGAGTTAGTATCTTAATATAATTGCACAACAATAACATCGCAGATGTTTCCAATCTATTATACCGATCAAGTTAAAAAAAAAATTATTTCCTATTTTTAATTTCAAAAAGGATATCTAACGAAGAGTAAACGTCACTGCGCAAGAAAAATAATTAAGTTAGAAAAAAACAAAAGGAATTTAACACAGGAATGGAGGGTTGCACTGGATTCCATAAATGAAGAAAATAGGGCATGTTATGTTTTTGTAACATAATTTTTTTGGAGGAGAAGTCTAGATCATCAAAAAGAATTAACATTGGCGTTCTTTATTAAAAAATAGCTGAAGGATCAAATGATATCTATGAAATTATCTATATATATTTTTGAAACGACGACGTAGATACAACACATCTTACATTTATCTTACATATTATTTTTATTAAATCTGAAAATATTTAAACTAGTGAATAATATAAATTCAATTTTAATCAAATTTTAATGTCAAGGAAATTTTTTCAATTTCATCAAAGAGAAAAAACTATTAGTTGTTCCACTTAAAAATGTTATCAATGTAAACATGTACAAATAATTTCCCCAAGTGAAAATGTAAGGTGGCAATATTTCAATTTAACACCTTTTTTGCAGGATAATTGCTTTAATGATGAGATAAATTATTTTTGCTTTCGTTATAAACAAAAAAATAAAATTCTAAATGCCAAGAAAATTTTACAAGTAGTCAATGTGCACAAGTGCATCAAAATCATGCAATTTAAAATTTACGTGTGAATATGGCATAAATAATACAAATTAATTCAACAATACAGGGCCGTTTTTAACCTCCCTGGTGCCCTAGGCACTTCAAATTGGTGCGCCCCTCCCACTATTTCCAGAGTATCCCCTTCTCCTCCTTCAGTTCTTACCTTGCTAGTTTTGGTTCGGAAGGGATTTTACTTTAACTTTCTAACTTTTTACAAGCTTTTATTTAACTTGCAATGTAATATGTTCGGGTGGAATCATGCAACCTAATTTTGAGGCTGATGTATTCAACCGATTGAGCTGAAATTTTGTACACTCGTTAAATTTGGATGGAAATGCATATAATCCTCATTTATATTCCGATATCGCAATTAGTTAAAAATATATTAATTAAAGTAAAATGTTCGGGAGGAATATTGCAACTCAATTTTAAAGTCGATGTGTTCAGCCGATAGAGCTGAAATTTAGTATACACGTTTAGTTTAGAGGACAATGCATTTTTTACGCATTTATATTCCGATATCGCAATTAGTTAAAAATATATGAATTAAAGTAAAATGTTCGATAGGAATCTTGCAACTCAATTTTGAAACTTATGTCTTCAACCGATTGAGTTGAAATTTTGTATACACGTTAAGTTTGGACGATAATACATGTTTTTATTATTTATATTCCAATATCGTAATTAGTTAAAAAGATGTTAATTCAAAAATTCTTACCCATTTTAGAAGCTTACTTTACCTCTTTCCACGAGTCTTCGAGGCCTAGAGGTTAAAGAAGCTGACTTCAAATGAATTGCCCAGGGTTCAATTTCCGGGAGCTCACTGTGTTTAAATTTACTTTAAATCACTTTAATTTTCCTTCGAAAACTATTTCTCTCGATAGTATTTAAATTTCCACGTTCTTTCCTGTTTTTACAAGTTTTTATTTAACTTGCAATGTAAAATGTTCGGGTGGAATCTTGCAACTCAATTTTGGAGCTGTTGTCTTCAACCGATTGAGCTGAAATTTTGTATACACGTTTAGTTTGGATGGCAATATATTTTAGACCATTTATAATCCAATATCGCAATCAGTTAAAAATATATTAAATAAAAATCCTTTACCCCTGTTATTTTTTTATTCTGCCAAGCATCTTATCGGATTGAGATCTTAAAGGAGTACCGATTTTTCAAACTTTTTTAAAAACCCATCTTATTCTTTCTATCAAACTGAGACAAAAATAATTCCATGATGAGAAAGAACATCTATTTCGTCACTTTACGGTGTAATTTTCTTTAGAATATAATTATATTTTCTATTTTTTACTATTTTTTCTGAAATCTATTTTCATGAAAGTGTTCTTACCGTATGAATTTTTTTTTCGTGTTTATGAATCGATATTCTGTACTAAAAAAGTTCAGGCTCTTCTCTTTTAGAATCAGTCATTTAAAAAATAAAATACTGAAAATATTTTTTTCAACGAATTTTGAAAACATACTCAAACTTTGAGCAAAACATTTAAAAATATCGTTATTTTTAAAATACGAAGTTATCGTTATTTTTAAAATACGAAGTTATCGTTATTTTTAAAATACGAAGTTATTGTTATTTTTAAAGCACGAAACACTTTTTTCGTTTGTAGAATAGTATTATCCGAATTATGCGCAAAGATATAAAAAATAATTTTAAATTTACGGATTTAATAAAAAAAAGTTTTTGTTTTTTTCGTTTTTAATATACACTGGCGTGCAAAAATTAAGGACGAAGTCGAAAAATTAGCATATCAGCTGAACGAAGAGGCAGAGCGGACAGAAAGACCAATCAGGAGATTAAGTAAGGTGATGTACGGTAGCAAATGCGCAGATATGCAGGTAGACGTAATGGGGGAGTGTCTGAATAGTATAAAGCATATTGTCGGTGTAAGATCAGTATTTCTGGCAAAGATATTGCACGCCGTATAGCAGTTAAAATCACACCGAGTTGCTGCCTCAGCGAGAAATGGCGAGTAATCAATCAGTTAGACGACATCTGTTTAATGTAATTTTTGATCTCCAAACAATGAAAAAGATCGAATCATTGGGAAGTTGGAGATTTAAGGCCGCAGTGTGACAAGTGTGGATGCAAAATTCGGAACTGCTCATAAAAGCATTTGTTTTTGCTCTCTTATTTTGGAGACAATTTCAAACTACAGGAACAGCTAAACATCCGGGGTTGACATTTATTTTTGGTCGTCCACGAGGAACCATACCCGCAGATGGCCTGAACATTGTTTTACAGGCCAGAAGAAACAGGCGGCAGCGGGAAAATCGCTAGATACACGACACAGGCAAATTTTGGACAACCGATACCGCGTTTTACCGTGGCCAGAAGACTGCACGGTGGTGGTCTGTTTGCACGACGCCCTGTACTATGATGTTACCTTATCGCCTGCCCATCGGAGAAGGCGTTCTCTTGTGCCGGGAACACCGGAATTGCAAAATGTACAATGAATGGGGACAGTTACTCTTCTTTACAGATGAGAGCAGATTCTTAATATTTACGTAGCGATTCTCATCGCATACTCATCTGGATTTTACAGTGAAGCCGCAATCATAATAACATTTTGAAAGGGCTAGGTTTGGAGGTCGGTGTTCTCGTTTGGGGAGGCATCATGCTTGGTAGTTACAACCTTCACATTTCTTCGACAATTGGTTAAAGTCAACGGGACCCGTTTTGTAAAAATGTTTCAAATTTCTTCCATATGTGCGTCTTTTTTAGAGGCGCTATGGGTCTATGTAGGAATATTTTTCTTGGACGGCAATGCACCATGTCATCACACAATAGCTGCCGAACAGCTTTTAGAGAGTGAGGATATTGAACGTATGGATTGGTTGGCATGATCTCCGGATCTCAATCCCATCGAGCATGTATGGGATTTTTTTAGGCAGACGCTTGGCAGCTCGTACCTTACCACCAGTAACGATTTTTTTTTTTACTTTTTGTTCGATTGGCGTTGCAAGACGAATGGGCAGCAATGTCTCAACAACTCATTGACACCCTCATTCTCAGCATGGGCAGACGATTTGTGAAACCTGCCTAGCAGTCAGGGGGAGATCATTATCCCCTACATAAAATAAAAAATGTTTCTTGCTGGACACCCATCGAGGGTTTTTTCGGCCTTCAGTCGCATTGCGCTCCATGCTACGATTTTTCAATCAAGCTAATATTTTTATCCCTCTGATTTCTTTTTTACAAAGTGTTTTTACATTACACATGTCCTTACGTATTGGGGATCCTATGGTATTAAATGTGTTGATTTGGAAAGCAAAATTTTGTACAAAGTTATATTGAAAAAACTGTCTCGTGAGTATTAATTTTTGCACACCAGTGTAGTTCTTTAGTAAAAGCAAAAACAAAAAAAGAGTTTTAATATTTTGATTAATTTTGTTTTGTCCAATGTTTTACAGGAAAGATTTTGGTCTTACATTGTTTATCTTCGTCCCCCCATTATCCACTTGTTTCAGCTCGAGTGAAATATTGGTCATATGTACGTGGTCCGGAGGAAAAAAAGATTGATTGCCCCTGAGACAGCCTATTCAAAATTAACCGGCAAACGATTTTGCCACAATGATGCGTTGGATGAGATGAATAGACTGAGAAACCTGCCCAGCGATAACTCTAAAAGTTAAAAATAAATTAAAAGTAAAGCAAAAAGTTTCTTTTAAAAAGCAAGCTTTTATTTAAATGCTCTAAGAAGAATAAAATAAACTTTTCTTTTAAAATGTTTTGCTATAAACTTATAACGTCATTACACAATTTATGATAAAAGGCTTGTCGCGAGATTTTCCTGCGTAGATAAACAGCAAATTAAATAACTTGATCTAATTGATTTTAATTTTTAAAATTTTTTAAAAAGGAAATTCATGTATTCAAATCTTGTGACAAGCTTTTATATCATTAATTGTGTAATGACGTTATGGGACTTGATAGAAACATTTTTAAATGAAAAGTTTATTTTATTCGTCTTAGAGCATTTAAATAAAAGCTTGTTTTTAAAAAGTTTTTATGGACGACAATAATTTATTTCATTTTTTTGTTTCTTAATGGGGAGTTCTTTCATTTTTCATTACCTATGCATCCACTGTGTCCCCCTTTGGCAACCGGCAGCCTTAAGGGAGGCAAATTGCAGGGTTCGGCTAATCTTGTTCATTTCTTACCTTAAGGTACACTCACAGAGGTATGGGTTAAATTGTCTCAACAGCTGCTGGATAATGTTGTGAAAAGTATGGTACGACGTGTGGAATGTTGCATCACACTCCACGGTGGACATATCCCGTATTGATACCTTTCTTTAAGGTGCCTGCTGACTTTTAGATGCATTGTTCCATTTCTCCGTACGCAGATCAAATGAACATTTTTTTCTTTCAGATGTATCACAGCTTTTGTACTTTCCAGAACAATAAATATTCTTCATTCTAATGTCTGAATAGTGTGGCAACTATATTTTATCCTACTAGGTCTCATGTCTCGCTTAATGTTATGCTACATAGCAATTTGTGATCCGTCCTTAGCAATTGTCCAGCAGTGTATAAATGTTCACTGAATAATCTGATTACGATAAATTTAAATTTTTAAAATTTTTAAGACGCATAGACAGTATTATATCTAGAATATGATGAGTTGTGCAAATGTAAGTCACATTAAGTTGTGTATAAAGTTCCCCGGGTAGGCAAGGTCAACTCAGCCTATCATCGCTACTGAAGTGGCTCGATAAATAAGTGCCAAGCTTGCTCGGGGCCTTAAACACTGGGGTCTTGCTTCTGACTGACCATCTGATCGCGAAATCTGCTCATGCACCTCAGCTCCCAATGGCCATGTATACTGGGATGGGCTGATTAAGCCCTGGCCCTCATGGGCTGTTGCGCCACAGAGTTTGAGTTTAATTAATATCTAATTTCTAGTAATAAGCTTTCATTTGTTTTGAAAAACATTTTAGAGTCGTCACCTCTTGGTTTAAAAAGGGCAAAACTTGAATTTCTAAAATGGAAATATATAAGTGGCAATTGCGCCACTAAGTTTGAGTTTAAGCTGCATAAAATATAAATGGAATTTTCAACGAAGAATTATTCTACAAAATTTAGGCAAAAAATTAATTATTAACACGCCTTTCTATCACATACACATGTTATAAACTTTAATTTACAATCAATTTTTGTTTTCTTTTTTATTATGAACGATAACCTTTCTGTTACTGAAATCTATTTTTTCCTGTAGTATCATTTTAATCAAGAATATTTTATTGGCTTTATTTTTATTATTTTTATAAAGAAAATTTGAGAGAATTCATAAAGTAAAGTGAATGCGATTCTACACCGTTGATCGGTAGGCATTCAAGAAACAAGAACCAGTTGTTAGTGAAACAAGATATCGAAGGTATCAGACACCTACTTGACATGCGCGCGCGTTTCCGGGGAAAAAGTCTCCCAACCCTTCAACAGTCATGTCTAAGACTGTCATGCTCCAATTAATGTTTTTTGTATTATCTAAATAAAGTTTTACAGGCATTAACATTTTCCATTCCATCAAAAATGAAGAAATAATGTAGACATGGTTTATTTATTTATTTATTTTTATTTACATGGCTCAATACAAGTGCAATTAGTGTCAAAATATCAATGTTATTAACTAAAGTTTGAAGTTTCGTGAAAAAATTTCCCTAACAGTATGACCTCAAGTACTATATTCTGGAATTTCATATTTACACTAATAATTAAACTTTATACAACTGTTTTTGGAAGATGTATTCAAGCAAAGGAAACAACTGCTAATGCATATTAATCAACATAAACGTATTATAAAAGTCTATTGAAACACATTTATAAATATAGATGAAAGTGTTAAAATTAGCTGAGGTAACACGGACAATTTACAAGAAAAAAATTGTTTACAAAATTAGATTTCATTAAGCTGAACACGAAAACAAATAATAAAGGTATGTTTTGTCTGATATGATAAAAATATTTGTACATTTTTTAAGTCTCAAGGGCAAATACAAAATAAATCAAAGGTAAAGTCAAAATTACCGTTTGCAGTTTTAAAGAAATGAAGTACAATTGAGGAAATTGTGTGTGTGCTGATTTAAAATTGCGTCAACTCTCTCTCATTCTCTTTGAAGAAAGAGCGATTTTCTGAAGGGTCATTTCAACCCTCTTTTTATTAGCCCTTAAGCAGGTCATAAAATGAGGAATGTGTTTCTGTTTCTGTTTGATTTTTGAGAACAATTTAATAACAGTATACATGAAACAAATATGATTTGAGGAAGAAAAGCCAAGCGATTTACATAATAATTTGGCCGATAGTGAAATGAAGATTTGATAATTTAGATATAAAAATGGAAGATAGTAATTGGCTTTTTAATAAATACTAGGCGTTTGTACGTTCTCTGTAATTTTATTTTTTTCTCTTTTTTTTACCCTCCAATTTTTTGCACCCCCATAGCTCATGCTCCCTTTGCATGTACCTAAGCGTAAAAGCGGGTCTGAAACAATATTTCTATTGAAAGAACTGGTTATCTTTTTTAGTTGAATTTTAAGAAATTTATTCGAGCACTTTATTTAAAAATTTTGAATATTACTAATTTAAAAATCCATGTGAACATTCATTTCAGTTAGTTCTGATTTACAAAAGTTAAGTTTTCTGTTTTTTTTGTTAACCTTATTAAAATAATCTAAAATCTAAAGAATTTTGTTATAAGCATTTTTATTTTGGAATTATAAATATTCAGGTACACAAAAAAATAATCAAATAAATAAATATATATGAATCAACTTCATCATTCCATATGATGGGTGATTTTATTGCAAGATTTATTCTCGTGAAGAACTATGACGTTTAGTTTATTTTAATTCTGAAGATTGATACATCATTGTGAAAGCTCACAATCATGTAATTCTCATATTAGAAACGGGTTTCTGAAAATAAAATATTTTTACCTAAGCGACTTCTGAATTTTCTTAAAAAATCATTTTCGTGTAGATATAGTTTATTGAGGTAGAACAAACAAGAAATAAATATTTTATTTTTAAATTGCTTTCCAAAAGCAAACATGAAACTTTTAAAAAGCAATACAAATTAAATTTTTCAAATTTTCGTAAAAAAAAGCAAATCAATTGTTACTGTTAAAAACAGCACTATTATACTAACAAAGACATATATTGGTTGTTGAAAATATAATGTAATCAAATTGATGATTCAAATTTGCGTTTGAAATCTCTTACCTTGCTCAAATTAGATTCAGATGAAGCATTTTGCATAATGATTTGATGTTGATCTTTTTCTATTTCTCATTCAGTAAATAAATCCATTTAATGTGATTAAGGAAACGCATTTTTTGTTAGTTTTATTTACTAAATGATTGAATACAAATGAAAGTAACCACTATGTTAATTGGAAGCAATAAAATTTTAATAAGCACATGATGTAGTAATATTGGAAATTTAACAAGGTAATGCTTCCAAATAATACTTCCCAGACTTTAGTGTTAAACGCTATATTTTACAAAAATTAGTAGCTGAATGACTTTTATAAAAATAACGTTCTGTTACAATATTAGGGTATCAATACTTAGTGAAATAAATTTTTCTTTTCAAAGGAAAAATGAGTGTGTTTCTTGTATTAATTCTATTGTAAAACCATGAATTAGAACATTTTTTTTCTCCATACTGCTTAACATACATTTAATTTCAAATGCTTTCATGGTCAATAAGTATTTTTGTTTGGAGAGAAACGTTTATTCTCACAACACTACGCATAATAAAGACTTCTCGCAGATAAATTTACATTTAAAAATTTCAAATTTAACACTCCCACATTGTAGTGAAAAGCTGGAAAAAAGTGTTATGTGTTAACTAAAAGCATGAATGCATTTGAAAAATGCTTATATTTTAAAAATACATGTTTTCTATATTCCAACACTTTAATACGTTTTTGTTGATTAAAAATGCATTTAGGATTTCAGATACTACAAGAAATTGATCGTAACAATGCAATGGCAATGTTAGAAACATCATTTAAACGGCTTCAGAACATAATTTATTAAAAGTGTCTCTAATGCACTCTGTATTATAGAATAGAAATGCTTTTGCTCTTTTTTTTTTTTATTTTCCGGCAGTTTATCTCGCTTATTCTACATCATTCCTTACTATTTTGTCAATTATTTACAGACGTGATCCATTCAAAAGGATACTTTAAGTGATATACTTTCAATGTGAATGAAATATAAATACCTTGATTTAAAAGACTTAAATGTTTCCTATTCCAGCAAAGACTACATAAAAATTCTATTAATAGAGACAAAGTGCACACGATGAATAAATTGAATGCTTATTACAATTAAAATTATGCAAAAATTGAGCATACATATTCATGGAAGTTTGTTGAATGCTGATTAAGTCACAACTTTTAATTCAGATACATTTCTATAAATAATCTAAATCATATTTAAATTTCTCTTTTTCACATTGCAAGTTATGCCAGAAATTATTAATGTTGTAATGTTTAACAGTTTTTGTTTTCATTTATTTACCTCAAAATAGTTTGCGTTTTTTTCAGAGCGTTCATCTTTCATTAATGATCTTTCTGATTTTAAGTGTTTAAAAAGTATTCGAAATTTATTTCAGTAATGGTCTATATGATATGTTTTTAATAATTAAAATTAAAATTCAAGATATTCAATCTTGTATGCCAATGGCAATATTGTTAATAAATATTATGCGTTTTGCAGGATGCAAACATGCTCGTTGTCGACAATAATACAAGGTACAGTGAATTTGACTTCCCTGCAATGAAAATCAAAATTAACAGAAACATCGGCATTTTCGAATATTATGTTTTAATAAACATGGGTAAATGAGCATGAAAAATTTAATATATTGCTACTATCTCGGGAATTTTTTTTTTAAATATTTTACTAGATAAAAATATTTATTATTTCGTCTTTAACAGCTTAAATAAAAGATGATTTTTTTTCAATTTGTATCTTTCTCTTACGTGCATAAATAATGCTTTACAACTCCTTCGGACCCAAGTCTTTACTTTTAAGCAATGCAATGTAAAATATCTTCAATTCTTGAACGTAGCTATCAATTCTTAAATTACACCAGTGTTTCTCAAACTTTCAATATTTGTGACCCAATATTCAATCATAATTTTCATCGAGTCCCCCTTCATACAATAACAATATTTGTAACCCAGCAATTGAATTATATTTTGACTCTAAAGATACTAAATGGCTTTAACCTTATAACTACCACCGGCGTATGTAAACGTCTCACTCAGGTGTTAATTGCCTCGGTCATAAATATAAATCTTTTCGAAATACGATCTTTTCTATACACTGTTATCTATAAAATTATACCGAAGGATTTGGAATGCATTAAAAGAACCTTAACAATGTCTGAGAAGGATTTACTTATTTGAAAGAATTTGCTTATTTATTCCTTTTCTCTCCTCCCCCCCATACATCCTATACTCGAGCTTATGTGGAAAACGGTGGCATTGGGGAGCTAATGAAGTAACTTTTAGTCGGCAGTTAAGGAATTAATTATAAACTGTACAAATTAACAAGATTAGCTGTTGGAACCCCCCTGGGTTCCACCCTGGACACTAAGATTAATTTGAGGCAAAGAATGACCAGATGACATTTGTATAATAATAACTTATATTTATTCACTTGATTCAAATATCAAAAATTCTAATGACAAATAGTATCTATAAGTCTACGTCAAACAAGAGGGATTTACCTTTAATATTAAATTAAATTGCGAAATATGAAATTAATCAATAACTACGCGCAATATCAAAAGGGTTTATTGGAATAGGAGGTCTGAGAAATACACGCAACTTGAATTATAAGCTTTCATTAGCTTAAACTAATTTAATTAAACTAACGCTTGTGGTAAGCGGTATTAAACTAGAATATATCACCTGGTAGTACTTATGATCTCTTCAGTTATATGAACCTCCTAAGGATGCTTCTCTGAATACTCACAGCAATGCTCCACTATCGTAATCCAATTGAATCCTATAAACTTTGTCATTACTGCTGCTGGCTCAGTAGCCTTCTTCGCTAACTTACAACGCTCTCCTTAAATACCCTATCTACTTTACAGACCCCATTTTCTCTTTTTAGAGTTGATTGGAAATATACGCGAATTTACAATTTCCAAAGACGCCTAAGAATATTAGTGGAAAGGCGTCGTACAGATTCGTCACAAAGCGTTAATTTTGTATATAATTTTATGTATGACAAACTATAGGGCCAAGGGTAATTCTTAAACTTGTTTTTAACTTAGTATTGTTAAATTAATTATAAAATACATTGTGCAGTAATGATACATTTATAAATATATAATATCAATTTACATGTGCATTTTATTTTTTATTATGTCCGATTCTATTTTGCATTTTCACTTTCAGTGAATTAATATATATATTTTTTAAAAATAATTCTTTGTTTTCTTTCGATTTTTTAATATGCTCACACCTCTCTTTTAGAGTTATTCTTCGAACTAGGGGGACGAGCCTACAGTTTAAGAAACGCTGAATCAAATAGATCTCGCACAGAAAAATCTAAATTATTTATATATTAATCTATTTATAAAAATGGATAAATTTCTTTTTCTGTATTTCCCGGTTGAAATATGAATTTCATAGCATTCTATAACATTCTGTAAATATTTTCAACTATAGTTCGTGTGTAGATTGATTGACTTTATGAAGCTACTTGATATGCAATTAAATTTAAACATGAACTGTTTGTCGAATATTCTGAAGCATTCCCTCTGGAATATAACTGAAGGTAATTATTGATGCACTGTAGACGGCCTCTAATTAAAATTTCAGACTACTCGACATTTAAATCTATTTCAAATTTCCTAAGGAAGTGACATTTGAATTTCAGCATTTAGAACTATCGATAAATATGGAAATAATTTAAAACCAGCAAAAGCTCCCCATCTTTAATTTAATTAATTACTCATTTGACATTTCTAGAGTGGGTCTGAGATAATACTGTTGCATGTCATATTCACAATAAGCGACATTGTAGCATAATAAGAATTAATAAATATGTGCTTTTGATCTATAATGAAGATTCCATCAAGCATTCAGAAAAGTATTGGCAGAGATAAATATATGCTGCATGTGCTATTTGACGTTAAAGTAATACATTATTAAAACAGAAATATGTGTTTAGTCTTTCCATTCAGAATATTGCTATTTGAAAATGAAGTCTCAAAGACTAATTCAAGAAGTTAAATCACAATTAAATTAAACTGTTGCACAGCAAATTTCTTTAAATTGCCTAATTCGAGTGAAAACTAAATATCAATCCGAAAGTAAAATTCATTCCAAAATATCAAAAATGATGCAAACATAAATATTAAATAAGATAATGTAATAAAAAAAATTGTTAAATAAAAAATATTTAAATAAGTTTACAGTAAAATGTGGATCACACATACCTCATCGCCGATCAACGGTGGAATGATCAATGGAAAATTAACGATGGTCCAATTTTTATATGTAGCCAATGTTGCCATTCAGTTGCATTGAAAAATGGTGACAAGAGTTTTTCCAGAATGATGAAGCACACCAGATAAATATTCTTAACTGAATCATACCATAAAAATAATTATAATCATCAATTGAACATTTAGGAATTTACACAAATCTTAAAGCTATAAAAGAATTACTTTCTTAGTAAGTTGCTTGGTTATTAGAAATATTGATAGGAACTTTGTTATATTGGTCAGTTTTCCGGACTAACATTAAAATTATTTATAAAGATTACAGCATTTTTCAGAACATTTACGTGTTTTTCTAAATCAGTACATTTTTTTTGTACTTTTACTACTATATGATATATTTATATCGGACTGTCACGAAAGTACCACTAAAGACCCGCCGTTATGCACGATAAATCTGAGCTGAAAGTTGCCAGCTCAGGTGTCGTCCACGTCACTTGACCATGGTTCAAAATTAAGTGGTCCGTCGCCAAAAGCCCTCGTGTAGCTTAAACAGTGCGACGTTAATAATAAATTAAATCAAATCAAATAACTACTTTGATATATTTTAATCAGAAATTTTAATAATTTATGGCATACACTACACTGCTGGCTACACAAAATGCAACGCCAAGAAGGACCAGAGATGTGACAGCGAAATTATAGATAACATATTGTACAAAGCTTAAACGATTAAAATTACAGCCTCTTTTGACGTGTGGATGTTGACAAAACCTGTAGTTAGTGTACCCGCAATGCTGGCTATAACCGCTGTCCCATACCTCGGCATAGAATTGGTGTGAGGATTTGGATGCATCCTTGGGGGTACAGCAGTCTCCATGCGACTTCTACATATTGCCAAATTTGATATGATGTATTAGCTGTTGGTGTATCTCGGGCCAGCATTTGTGCAAGCAGGGACCATGCGTTTTCGATTGACGATAAATGGCAGAAAAAGCAGACCACGGAAGCAATTCAATCTAATTGGTAAAGAAGAACTCTTGCACATTACGTGCCACGTGTGGTCACGCATTATCCTGTTGGATGATCGGTGATGACAAGCTCTGAATAATTGAGAGGACCATGGTCTATAACACCTCAGAGATGTAGCTATCACTGTTCAGTGTATCAGCAATGCGTACTAGAAAGGTATGGCAGTAAAATACAATACCAGCCCAAACCATGATACGAGGGGCAGAACCACAATGATGATGCAAAAAGTAACAGTTCAGCAGTCTCTCACCTCGGTTACTCAAAACTCGAATCTGACCATCGTGATGTTGCAGGCAGAAGCGAGATTCGTCAGTACACACAATGTCATTCTTTTCCGTTGTGCATATCCACCATTCATCGCATCATTGACAAAGCAAACGTTTATGGTTTTCAGACAAGTTTAGGCACAGCAATGGACGCCTTACTGACATTTCACTGTATTAAATCGGAATCGATAGATACGAGCGGACACGAAATGATGCGTAACATACTGAATCTGCTGTGCCATGGTTCGTGATGTGGTTGCGCAATCCATCATTGTCATGCGCACAATCCGCCTGTTTTCACAGTCAGAGGTGCAACGAGGCGGGAGCGATCGTGCCCGTCTGTTCATCTTTCCCTCTTGCAAACAATGATTACAGACTCGCATCACTGTTGCTCGGTTTCATCCAACACTTTGTACGATTTCCCCAAAGAATAATCGGCCGAATATATGATATAGGCAATTAATCTTCCTCGGTTGAATTCAGAAACTTGGTTAAAAGAGGCTCAATGTCTTTCAAGAAGCATAGGTTAACAGCTTACGCAATGAAAAAAAAATGCCATCTTTCAAATCGACAATCTATTCTTCCTTTATTTAGCGCTTCCGGGTGGCGTTACGTTTATTCGTGAAGTGCATCTACGCTGTAATGCTAATGATTTGCTTATTTCATCACTGCAAACGCATGATGCAAGTTTCACATGGTGTGCATGCTTCCTTCAGGGTGTTGCATTTTGTGTGGTCATATATATATATATATATATATATATATATATATATATATATATACATATATATATATATATATATATATATATATATATATATATATATATATATATATGGCTATATATATATGAGCTATGAGGAGATATATATATATATATATATATATATGAGCTATGAGGATATATATATATATATATATATATATATATGAGCTATGACGATATATATGTATATATGTATGAGCTATGAGGATATATATATATATGATCGTTTATATATATATATATACAATCCTTTTGCCACATTTTAATGAAGGAAACTGTTCACTGTTTGAAGATTCAATTTTCAATTTTCTCAATGCGGTGTTTTTTAAAAATGCTTTTTCGGAAGATAGCATGATTTTTATTTTTTAATAAAATGCTTTAAAAATGCAAATGACAATAAATTAACTAAAAACACACATGAGATATTTTAATTTATTAATAAAAATTTACAAAAGAAATAGGTAATAAACAATTGTTTTGTGTTGTTTTATTTTTATTTTTCTCCAAACTGTTATTCATCTTTTTCATGTGGAAAAAAGGCCCTTTCACTCAACATTTAGTGGAAATCATAAGTATTCTGACATACAATTAGATTATTAACAATTAGATATATTATAACAATTAGAATAATTATAACAATTAGATCGTCTTATTCCGTGAGATTTATTTCTCCTATAATGTGACATGATCTCCGAGAAGAGTATGTCGAATTTAGGGCCCAAGAGGTGCATGTTGCCCAAAGTGAACGTTCTGAATCACAATTATTTCAGTTGACTAAGTGCAATAGTAAAAGTTTGAACTTGTAGTGTACGCTCATAATATCGGATGCTTTAGATTCTTACGCCTTATTGGCTGCTAGAATATCCCACTATATTTCATTGGTCGGAAGAAATGTCTTCTGGCATTACTTCTGTTTTCGCAGAATTCCTCTCTGACGAAGGGAATATATTGTAACTGAATATTAGTTATTCGTGTGTTGTTGAAATAAAAAAAGTTCACTTTTGATAATTATACTATATTATTTTTCTCATCATCACTCCAAAAACTTGTTCAATTCTTAAATAAAGCAATCATCACTCACAACAATGACGAATTGAGATTGAAAAGCTAACTTCATTGAACTTACATATTTTGAAATATTCCTGACATAAGTATGAAAATACTCAATCAATTTCCATGAGAGTATTTCCGTATATGTGAAGTACTATTTGAAGTGAGCCTTTATTTATATTTACAAAAGTAAATGGCATTTCTTTTGCATTTGAAACTTATTGCCATTGATTAAACTTTTGAAATAATAGCTACGTATGAAAAGAAATCCTGAAATATGATAAGTTCTACGCCCAGTTTTGGATTTAATTATACGCTCATTTTATAAAAGTAGTTGCTGCTAAACATCCACTTCGTTAGGTATTTCATGATGTTACATGATTCTATATTGTTTTTCAGTGATTGATATTTACCGTAAAATCCGGCGTATAACACGCGCCCATACTTTGAAGATGCAGTTTTTAATTTTTAGGAGTATTCGCCGTATAACGCGTATCCCTTTTTACGAAGAAATCTGAAATGTACGTGCACAATGCTCTTATGTTTTTAAGTAATTTCTTTGAGGTATAATTTCAAGCATTACAAAAATAATATACTTCTAGAACTATAACCCTTTAAGTTCATAAGAAATGTCATTTCTTTTAAATAAAAAGCATTTCGTTATATGCAGAGGTCCAATTTTTTTTTAATGCTCATGTGTTCTTTTATTTTTAAATCTCTCATTTTTATACCCGACGTATAACACGTGCCCATAAATTTTTATCTTTTTTGTGTATTAAAAGTATGCGTTATACGCCGGAGTTCACGGTATTTCCTATCAACAAACTTTCGATTGCATTGAAAACCATTTTTTTTCTCTCTCTCTTGATTTAAAAATGAAAGATCTTTAATTTTGAAAATCAAAAAACATTTACCATTATACACTTCCATAACCAGGCCCTCTCGGAAACGGTTTCTACAAAACCCCTTTTTGGTGCATATTTATTAAACAAAAGAAACGTCCTTGCTAAATTACAAATCTATAGGTTTAACAGTTTAAAAAAAAGTCAATTTTCCTACAGAAACGGTTCTTAGAGGTTTATAAATCACCACACCATAGATCCTCCCCATGTCCAGCATGAGTAGAGAAATTACTCAACTCTTTATCGAGATGACTCTTCTAAGAGTAACATTTTTTGTTCTTTCTTTTAATTATTTCTCAGGTATTTTTGTAAGAGGTAACGTAGATGTGATAGCATTAAAAGTGTTTCGATGAAATCCTTATATTTATTTGAATTTTCATTAACTTTTCGGCATCGAAGAATCTGATTTAACACTTTACAGCATGCACATATTGTTTTTTATTATCAAAGAAAAAGTGTGTTTACCACATTCCAATTCTTAAAAGTTATTTTTAACGTTAACTTCTCCATAACCATTTGAGAAACAATTGCTAAAACCAGTATTTAGAACCCAAGAAGAATCCTGTTTAGCAAATTTCCAGTCCTTAGGTCTGTAACTTTTGAAAAATAACGGCAGCGTATTCTTGGTTAATTTAATATGGAATTTATTTACCTCACAACTATTGAATATTATTTACTAAATGATACATTAAAGTTATAAAACATAATTTTAGATTATTAGAGTCAAATATTTTGTGAGAGGAGTATTCGTTGGCCACCACTCCCGTGTAAGTTCAAAGCATCTCTCCTCTCTCATCTTCCGGTCGACGGTGTTCGATTCCTCGGGGGTCAAAAAGGGGTTGCGCTGCAGCTGCAAGATGCACGTGTGGGTGTCGGGTCCACCAAAGATTTCGACCACTGCTGGAAGTGGCTACGTTACATCTCTAATAGTCTGAGAAAAATTATTTTTATCTCTAACTGCGCTTCAATCTCCGCCTTCGGGATTCGATTTCTACACAACCCGTTTTTAGGGTAACATTACTCAACAAAATAAACATGCATGTCGAATTTAAAGCCTGTAAGTCTAATAATTCTGAACTTAGTAAGTGGGTGTGTATTTGGGAGTATGTTGGCATCTCCAATACAGTATATGTAGATTGGTGAATCGAAATTGAACACGGGACATAAGAAATACTTTAAAAAATCGTCTGATACATCATATTTACTTTCCCAAAATGAGAACAAACTTTCAATAGTTTTCTTTATGAATAATGCGATTACTAGTAAATCTTAAATTTAATCTTTGTTAGTTCTTTTTTCAGTTCTAACTGTTAGTTCACAATCTCCTTACACATATATAAATTTTAGTTCAAATTTTCAATCGTTTATAAAATATTTTCTATTTTTCCATATCCTATATATATATATATATATATATATATATATATATATATATATATATATATATATATATATATATATTGGGCTTCTAATCCAAAGGTCGTTGGTTCAAATATCCTCTGGGATGGTCTAATGGCTGAGAATGTAATTTCTCCTTTTTACTATACCTTTTTTTACAATAATTAAATTTATTTAATGAATAAATAATAAGAAACCAAAAATAGTCCAACACCATAAATAGAAAGAAAAATGAAAGGAAAATCGGTTTATGTTTTGTTATATATTATTGTGATTCTGACATATGTATATACATATTTATATTAACTGTAATTATTTAATAAGACTGAAGCTAATAACTTTTTTTGATGACATGAGTAGGAATTGACTTAAAAAACTATTTTTTTATAATATTACTTGTTTAAAAAATTAATTTTGAAGATAGAATAAATGCTAAATCGTATACTAAAGTTTTAGCTTAGTGCATAAAGAACATTAATAACAAACATGTCAACATTATTTACCTATCACTGGAGACAATAATTTAAGTGAAATAAAAGAGAAATTAGAACAACACACTTAAAGGATTTTAAACTTTTTCTGTCTTTCTCAAACAGTTCTGTTGTATATTAATTGAAATGCGAAGATTCCTAAGTGGAAGGTATTTGAGTTCATTAAGCGAGTGTAGTGAAACTTTGGCAAATCGCCCAAACATGTAATTTATAACAAATGAGTTTTTTTTTAGATCAAACCCCGAGGCAGTTATTAAGATGGATGTTGGTGGAGATGGCCATCCATTGTTCCGCTTAATAACCATGTTAATTACATTTAATATATTTTAAACCGATATTAAGCCTGATGTAATCTTTAAATTAATTTTGATTTTGTGGCTTCCTGCTTAGATTTTTTAAGGAATTGCAATTAATTATTTATTTATATGTATAAAATCTTATTCAAACTGAAATAATTATAAAGCTATTTAATTAACATGGCTAATTATTTTGCAATAAAATTATTTCTTTATTGGGAAATGCAATGCTTTTGCATTGAGTTTAACAAAAAATTAAAAAAATATATAGCCTTGCAACTCGAATATTTGCTTTAATTATTATGAGTTATTTCTGCTTATGTACATACAATTATTAGTTGTACAAATAAAAAAAATGTATTTATACTGTAACCCAAGGGTGTCAAAATCAAAGGCGAACTTCTGTGAAACAAAGTTTAACTTTAAGTGGTTTGTTTAAAAAAAAAAAATTGATGCTCTTAGAGACGTAGGTTTATTTCAAATAATACATCATCATAAGCATACATAAAACAACAAGAAAATTAAAGGCTGTGGATAGCCTAATGGTTAGAGCACCGGACTCCAGACCGGATGGCCTGGGTTCGATGCCCGTACCGCGAAATACCTTCCGAGTACGTGCTCGTTAAATCAACGGGTCTGAAAGTCTTATTGGCTGAACCACAAGTGCAGAGAACTGGAGAAAATTTCCCTCCACTTCAGTGCTCCATCCCTAAATTGGGAGGAGAAGGTAGATGGTGGTGCCATCTATCGTCCCTTAAGAAACTTCATAGACCTACATTGTGCTGTCACCTGTTTGGTGCTCAAGGCTAAGACCAACGACAGGCGTACATCTAGGCCAGTGATTCTCAAAGTGGTCTATATAGAACCCTAGGGGTCTATGATGACTTGCAAGGGGTATACGCTATCGAAAAAATAATTTGGGGGTCCATGAAGTGTAAATGGGTGTCTATAGTAGCGGCTTTTATTAAGCGAGATCGTGACTTTAATCTTTACAAAAAAAATTGATCTAATGAAAACCAGATTTGACCAATTTGACTGATTTATTTACTAAATTTAGAGAGGTTAATTTGTGGTTACTAGGTGGCAGAGCATAAATTTTACTAAGACAAGGACCATTACATGTCATAATACAATAGAAACTGATCTGAATAGGCCCTAACGAGGATCTTAAAATAAAGTTTAGAAACGTATGTCAGCAAATTTGGTTTTAAAAAGACATACCTGTTATTTGTCGCGAATTATGGAATATCGTTACAAAGTTTTTAGTTTCTTTTCCTAGTGAGAGGGAGTTTCAGTGAATGTGTCTATCTCAAAAACAACCAAACTAGACACTTACTAACAAAGGAAATTTAGGGTTAAACCCGACTATTGATATTAAATCTTGAAATTTTTCAATTCAATAACCAGTTTCTTTCTTCTCATTAAAAGCTTTTATTTTTTGTTCAGATATTTTATGTATTAATTTAATTTTAATTTAATTCATTAACATGTGCTTCTTAAGTTATATAAACGCTATACTTCTCTACAGTTAGGAATTTAATTCATTCTTTTATATAAAATAAGTAGTACATGCTGTCAAAAAGATATTTAAGTTGATAAATTTGCAAAAATTCAACATTAGGTATAAGCAGGGGTCTACACGAAACCAAAAAACATGACAAGGGGTCTATGAGACAAGGAAGTTTGGGAATCTATGATCTAGACCATTGGCAGGATGAATTTCGTGGACCTCGATCTGACTATGTCAGACAGGTGGCATGAGCAACAACAACAACAGAAAAAATTAATCTTTACGTCCTGACACTCGACATCTCTTCTCTTCTACTACCTTTCCTATTTCGAAAGAAATCTTGTTCGCTGTGATAACCTTTAAAACTGAACGTCATTAATACTATTTCTAACAAGAGACTTATTTTCTCTCGTAACCGAAAATAATTACTCACACCTATTAGTATTTCGATACAAGAAAAAAATTTCATTTGTGAATTTTCGAGTATTTTCAAACATGGCTGATGAATATTTGTGAAATTCAGAAACACTAATTTCAATGAATTTTGCCTTGAGATTTGAGTCGCACTGAATCTCGATCCCCTGTATTTGAATATGGCTGGATACTGAGTCTATACTAAGAGAAGAAAAACAAAAAAATTCCAAAAAATTAAAATCTTTAAACCTTGTTTCAAAATCAGTTCTAAGATTAGAATTTTTTTTTCGTATTTTTCACACGATGCAGTATCACTTAAATATTTATTCATGCTGCATGTCGGAAAATGTGTTAAAAAAATCTTCACTTTTTTCGAAAGATCATACATTATTGTGTGCTAATATATTGGCCGTGCCACAAACACGTTCGTTAGGCCGTGAGCTTGACACCCCTGTTGTAACCTGTACAACAATTATAAGACGAAATAATATAACTTGCATTAAAAGAAATTCATAGTAATATTCTTTTTTATCCCCTTCCCGGCTTTTCCCGTCCTGAGCTCACTATGCACTATGTACTATTCTGGCTTATCTCGAGTGTACGTCAGACACACTAAAATTTACCCTTTGAAATCGGTTTCGAATAATTAAAAAATACCACTCAGTGGAAATTGCTGCGAAAAAAGTATGCTCTTTTGCTGAGTACCCCCCTCCCTGCGCGTATGTCTGAAAGGCACTTTGTTGACTAAATTCCCCCAACATAGAAGAAAACTAACTCAACACGCTGATGCTTAACCCTCCAACTGAACAGAACGGATTTTCCGCCCTACTAGAGAGGCTTCGAAAATGGACTGCACGAATTTTTCTGCCTTCAAGTAACGTTTTCAAAAAGCGGATTAGCCGCACTTTTCTGAAATCCTTCCCCTCCTGTGTTGTTGTTGTGGCTAATGCCACCCGTCTGACGTAGTCAGAACGAGGCCCAAGAAATTCATCGTGGCATGGGCAAGAGGTACGCCTGTCGTTGGCCTTGAGCACCATACAGGTGACAGTGCGATTTAAGCTCAGTGAAACTTCCCCGAAGGGACGATAGATGGCGACACGACCTCTATCTCCACCTCCACAATTTCTGCAAGTGAACTGAAGGGGAGGGAAATATTCTCCAGTTCCTGCGCTAGTGAATAAGCCCACAAGACTACGGACCCACTGATTTAACGAGCACGTACTCGTGTGCACTCGGAGGGTATTTGGTGACATCGAGCATCGAACCCAGGCCTTCCGGTCTGGAGTCCGATGCTCTAACCAATACCCACGGCCCTCCTTCCCTTTTAAGGTTTAACATCTTGAAAGATAATGAGGGACGGGAGGAAGCAACACAGCAGGAGTTGTATGGCTGCAGGGAACCCCGTGTTTGACCCCCCAATTGTAAAAAATCGGGGAGAAATTTCTTACAACCCAATAAGTGTTTCTGTGCTAGCTTGTATTTTAAAAGTTTCCAAAAGTCCCAACGCATAAGTAAAATACCCCTTTTGTTTCATATTAATTTCAAACTGTAGTTGGGCTCAGGGCAATCTGCTATTATATATAGTTAGACAAATTATCTTTTTTTAAGTATATTCTTTCGCTTCATTTTTCTTATTCAAAGCTTTCAGTTTTTGAAACATGATTATTTTATTATAAGATACCGAAAAAATTAATAAAACATCAAACTCTTTAAAATTTGGAACCTTTTCAATTTTCCAAACACTAAAAATGAATAAATTTAAACTTCATCAAATCATTTGAAACATTTTCTTACACTTTGATAAAAATAATAACGAAAAAAAAAAAACTAATTAAGATTCATTAGTTTTTTTTTTTTTTTTAGATTTCAAAGCCTATGTGTTCAGGGAAGTTTAAGTACAGTGCCTGGTTATATATTGTTAAAATACACCGAATTATATTTGAATTTTAAGTGCTTGAACTTCAGTTTACATCAAAGACAACATGAATGAAGATTTTCACACATTTTTTTATAACTTGAATGTTTGAATAAATGGTAATCAAAATATACGGAAACATTTACAGTAGACATTTATGCATATAAATAAACATAAAAATCAATTTTAAATTCGAGCTATTGAAAAACATTCGAATTATATATTGTTCAAAAATATCTATTTATACAAAAATACCTCAACATTTATCTTTTTAAAGGCTAACTGAATAAGTAATTAAAATCTGGATATGTTTTGAAATCTCGACCTTATAAAGCTAGAAATTTTATGTTAGAGATTCCATTTGAAATTTCGAAAAAAATGCATCGCGCAGTTAAAAATTATTTACCATAAGTTTTAGCAATTGTTTGAGTATAATAAAAATTTCAAATTTTATTATATAGCTTCTTTGGTATCTTTTAATATATTTCGGCCGCGGTAGACAAGTGGTATAGGTATCGGAACGTGGCTTGCTTTGTCGCGAGTTCGGAGCCCAGTACCACTAAAGACCCGCCGTGTAGGGCAGCGATGCACGTTAAATCTGTCGAGAGCTGAATCGTCCTCCCGTTGGTGTGGTGGGGTAGTTAGGAGGGGGAGGGGTGCCAGCTCAAGTGTCGTCCACGTCACTTGACCATGGTTCAAAATTACGTGGTCCGTCGCCAAAAGCCCTCGTGTAGCTGAACAGTGCGACGTTAATATTCAATCATTCATTTAATATATTTGGAAGATTTCATACAATTCGGTTGAAAACCCCATGCTAAGAGCAAAAAATATACTAAAAATTGATGAATATACAATTACAATAAATTCTTACATAGAGAAGCAAAACTCAGAAGCTAAAGCGTAGGAATAAAAATTTTGAGTATATCTGAAGTAGTTTTCGAAATATTTATTTTAAAGTTTAGAAAATTTGTGTGCGTTATGTTATACTTGATATCAATTAAATGGTTAAAATAATGTGGTTAATATTAGTCATGTAATCGTTTGATGACACATTCATATACTAATAAAAATTATCATGGTCATTGATGCGAATGTCAAGAATTTTATGTAATTTTAAATTCAGATATTAAGATATTGATTTAGAAAATATAAAACGACCATCTAAAATACATGAAAAATGCAGTCTGCAATAAAATGATTTTGACAAACAAAATCTAGCATTTTCACTTACTATGGCAGAGCCGGCTTAGTCAGGGGCGATCTGGAAAACAGAGAGAGAACCGCGGTTTTGATGGATGCCGCCTAGCTTTTAAAGCTCCCAGGAAAAATTATATATATATATATAAATTACAAATGCAAAAATAAATCTTGTAATTTTCCATACATTTTTATAACAACGAATTGTGGAATTAGCTTCCAATACATTGTTGTGTTTGACAATATGTAAGGTAACCAACCCTACTTTAGATAGATTTGTACTACTTTTCGTAACCGTATTCCTTTTAAAATTAATTCATGCAGCCGAAATACACCTTTTGCACCCTTAGAAATTAAGGGTTAATTATTAATTTTAATTAATGCAACTTGTGAAATGTTCATAATTAACCATTTCCGTCTAAACAGTTTACATGAAAAAAAAGTTTGGACTCCCTCATTCATTAGGGATTTATATAAGATTCTAACATTAAATTTTATTTTTCACCGAATAGGATTGAGTGAAAGTGTATAGTGCTTCCACACCACAGGTCTGGGGCTCTATTAACGGGCTTGCCAAGGTCGACTCTGCCGTTCATCCCCGCTACATTGGGTCGATAAATGAACCAAGCTTGCTTCGGGTCTTAAACACTGAAGGTCTCTCTTCAGACAGACCACCAAATCGGGACATCTGTTCATGCACCTCAGCGTCCAATGGTCACGTGTATTATGATGGGCACAGTAGTTCCTGGCTCTCATGGATTGTTGTGCTTCTGAGTTTGAGTCTTAAGTTTGAGGATTACCTCACTTTTTTGGGATACCTTAAATAAACATGTATTTCCACTCATTTGCAATTAAACATTTTTCTTTCAATTACGTTTATTTCAGAAGGAAGTTTCATTTTTCAAATGTATTTGCTTAATAACATGTATTATTGTGTATTATATTAAAAATTTGATCAATCCAAAATTACATGTTTTTAGCTCCTCTAAAAGCTTTTAGGATTTTACAACTGATCTTACAATCCAGTAGATAGTAGTATATTTAAAATGATAAGGACATTTTTACGACTGTGTGAGCTGTTATGCCTCGTTTATAAATATAAAAAATTGCATTCAGCTACAGTTTTTAAAATGTACAGAAATAAGTGGAGCAACAGGATACTTACATATTATGAATAGTTTTGACTGCAGTAAGATATATTTATATTTCAGTTTCTTTTACAATTTGAATAGAAGTTGTAAGCCATTTTGCGAATAGTTTGATATTGAGTATAAACCCATAGGCTGTTTAATATTGTAAAGTGTTTTACTTTGATACCAGCACACATTAAAATAAGGCTCATTTGCAGTTATATGATCAGCTTCAGTGATATTTAAATTTTCAAAAATAGTCTACACGTACGAAAACATTCTTTCACAACCGCACACCACATCTCTCATACTGTATCTTCCCTACAGCAGGAAATATTTGTGTATACTGAAAAAATTTAATACAGGATACATTTCCAAGTGTTAAATTTGTTTTTAAAATTTGGTATGAATACATTGTGGAACTGTCTGTTAACTTCACGGAACAAAATTGTTTTAAGTGTACTGTTTTGAAAGACAAGATTAATTAGGAGAACTTTTCTCACAATAGAATTTGTAATGACTGAATTGTGTGAAAATGTAGTTATCGATGTGTGACATTTTTTCTTGTAATAAAAGAAACAGAAAGATAAGAAATTTAACTTGAGTAGAAAATGGTTAGAAGTACTGTCATGCGCATTTGAAGAAGTATATCCCCCATTAAAATTAAAAATTATTGACTGAATGTGTGTTATGTCCATCACAAATGCCGATGTAGAAAAGGAATTTTTATTTAATACAAGATATTCGAAAAAGAGAACACTAGGAAGGAAAATTCAAATTTTTTCCGAAAAATATTCAGTTAACATAAAAATATCTTTTATATGATTTTAATTAAAATAAACTAAAAAGTATTGAAATCCTTTTATGCTATTTTAAATTAAAAATATAACTGAATAGAGAAAGATCGGTTTTATTTCATAAATATAATCATTGTATGTAATATTTATTGTGTTATTGTTTAAAAATGAGATAGGGCCTTTGCTCTTTTACCTCATTACTTTTTTAAAAAACAGGAAAGTGAGCGCGTTTTCTTACTCTCATATTCAAAAATGAATACAGGATGCTTTTTTCTGGGTCAAATCGCAGTACCAAAAAATATATATATATATATATTTTAATTTTTAAAAAATGACAGAAAAATAAATTTTCTTTGAAGAAAATATAATTATTTTTCAACTTCTAACATACTATTTATTTCATTTTTTCCTCTTTTTTTTTTTTTTTTACCTTTTATTTCGTTTTTAATTTTACTGTGACTGAACATATAGAGAAAGAAACACCATATCTTTCAAAGAGGATTGATCAAGAGAGGATATCTACGCTTTCAAAAAGATTGCCCAAGGCAACTTAACAGCTAGCTGTAAACGATTGATCTTTTAGTTCTTAATTTTCAAAGCGACCGAACTGGGTCGTAAAATTTTCCCCGTTCGACCTCCCAAGTTCTAAAAGGGGGAAAGGAAAAAGTCTGTTGCATTTCTGAAGGGAATCGCAAAATAAGAGTTAAACGCTTTCGGAATAACTTTTCAGGAGGAAGGTATCCAGTTAGAGGGTTAAAGAGAGCCAGTAAAGGGAAGAAGTAAATAAGAAGGGCCGTGGGAAGTCTAGTTATTAGAGCATCGGACTCCACACCGGAAGGCCTGGGTTCGATGGCTGATGCCACCAAATACCCTCCAACAACACACGGAGTACGTGCTCGTTAAATCAGTGGGTCCGAAGGCCTTGTGGTCTGAATCACGAGTGTAGGGGACTGGAGAATATTTCCCTTCCCATTAGTTCCATGCGTAGATTGTGGAGGTGGATATAGATGGTGGTGCCTTTGGGGAATTTCACCGAGCTAATACGTACTGTCACCTGTATTGTGCTGAGGGCTAAGGCCAACGACAGGAAAACTTCTAGTCCCTTGCCACGATGAATTTCATGGGCTTCCATCTGACTACAACAGACAGGTGGCATTAGCTACAACAACAGTAACACAACATGTTTAATACATACACTAATGGCCACCGTAAATGCAACACCCTGAAGGAAGCATGCAAATACCATAAAATTTACAATATGCATTAGTGGAGGTGAGATATGCAAATGATCAGAATTTCAGCGCAGGCACACATCACTCACGTCTGTGGTGTCACCTCAAAGCGCTATTTAAGGCTTGGAGATTTCAACGATTTCAAGTTCGGCAATTCTGTTTTTCTTGTGTGTTTTTTTCAAAAAACAATCAGTTATGTCTCGTAGAAAACAGCGATCAGCTTTTGATCAAGTACCCGAGTTCGACAAAGGAAAGATAGTGGCCGAACGAGATTGTGGATTATCTTTCAGGAAAAACGGTAGTCGTGTTGGACGAAAACAAACAACTGTAATGCGGATACGTGACCTTTGGATGCAAGAGGGTACGACGGACCAACGTTGTTGATCGCATCCACCTCGGTGCACCACTTCACGTGAGGACAGGGAAATTGTGCGCATGGCAGTGGTGGATCACTCAGTCACATCACGAACCGTATCACAGCACATTGAGTCAGTAACGCATCATTCAGTGTCTGTGCGTTCCATTCGATGCCGTTTACAGCAGAGTGGTCTGTCTGCAAGACATCCCTTGCTTGGTCTACCCTTGACGCAGAACCACTGACGTCTCCACCACCAATGTTGCGATGAAAGAAGGATTTGGATTGCAGAATAGAATAAAGTTGTCTTTACTGACGAGTCACGCATCTGTCTGCAACACCACGATGTTCGGATTCGAGTCTGGAGACACCGTGGAGAGAAATGCTGAACAGCTGCGTTATGCACCGCCACACTGGTCCTGTACCGGGTATTATGGTATGGGGTGGTATTGGATATCACTCTTGCACTCCTCTAGTACGCATTGCCGGTACTTTATACAACCAGCACTAAATCTCCAAGGTGTTGGATACAGTTGTCCTTACTTACCTTCAGGGCTTGGATACAGTTGTCCTTCCTTACCTTCAGGGCTTGGCTACCGCCATACTTCAACACGATAATACGTGACCACACGTGGCATGCATTGTCCAAAGGTTCTTCGTGAATCACCAGTTTGAATTGCTTCCCTGGCCGGCTCGCTCTCTGGATGTTTCGCCGATAGAAAACATGTGGTCCATGGTTGCTTCACGGTTGACCCCGATTACGCCCCCAGCTGCCACACCAGATCAACTTTGGCACCGTGTGGAAGCTGCTTGGTCTGCTGTACCCCAAGAACACATCCAAAGTCTCTTTGAATCAATGCTGATGTGCAACAATAATATATAACATTTAATTTCTTATTTATATTTTTATCCTCTAGGTCCTTATGAAGAAGAAGAATTTAAATTTAAATCATTTACGTTTCAATTTATATATTACTGATATAAATAAATACATCAATAGTAATTTAATTTATATTACTTGATAAATAATGCGAAAGTAATAATAGTACCAAAACTAGCAAAAATTAATAGCAAACTCATCATAGTAATACACTATTTCTCTAGTTTTTTTTAATTATTCATTTTAACAAGCAATTTAGATCTAAGACTTTTAAGGGGGAAAATGCATGTTAGTTACAAAAAAATACATACATTTTCAAAACGTTTTGACTGTTTCATGTGCTAAACTTTTGGCAAGAATAATGCACTAGAGGGAAATAATTACAAATATTTTAAATAAACCTCTCAAAACTATAAATATTGAGCAAAAGCTGATACATATTAATAATATTAAATATTTTTTCAAGTAAAGGGTGTCCATTTTTTTTAAAAAATACGTGGTACATATTTTGTACCACCACGCTTCAAGCAGCATGATAGTTCTGAAAAAATGCATTTTTCTTCCCTTGGCACTGTGAAATACATTCATTCTTTTACAGTTGGAAAATAAATAAATTAACTTCTTCAACTTATACAGTAATTCATACAATATATTAAAACATTTAAATTTTTCATAATCTAACGTTGCAAGATTAATTTTAGTTTAGTCAAAATTTACCTAATGTTAGTTTCAATTTCAAATATTCTATTCTATACATCATTTTATTTTGCATAGTTTTTATTTAGTTATATTATATACCAAGTGTATTAGTTGCATTTAATTTTTCCTGAACACGAGCGGTAGCTTACTCAGGACATTTGTATAATTTTGTGTGTATGTACTATTATTAAATAAATATTATTATTATTTTTAAAAATGTAACTTATAACAAATCTATCTACCACTATAAACATGTCCATTATTGAGTAAAAATAAGTAGAATGCGTTATGTATTTGTAATGAAAATTGCCTTCAATAACGTGGTGGTACATTTTTTGGACTCTTATGTTTTCATACTAGTAATGCACATGTGAGCTACTAATTATTGCAATATTGACTTATTTAGTTACATAATATATATACTTATCTCATGTGTATCAAATATCACAGGGATCACTTTCATTTACACTTCAAAATACACAAGACAATAACTTCAAAAAAATACCCCTCAACAGTCTCATAAAATGAACTGCTGCCTAATCCCATTGCATACAATGAGCTCTTGACATCTGTTGGAAACTTGAGATACTGCTAGCAGTTGACTTCTGCGGTGATTCGGATAATGCACCATCAAGCATCAATTTCTGAAGCATTTAAAAAAATAGTACGTTTTATGTACTACCACGCAATAAATGAATAAAAAACTTGTGATACAACATATGTACCACCAAGCACGAACGAGTTAAGGACTATAATTAAATTCTACAAATATATTCATATTGCTCCATAGTAAAAAAATGTATAATAATAACATATCCTGATATATTTTATATTACAAATATCAGTGATTTATAATTGTTATTAATGAATTCAGAGTTTATATCTTAGATAAGTGGTTCCTAACCCTCGGGCAGCGGACCCGTTACCTGTTCATGGATCAAGGTTGCCCAAAGAACATTAAATTATTACCGTTTTATTAACTTTGGTGTATTTCTCCCCAGGTTTGTACGACTTTCCAAGGAAATTATTTCACTTTGTATTAATGTTTTGATGTAACTGTATATTATTCTGAAGGCATATTTAAATACAATTAAATTAAAATTTTTAAATTAAAACAATCTAAATTATAAACAATTAAAATCCCACTCTTAGCGGACCATGGCGGTAGAACGGTTGAAAATAATTACTTTTGACTACGTATTCAAACAAAAAAAAAAACAGCATGATTAATTTTAGTAAATAACGTAATAATTAGGTTCATTGGAATGAATTAACATAATTTGTAAATTTGTTGTATTTAAAAGACTCGTGTTTGTAAAAACAATTAGAATATTAATACATAATATATCATCAAAGAACATAACTAAAATGTGAATAGCATGTGACTATAAACCATTTTAATGAAGATAAACTAGTTGTAATTAATTTGAGTACAACGAATAAAAAAACTGTGCCATTTAAAGATACATTAGAGCCCCAAAGTTACATTTATCGCCATTTGCTTATCAAGAAGAAGAATTATTTCAAGTAAAATCTCTTAGGGGGCTAAAATTATAAAACGCCGCAAAATAAGTGTTTTTTTAAATAATTACAAGCTTCTATTTAACTTGCAATGTAAAATGTTCGGGTGGAATCTTGCAACTCAATTTGAGGCTGATGTCTTCAAACGATTGAGCTGAAATTTTGTACATATGATTAGTGTCGATGACAATGCATGTTTGGGACCATTTATATTCCGATATCACAATTAGTTAAAATATAAATTTATTAAAGTAATTTGCTTGGGTGGAATCTTGCAACTCAATTTTGAAGCTGATGACTTCAACCGATTGAGCTGAAATTTGATATACTCGTTTAGTTTGGATGACAATGCATGTCTGGATGATTTATATTCCGATATCGTAATTACTTAAAAAGTTATTAGATGAAGTCATTTGTTCGGTTGGAATCTTGCAAATAAATTTTGAAGCTGATATCTTCAATCGATTGAGCTGAATTTTTATATACATGCTTAGTTTGGATGACAAAACATGTTTTGCCGATTTATATTCTGATATTGACCTAGTTACAGTAACGATCATGTTCAGGTGTTAAGGTGAGCATATTTACTATACAACAAGTGTCAACCAGGACCGTAGTTCAGATGGTAGAGCACTCGCTTAGCATGCGAAAGGTATGGGGATCGATAACGCGTGCCTCCAATCGTTATTTTTTCCTTTAAAATATATTTGAAAATCATTTGATTTGTATAACGAGATATTTTACAATACTTCTCTTTGTACACGTGCAAATTATGCTATATTACAAGCTTTTATTTATTTTGCAATGTAAAATATTCGGGTGGAATCTTGCAAGTCAGTTTTGAGGCTGACGTCTTCAAACGATTGAGCTGAAATTTTGTATACGTGTTTAGTTTCGATGACAATGCATGTTTTGACCATTTATATTCCAATGTCGCATTTAGTTAAAAAGATATTAATGAAAAACCTTTTACGGCTGTTAGCTTTTTATTTCGCTGATCAGCTTATCGGATTGAGCTTAAAGAATTTTCTATTTTTCGACCTTTTTTGCAAAAGCATCTGATTACTTTTTTCAAACTGAGACACACAATAATTACATAATCAGAAAGATCACTTATTTTCTTCTATACGGTATAAATCTTTTTTAAGAATAATGATAATTTATTTTTTTTATGATTTTTTCCTAAAATAATGAGAGAAAATCGATGTGTTTTCATGAAAATGATTTCTAAATCATTCCGTATGAATTTCTTTTTTGCTTTTTTCGTGTTAATATTCGGCACTAAGAAAGTTCTGGCGTTTTTCTTTCAGAATCAGTCATTTAAAAAATAAAATGACGAAAACTTTTTTTACGATTTTTCAAAATACTCAAATTTTCAATAAAACATTTTAAAACCGTTATTTTTAAAGATAATCGCACGAAGCTTTTTTATCGTTTGTAGAAGAGTATTATCCAAATTCTGCACAAAGATTGAAAAATTGACTTAAAATTACAGAGTTAAAATTTTTCTTGTGTTTTTCGTTTTTAATATAGTATTACAGTAAAAGCAAAAAACAAAAACAAAAAAATCATTTAATATTTTGATTAATTTTGCTTTGTCTATTTTAGTTTTGTTTTACAGCGTGTTTACCCTCCCCTCCCCCAAACATTATCCTCTTTTTGTGGCCCGAGTTTAATATATATCATATGTACGTGCCCAGGCGGGAAAAAAAGATTAAGTACCCCTGAGCTAGCCTATTCGATATTAACAGGCAAACAACCTTACAACAATGATGCGTTGAATGAGACGAACAGACTGAGAAACTTGTCCAGCAATAACTAAAAAGTAAAAAAAAATTAAAAGTAAATAAAAGCTTTTTTTTAAAATTAAGCTTTTATTTAAATGCTCTGAAAAGAATAAAAAAAATTTACTTTAAAACTTTTAATGCTATCAACTTATAACATCATTGCACAATTTATAATATAAAAGCTTGTCGCGAGATTTACCTGTGTAGATAAACAAGAGAATTAAAGAACTTCATCTGATTAATTTTAATTTTGAAAATTTTCAAGCTAAGTAAATACGAGTACTTAAATCTCGCGACAAGCTTTTATATTATAAGTTGTGTAATGACATTATAAGTTGATAGCATTAAAAGTTTTGAAAGAAAAGTTTATTTTATTCTTTTCAGAACATGTAAATAAAAGCTTGTTTTAAAAAAAAAAGTTTTTTTTTACTTTTAATTTAATCATCTTGATTATTTTGTGTCAAAACCATTTCACTTTTTATTAAAACGGTACATGACTAATGTATGTACTTAAAATTAGAATTTACATTTTTAATCCTTTATCTTTATACAACCTTTGATAATAAAGTTCAGTGAAAGAAGTCAGAACGGCCGATCTGAAAACATTGGCGCAACAAAACGCTAAACATGCGCAGCGGCAGGTGTTGATCATCTGCCACCACCGTTGTTCAGTTGCGCGTCGTTTGCGTTCCGTGTAAGACATGCTTTACAAATTCCCTGTTTAGAACAAGAAAATGAACGAACAGAAGATCAATTCAAAGATTTATTTTAAGCTTGTCAAGACACCGACGGAAACTTATTCGATGCTGGTACTTGTTTATGATGATCAAGCACTGTCCATGAGATATGTGTAGAGTGGTTCGCCCGTTTTCGAGAAGGCCTGGAAAGTGTTAGTAGTGATGGGAGGCCGCCGGCCTCTGAGATACACTTTTAATTTTTGCATTTGCCCTGTTTACAGGAAATAGGGATTACACAGGAATGTGGGTGCGTCGAGGTTCAACGAACCTCATGGCCGGCAAGGTTGTGTTCTTGCGCGGACTGTTGAGTCCAATCAGAGTGGTAGATTTAACGGTAATGAATCCGTTGCGGATTCTTTTCGAAGAAGTGCGGTCAGCTTTAAAAGCACGTACATGCCATTTCTCGAGGCTTTTTCCCTCTTACATCTGCCAGAAAAAAACCTCCCGTCTGGAAGCGAACTCGCTGCCCGGGTCACCCTTTCGTGCACTCCTTTCCTCTCAGGTAAGTACCACCCTTGTAAATTTTAACGTAGTTTCGAATATGTTAATCAATAAATATAATTGTTTACCACTATACGATCAGTATTGATGAGTTTCATTAATTTATTATTTAAAATTAATTTTAACTTAAGTCATGATGCGATGTTAAATTGAGAAACTGGGTTTAAATTCATAGAAATTAAATGAATCAACTTTAGCGTCGCATTATCTGGTGCCATGACCAGTTGTCGAATTTTTTTTTTCTTTGCATCATCTGATGCCGTGAATTTTTTTCTTTTCATAAACGAGATATTGGGTCACCGAATGAAAATATTACTTCATCTGTTAAACATGTAAATAATTTTTTTTTATTGTGTGCTATTGTGTTTTGATTGTATTATTACTCAATTTTTCCAGTTGTGAAATTTTTTTTCTCGTAGTTTTTTTATTATTTAAATACTTGGGGATGTTTTGCAAGCTACGACTTCAAAAAAGACGGCGACGACGATGTGGTAGGTACTGGTGCGTTTTCTTTTATATTGACGTGAATTTTTTTTTCTCATATATGTATTTACGCGAAAGTCGATTGGTTAAAAGTTTTATTTAATTTTCCGAGATTATGAATTTTCTCTTACCCTGCACGAGTGCTTGAATCCAGTTGTTTTAGTTAGAATTTAATTGTTTCCGTTGCAATTAAATCTCGTTAGAAATTTTGTTTTAATTTTTTTTTAAACATGCCACGTACGCGACAATCCGACCCCCTTTTGACGCAGATGGCGTCTGAAAAATTTAATCTAATTGATTTGATCCCGATGTATGACGGAGGTGAATCGTTGAGAATACGTAGGTTCCTGGAGAAAATCAATGATGTTGCAAATTTAGGCAAGTGGTCTAACGCCGAGAAAGTCACTATTCTGCAACTGAAATTAGCGTGAATAGCTGAAGAATTTTTTTTTATCCGACCCAACCCACAGTAATTTTACAGAATTCAACGATGTCGCTAGAGTTCTTATTTCGAGATTTGAGAGGACCGTTCCGTTGTCCACGCGGCTTCAGCTATTTTCATCATGCATTCAAGGTTCATCTGAAAGCGTGCAAAAATTCGCAGCACGCATCAACAAACTAGGAACACAGATATTTCATTCAAGTAATACAGCTCAAAACACGGATGCGCGGAACGCTAATGATCAATTGTTACAGTTCCGTTTTATCAGTGGTTTGCGAAACGATATTCGCAGATTCGTTTTGGCACGAGACCCCAATAATCTAGAGGAATCGATAAACGCTGCGTTGATAGAAGAACAAACTGTTAAACTGAATCAAATTGCAAATGACGAGAGAACTGGCTTGTCGCCTTTACAAAAAGAAACATCGGTCATTTCGGCATTGACAAATGAGTTAGAAGAAATATATTTAAGGATCGAGTGTTTACAAGAGGCCAGTTCAGTTACGGCTCGCAAAATAGGTGGGGGTCTTTTTCGCAGAAGGGAGACTGTCTTCAAATGTTTTTATTGTGGCTTTGAAGAACATAAGCAAGCGGAGTGTAGAAAGAGAAGGGCGGAGGAACGCAAAACCAATTACCAACCTCCCTGGGGAAACGCCGCGGGCGAATTTTCTGTTTTCCGTCAACCAAACACTCATTCTTTCGACCAACGACGCGTCCATTTCCACGAATCGGCTTTTCGCGATAATTACGCAGCCCCCAGGCATTCGGCAAACGTTTCACAGAGCACTTCCCGTGGTAGAGGAGACGTAACTCGTTTCAGACGCAATACGAGAAATGGTAATTTAAATTTCCGTGGAGAAAGCCGATTTTAGATATTACACAGTTGGTAGAAAAACAGTTTTCTCCTATAAAACCTAGAGACAATAATTTTGATCTACCAATCGTCAGCGCTAGTGTGCAGGGATTCTAGATTCAGAATTTTAATTGACACAGTGCGTCTGTTTCATTAATGTCCAATTCACTTTTCACTAAAATAAAAAAACGAAAATTTTAGGAATTTAATGTTTCAATTCAAATTAAAGCGGTCAGCGGAGATACAGTAGAAATTATCGGTTGTTATGAAATACAATTGTCATTGGGGAATTTCATTTCAACATATTTTTTTATAACGAAGCAAGATATTACCGATAATTATTGCGCTATTTTGGGATACGATTTTCTGAAATTATGGAATGCAGTTTTAGATATGGGTAACAACCGTCTATTAATTAAAAAATTTCAGAAGCTACATACATCGCCTTTTTTTCCTAGAACATGTCAGGGATATTCGATTATCTTACACTTACGAGAAAACTCCAACACACCACAAAATAAGTATGAATATGTTGAGAAGCTTTTACCCTCTTTGGAGCAAATTTTTAATAAAGTTTTAAAAAATCTAAAAGAGCAGGAGGCATCGCATGTTGATCTGAGTACGAGAGCGACAAAGCAACATCATTATGATTACAAAATCGGGTCCTTGTGTTTTATTAAGACGCCTAATATCAAATCTAATTTATCTCCAAAACTCAGACCTAAGTTGGAAGGTCCTTTCAGAGTAATAAAGCGTTTTTCTAACTTCAATTATAGGGTTCAACATGTTGAACAATTGAGGAAGAGATTTAACACACATGTCAATAGGATGATTCCATTTATTAAGAGATTCTCATATTTGCACATAAATAATTTAGATGATTTGCAACCAGACAAGACGGAGGGTAAAGGTATTGTTCCAAATCTACGGTATAATTTAAGGGCCCGTGCAGGCAATTCGGCTTATTAATTCACTTATCGCGCTAAAATTTTTTTTGAGGAAACTGAATTTTTTTTTTTACAATTTTTACGCTTTGTCACTTTGAGAGTACACAACTAGGAATGGTACCTGTTTCATCGTTGCACCTTGTTTTATGTCATGTTTGATGTTTTAGTGAGACAAAATTTTGTACTTAGTTATTCAATGAATTTTAGCTCAATTTTTTTTATGCAATTTGTTTCATGTCTTGATTTCATGTTTAAATGAGATAATGTTGTATGTGGTTAATATCAATTTCAGCTCTAGATAAAATATTTTTTGATGCTATGTGTTTTATGCAATATATAAATTTTGTTGTTTGTGATAGGATTGATATTTAATTTTGTTATGCGATTCATGTATGCACGTCAATTTTAATTTTATAAATTTTAAGCTTTAATTCATGTTTGCAATCAAAATCAAATTTTGGGGTCTTTGGACACCTGTCACGAAATTTGAATGTTGTTACTATATATACAAATTTGACATTTTTCATTTATCAAATAATTTTGTGTTGCGGTTATTATATATCTAGTATTTTAAATTTTTTTTATACAAAAGGTACCTTTATTGAATAAGTTAGTTCATGCTGACTTAATTGTGTATAACTGTGTACTTTTCTTGTTGGATTTTGAGTTTGCATAAAAGATTAATTTTTTTGGTGGCGGTATTTTGTCAGAAGCAAATTTATTGATAAGTTGTGCTGGTGTATTAATTAAAAGTGCCTGTGTAATACTGAATTGATATCTTTGGGATTTATGCTTGTTAAGATATGGATAGAGGTGGTTGTTTGAATTTTTTTCCCTTAAGAAATTATGTTGACACTTAACTTTGTTTTGATCAAGTTGTTTTGTTCTGTCATATGATTTCTAATTTTAATTTAAAACTTTTATTGTCTTTCGGTTAGGTGTTTCAATGCTAATTTAATTTTTGTGTGTGTTTGTTTGCTATAGATTTGGAATTCTGTTTGCTTAGGGCTCTAGTTAAATTGTTGTTTGATTAAAGGAATGTGCAGTCAAAATAATTTTGTCTCGGTTGTGTGCTAAACTGTACTAAGAATTGAATGCTTTGTTTGATGCCGAGATAGTTTTTCTGTTGGTTTAGGTTAATTTTGTTTTATTCATGGTAGCGCTTGGGTAGATTATTGAATTGAGTATTGATATTAATTGAATTTTTTTATGGTTTTGGATTTTAATTGTAGATTTGCATCGTTATTTGGATACTAGCTGGTATACCCGTTCTTCGCACGGGTGAACTGAAAAGTTAAACAACACAGATTGAAGGATAAATAAGTTTTTAATGAGTTAATTTTAAGTGAATTGCAAATTAAAAAAAAAGCTTTTCACATATCTCAGCTGAAGAAAAAAAAGAAAGAAAAAATACCTTTGTTTAATTTTAAGTCTGTAGATCTAATAGCTGATAAAAAGGATATTTTTTATATTTATAACTCCCCGTAAAACTCTTGAGGGTTGATTTTTGAAAATACCTCCCTAAGCTGATCTCTGCTCAGCAAAAGTAACACATTGGTAAAAGTTTTCTGACGCTTAAAATATTGTAAATAATTTATAACTGAAAGTGTCATACATTAATATAACTTTCTGTTGAATTTATTTTATGTTAAAATTGTAATACTCGCAAGCAACGCTGTTTCCTAAATAACAATGGCGATTCAATGAAAAAAATAGCGAAATGTTGACAATAGAGTCAAGTTGGCAAATGTCTAGCTACTTTCATAGCTCAAACTTTATTAGAGCTTTGTAAGACCCGCCGTGTAGGAGAGCGATGCACGTTAATGCTTTATCTACCGCATTATGATCTACAAAAATTTTTTTCATGCAATATTTTTTTAAGTCACTACATTGAAAATTAAGGGATATACATAAACAAAATACTCCACTTAGGGAAATTTAATCGGTTAGAGCTAATAAATTAATTAAATATATTCCACTGTAAAATTAATTATATACACCATTCACTTAAAATAAAAAGTCAAATCATTTTCTAAGGTCTCCATAAACATAAGACACTTAAATTTTGACATTAACTATTTTTGGGGCACAAAAATGATAATCTTTGCAATCTGCTGAAAACGCTGGCAGCTGAAAATGTAATATCTGCTACAAAACTATTTGCCTTCCCCGCTAAAATACTCATCATAGAACCCGTGCCATCATATATCTTGGAAGAGTGGATTTCAAAGAATATTCCAGCTAAGTATTGGTAGAATATTCCTTCTAAATTGGTGTGGCGTGGTAGTTAGGAGAAGGGGGTGCCAGCTCAGGTGTTGTCCACGTCACTTGACCATGGTTCAAAATTACGTGGTCCATCGCCAAAAGCCCTCATGTAGCTGAACAGTGCGACGTTAATATTCGCTCACTGAAAAAATACAGTACAGTTGTTATAACTATTTTTATACTTAAAAATGCAATATCTGCCTATTCAATTAAAATTATAACATTATAATTAATTACTAACCACACAAACAAATTTTGAAAATTTATCCAAATGATGTAGTGTGAAAGAGAAAGTTTATTCAGACAGACAACAAATGCGTCTTATATGCATATAGATTTGTTTGAATTCTTGTGTATTATTACTTTTGTAAGCTTCATGACATACTTTATGGTGTACCAGTATTTTAAAGCTGACTGAGCAACAGCAACATTTATCTGGGTATAGCTAGTTATAACATAAAATTAAATCTTAAAGAGATATGAAAAATAAAAGACGACTCAATATTTTGAATAAATCAGTATAAACATTTTCATACAAACACAATATATATATATATTGTAAAATATTTATTTTGCTATTTGCATTTCAGACAGACATCAAACAAAATTTTAGAATTTGTCAAAAACAGATAAAAAAAAACATATTTAAGAAAATACCACTGATTAATTTTGCCAAAGACATCGCAATGTGCAAAAATATTTGCAGTACATAATAACCAAAAAAAAATGTAAATACTAAAATATTAAAAAAAAAAAAATTATATATTGAATTAATTAAGGATTACTGGAGGGAAAGATAAAACAGGCTAAGATAATACTCATAATATTAATTTCATATTGGCTGGCTACACATTTTTGGCATGATTTTGAAATCACGCCAAATTGGTATGTTGCGGCCAGTCTAATGTTATAGTAATGCACAGAATTAAAAGTACTTACGTATTATTGCAACCTATTGGTGACATTATACAAAATGAAGCACATGATTGCCAATTCAACGCATACAAAGTTGGGATTGCCAAAGTGGCGAGTTTTTTAACGTTGGCGACTGTGCAAAAATACGCAAGTACTAAAAAAATATCCAAAGTATATATATATATATCCCGAGCATAAAAATAAATTGAAAAATGAAGTACAATACTAACATTAACTGACATAAAAAGAACTGAACTAACATCTGTCTTTTAGGGGATCATAGCCTTTGTTGCTCCATATCCCACAAAACCTGAACTGAACTGAACTGAACTGAACTAACTTTATCAATGCAAAAGCATAATTTGAAAAAATAAGGTATTTACTTATAACCCCAACCTTTTGGCGACATTATATGAAACAAAGCACATGACTCGCAATTCAGCATGTATATGACGTGCGAAATCAGGGTTGCCAACTTGGTAAGTTATTTTGAATGTTGGCGACTGTTAGGATAGCACATAGGTGCCAAAATAATTTATCTTACCTTTACCTGCTTCCTCAACATACTCATTTTTGGCATGATTCTGAAATCATGCCAAATTGGTGTTGGTGACTTTATACAAAATGAAGCACATGATTGCCAATTCAACGCATACAAAGTTGGGATTGCCAAAGTGGCGAGTTTTTTTAACGTTGGCGAATGTGCAAAAATACGCAAGTACTAAAAAAATTATCCAAAGTATATATATATATATATATCCCGAGCATAAAAATAAATTGAAAAATGAAGTACAATACTAACATTAACTGACATAAAAAGAACTGAACTAACATCTGTCTTTTAGGGGATCATAGCCTTTGTTTATCCGTATCCCACAAAACCTGAACTGAACTGAACTGAACTGAACTAACTTTATCAATGCAAAAGCATAATTTGAAAAAATAAGGTATTTACTTATAACCCCAACCTTTTGGCGACATTATATGAAACAAAGCACATGACTCGCAATTCAGCATATATATGACGTGCGAAATCAAGGTTGCCAACTTGGTAAGTTATTTTGAATGTTGGCGATTGTTAGATAGCACATAGGTGCCAAAATAATTTATCTTACCACTACCTTTCTTCCTCAACATACTCATTTTGGCATGATTCTGAAATCACGCCAAATTGGTATGTTGTGGCCAGTCTAATGTTATAGTAATGTACAGAATTAGAGGTACTTATGTATTATTGCAAACTATTGGTGACATTATACAAAAATGAAGCACATGATTGCTAATTCAACTCACACAAAGTTGGAATTGCCAAAGTGGAGAGTTGTCTTGAACGTTGGCGATTGTGCAATAATACGCAAGCACTACAAAAATTATCCAAAGTATATATATCCCGAGCATAAAAATAAATTGAAAAAATGAAGTACAATACTAACATTAACGACATAAAAAGAACTGAACTAACTTTATCAATGCAAAAGCATAATTTGAAAAATAAGGTACTTACATATAACTGCAACTTATTGGCGACATTATATGAAACGAAGCACACGACTCAAAAATTCAACATATATATATGACATGTAAAATCGGGGTTGCCAACTTGGCAAGTTATTTTGAATGTTGGCGATTGCCAGGATAGTACATAAGTTCCAAAAATAATTTATCTTATGACCACCTGCTTCCTCAACAGGTATTTAAGCCATTTGTCTATTTTGCTCATTCTCTGATGCCTATTCCAGTTTGATATGTAATTACTACCAACACTGCTTTTTGCTTGGGCAGTATGATTTTCTGCATGGCAATTTTATGCACTGAAGCCAATAGTTTACCCTAAACGTTAAAATAAAGACACATGAAATTGCAAAGAACCATATTATTGATCAAGTGTAGTATAGGGGGCTACATGGCTCAGTCCTTTATTTTGGTTACTAAAAAGTGGTCTCCAAGGTACTTTTTTCGGTATTATTTATTTTAGAATGAATTCGATATCTCACCATGACATTTAGATAAAAATTGAAGAAAATCGCCAAATGCCCCCCTATACTACATTTGAACCGAACTGAAATATAACCCTTATCAATGAGAAGTTTTAGTTTGTCAAAATTACAATCTTCGCATTCTAAAGAAATAAATAAATAAGTTGTAATTTGCAAGCAAAATCACACACATAAACATCCCGCGATAATACCTAAATGTTGCCAAAACAACAAAACAAAAGTTTTAGTTGTTGAAAGAATTATCCTTAAAAAATTATTTATTCGAAAAATAATCCTAATTAAATATCAAAGAATAGAAAAATTGAATAAATATTCAACCGATAAACAAAGCTACAATAAAAATATGTAATAATCTTGAAAAACTGCATGTAAAGTATAAATTGTCCACTTAGTGAGAAACGTGACTACATATGACGTCATAACACTGGAAACTCACTTAAAAATTAAAATTTAAAAAATTTGAAGGAATTATGAACGCCAAACCTATTTAAGAACCTTCTGGTGTAATTTGTGTACGTGTACCAAGTTTCACGTTATTTGGGTGTCTGGATCTCGAGTTATGAGGGAACAGACAAACAGACAACAAATGCGTCGTATATATATAGATAAGTTTATGGTCAGATAATGGTATTGTTAAATTTTATGTTTTGTGTACGCGTAGTTGTGTTAACTTTGAGTTTGGTTTTGGCGAAGAGGAGAATTTTGATTTAGTATTGTTTGTTTTAGATATTGAGTTTGATAATTTTTTTTTGGTTTGAAAATGTTGAAGATGATCAGGTGTGAATTTTTTTGTTTTACTAATTGTTGAATGAGTTAGATAAGTTGAGTTAAGGATTTTGTGGAATATTTGAGAAAGTTATTCGAAGGAGATAGATAAATTTTAATTTGATGAATTTGTTGAATAATTGGGAAAGTTTTTTTTTATGGAGATAGATAAGATTTCGTTCAAAAGTATGTGGTAAATTCGAGAGTTTTTTGATATGGGCAATAGAAAATTGAGTTGTAATAATTATACGGTATATTTGACAAAGTTGTCTTGATGTAGAGAAGGTTATTTTGAGTTAAGAATTTTGGGCAATGGAAAATTTAGTTGTAATAATTGTACGGTATATTTGAGATAGTTGTTTTGATGTAGAGAAGGTAATTTTGAGTTAAGGATTTTGGGCGATTTCGAGTAAATAAGTTAATGAATATAGATAAGTTGAATTAATGATTGTGTGGTATATTTAAGAATGTTTTGAGATGAATCTAGGAAAGTTCGAGTTGAGGATTATGTGAGATTTTGTGTAAATAAGCTGATGAGCATAGATGGGTTTTAGTTAATGGTATTGTGGACGAGTCGATTAATTATTTGGAAGTTGCAGATAAGTTAAGTTAGTGTTATTGAGGTACAGGATATGAATGATCTGAGGTAAAGGCATTTTTGAATGATTGATGAATCATTTTAAGGTTACTGAGAATTTTGGGTTAATGTTATAGAATGATATTTGAGTAATTAATTCGATGATTATTGATGAATTGAGTTAGCGGTATTGTTGAAAATTGAGGATCTTTGTTGTTGTTTTTTTGTATATTTGTTGCGCGTATAGTGAAGCATTGTGATGAGTTTTTTTTTTTATCTAGAATTGATACATTGTATTACATAGAATGTTAAAAAGTTATGTTGATTAGTGAAGTGATATTTTTTGGGGGGAATTGTGTTTAATTATGTGTAGCACTTGTAATAATTTTTTTTTGCTTTTTTTGTTTTAGTTAAAATTACTTTACTCTGTATGTGTCGCCTCATATGTCATGGGTGCATTATCAATTTTATGTTTATAAATTTTTTTTTCTGAAATTTTCAACTGCATTTGCGATTTCTGGAATTAATTTCTCAATATGGAAATTCGCATGTATTTGAATGTAGAAGAAATTGTTTTTTTTCTCTCAAATTTTTTTTTAAAAGTATTAGTCGATATAGTAATTTTTTATTACAATCGGATTTGAATTGTTTTTCTTTTGTCTTGATTCTGCATTCTGTTTCTTGTGTTGATGGTTGCCGGCGATCGTCCTATCGCAGGAAATAGGATGTTTTGTTTTTTCCCCCACCTTCGTAAACATTGGGGGTGCATCCTGATCACATGCACACTCATCGTTAGCGATTCTAAATTTGATTACATTAATTTGTTTTTCTTCTTAATTTCAAATTGCAACCAATGCTTGTAGTGATTTTTTTTAATTTCTTAGGCTATTAAGCATTCTTAGAGGTTATAAATTTTTTTTAACGTTTACACTATTCGCTTCAATTTATAAATTTTAATTTGCAAATCTGAATTTAATTACATTTAATTTTTTTTAAAACTTTCAATTGTAACCAATGCTTCTAGTGAATTTTTTAAATTTCTTAGGCTATTAAGCATTCTCAGAGGTTATATATATTGTTTTTTACCTATGCACACCCATCGCTTCAATTTCTAACTTTTCACTTTAAATAATTTTTTTTACGAAAGATTGTTATCGTTGCTCTTAGTGAACCATTGCCATTTCTTATGCTTTGAGTACTGTTGAAGGTTTAAATAGTAATTTTTTGGTGGTCTGGGACTTGCACATCATATTAGTCGTGTCAGGATTTGATGTTATACGATTATGAGGTGTCTGTTTCTGGGTGCCACGTTTGTATTGATTACATATGTTTTTACTTGTACTTATTTCTTATCACAAAGTATTTAGTTCGATGCTCATATGTGTGGTTATTGTGAGTAGCGAAGCTGTTATGTATGCAATTTTGAATTTACTATGCGTTACTCGTCTTATTTTTTTTATGATTTAGTGGCACATGTTTCTTTGTGATTATTCGATTATTTCTATTTGTTATTTTATATATGTTGTCCTTGTGAATTGTTTGGTGACCCATATCTCATTCGATAATTATTTGTTCGGAACATGAATTTAATTGTAGTTGTTAGTAATTGAATTTTTTTTCTTTTTTCTCTCTCCTCTCGCAACGTTTAAGGAATTATGATTAACATGCAGTTATCTTTTTTTTTTTTTTGTGTGTGCAAATTTTTTTTGTTTAAAAAGTTTTGTTTAGGCAATGTTTCTTAATTTTTTTTTTTACGTTTGAGTGATTGGAGGACGAGATGGGGACCTCGGGTATCTGAAAGCCCTGTGGAAGAGTGGGAAATTTTATTCTCCCTATTTCATACACTTTACTGATTCTAACTCTCCTAGGAGAGTGTTCGTGTTTTCTCTCTTTCAGGACATCATGACATGGTTGTTTCGGGTGCATTGGGTCTAGTTGTATCACGAGATGAACCCCGTCGAGAGTCAGAGCTCTGGATGTACCCCCTTGCACCATGAGCAGAACCCCTACAAGATTCAAACAGCACCGGGTTACTACTACAAGGCCGATGAACTGTTACGCTAAAGTTTCTACAAGATTAGGACGCTCCAGACATCGTTTTTCTTGTTTTTCTCCCTTCGTGACGTGGACAGCCGTTCGTAACCAGGAGTCCGTGAGTGCCTGCTGAAAGGAAGACGAGTCTGTTGGAACTGCTGATATATATATTTTTTCCACTTCGATATGGACATTTTCCTCAATGAATTTTTCTTGTGTTGGAACTGCTGACGCTATTGCATTTTGTATTTACATTTACTAAAATGAATTTTTGTGTTTCTTTATTTCTAGTTTTGTTAATCTGAAAGAGGGGAGGAGTGATGGGAGGACGCCGGCCCCTGAGATACAATTTTAATTTTTGCATTTGCCCTGTTTACAGGAAATATGGATTACACAGGAATGTGGGTGCGTCGAGGTTCAACGAACCTCATGGCCGGCAAGGTTGTGTTCTTGCGCGGACTGTTGAGCCCAATCAGAGTGGTAGATTTGACGGTAATGAATCCGTTGCGGATTCTTTTCGAAGTGGTGCGGTCAGCATTAAAAGCACGCACATGCCATTTCTCGAGGCTTTTTCCCTCTAACGTCTGCCAGAAAAAAACACTCCCGTCTGGAAGCGAACTCGCTGCCCGGGTCACTCTTTCGTCCACTCCTTTCCTCTCAGATAAGTACCACCCTTGTAAATTTTAACGTTGTTTCCAATATGTTAATCAATAAATATAATTGTTTACCACTATACGATCAGTATTGACGAGTTTCGTTAATTTATTATATATATTTAAAATTAATTTTAACTTAAGTCATGATGCGATGTTAAATTAAGAAACTGGGTTTAAATTCATAGAAATTAAATGAACCAACTTTAGCGTCGCATTAGTAGTGAAAACCAGCCACCTGCGACAGTGACAAAAACATTGAGAAAGTGAGTAAACTAAACACAAAAGATCGTAAATTAATTGTGGGCAGGATAGCTGGAGGATGAATGCTGCAAGGTACATCGAAATTTTGACCTGTTTCATGAAACGTTTACGCAGGCTACGACACCGCAGTACACACAACACGGCTCATGTTTTTTTATTCACAACAATGCTCATATGGCCAATATTATCCCTGGCAAAAAAAGGGGGTGTTTCAAATTAAACATTTTTGCCAGAGCTCAATCCTGCGTTCTTCTTATTCGCACCGCTTTGAATGGAAAGATATTTGACGATATTTCTGAAATGTGACGAGGCCTTTGAGCTGCATCTCAAACGAAGACTTCTTGTAAAGTTTCCAGGACATGTATAGCAGATCTTAGCGGTGCATAGTTATGGGAGGTGACTATTTCGATGGACAGTTAAGTAACTTTTTTAATATATCATTTACGTTAATGTTGCAGGACTATTCACCAAACTTTATTGTCAGAGGTTGTATGTTTAACTTTAAAAATATATCTACTTTTATAATATTCTAATTATTCTGAAACTCAAATTGTTATTTTTGAATTCCTGTTGATTAATTTCTTATAAATGTCACGTTTTGAAACTTTTTCAGAATTATGCAAGTAATAAGTTTAATTGTAATAAGGAAGGATAGTAAAAGTTAAAATGTCAGTGTGCCTATATATAGTAAAAAAGTACTAATTTTTTATAATATATTGAATCAACTGACTTCAGTTGCTAAAATTGAGATCTTTCTGAATTTCCATACTTTGTATGCAAAGTTTAAGTTTTGAAATATTTTCACTTATTTCCCTTTTTTCAATTCATACTATTATCTCACCATCTTCCTATATATATTTTGTTTAAATTTTCATTCGTTAATAAAATACATTTTAAAGCGTTCGATTGAGCTGAAATTTTATCTACACGATAATTTTGGATGACAATACGGTAGTTTAATTATAGTTGATAAAAATAATTGATTAAAACTAATTTTTCAAAGAGTTATAGATATAGTCACGTTGACTTCATTTTTTGCGACTTGTGTGAAAATTTTAGAAGGTATTTTTTCCCTCTCGTTTCAAAGCATTCAGTTGAACTGAAACTTTATATGCATAATTATTTTAGATGACAGTACGATACTTTAATGATAATTTATAAAAATTAACTGCTACCTAATTTTGTGATTCTGTGATATGTATATACACATTTATATTAATTGTAATTATTTGATAAAAAAGTAACTAAAATGAAATTTTTCTTTGTTGACCCAAGTAGGAATTGAATTCTAAATTTTTTTATATTACTTGTTTCCTACGATACATAAAAGTAAATAATTGTTATACACCGAAAAAAACCCTGCAAGAGGAAAAAAAATCTTTCTGCAAGACATAAGTTATAATAATTATTATTATTAATATTTTATCTTTCATTGAGAATATAGCATAAAAAAACTTACCAATGAGGTAAAGAGCTATACCCATTTTGATGAAAATTGACTTCCAAATTTTGTTTAAAAGGTTTTGTGGAGTCTGCTTACAAAATTTTTAGTCTAAGCTGCAAATCCGTTTTAGACAGGAATATGTTTTTATCACCTCAAGAAGTAAACATTTAATATTTTGATACATACGTTCTGACAGGATTGAGAAAAGAATATTTGATATTCTTATCAGTAATTAAGATATTTTCCAGTTTGTTATTTATTTTTTGATAAATACTATTTTACGTCATCCTACTATACTGTAGAACTGTTCAGTTCGAATTAATTGAACAAAAATGTTTTTCTTGTTTGAGTTAGTATGTAATTACTAGCGATTGTCCCGAACCACCTCAAATCCGTTATATCTGCCTTTAGGTAGAGTGGCAGATCAACTTTGACTATAATTTATTTATTTTAGTGTATCAGGAACTGAGTTGTGAGCCTTTCAGTGCGACAGTTGGTAATTTCAATTTTGCTTTCTGTATAACTCATGTTATTTTTACTTGTTCAAAGATGGATATTACTGCGGGGAAACGTTCTAAAATAAATCACTCTTAATGAACACATTTATATGAATGTGAGAAATATAGCTATGACAGTTGTTGTAATCGAATTAAGTTTTTCAAAAATTTTAAGAAATTGTCAAGTGTTTGGATCATTGTCTCCAAAACGAAAGAAAAATATGAGCGAGAGTGGAAAATTACTCCACAAGAATTGATAAAATTCTTATAATAAATAGCAAAATAAGTACCATAAATACAACACAGACCTTTGAAGGTATTTATTGAATAGTGGTGCTGAAGTGAATACCTCAGTTATACAGAAAATACTTCTAAAAGGTAACCATAAGACAACAAAATTAAGGAAAAATCTATTTCTAACTCAGAAAATGATGAAAAAAGCTTAGACTAAAAAATTTCAATCATGGACTGTTAACGTCTGGAAGAGGGGGTTTTTAGGTTGTGAATTATTTTTTATGCAGGGATACAAATCAAGTGTAGTTTGACAATGTGAAGTGGAAACTCTTCTACCAGATCAAATCCAATGGATTGTAAAACTCGTTTCTAAACAGATGTTTGGGGTTTGTTTCACGGCAAATGACACAGGTAGCATAGTTCAAGGCATGATGAATTCTTTTTAGAACATTTCAACATGACTTGACCCCTTGTCACAATTAAAAATTGGTCCGTACTTTTATGCGAAAACTAAATTAAAAACACCCAATTGGCTGGAAATTCCTGAAAATAAAATCCTATTTAAAACTTATGTCATATTCTCAAGAATCATTTTGCTAAGATGAATTGCCAGATAACCGAGCAAATGACAAAAAATGCTATGCTAGCGGGTTGTCTCGATGATGAAATGAACAACATATGTGATAATCTAGTGGAGTCAATAAGACGTGTTGAAGAGGTCATTTATGCTAGAGGAAGACATACTTCTCACTTTTGTACAGATGTTTTAGTATAATTAAGGAACGTAATGACAAAAAAAAAAAGCTAAGGTTTTAGAAAAAATAACTTTTTTCCCATTTGCCTCAATTAATTCGAACAGTATAGTATACTTTGTATAACAAAAACATTCACCAATTTCTAAAATTGAATTTAGATTATTTATTATGAACTTGTTAGCTAATATTCTGAAAGGCTCTCATGCGAAATTAGTAAAACTTAACTTAATTTTTCCAAAAAATAAACAGCAAATGACTGAAGTATAGATATTTGAATCATGAAGATAATGTAAGTAATATCGTTCTAAAAACCTCTGTTATACGATCAAGTGCTACCAATTGATGCAATCAACTCATTTTCTCATGTTATCAATCATTTTCCAGATTTTCATCTCAATCAGCACATTTAAAAGTTTGTCTTGATTCTCTATTTTTTACTCGATATGCTTTATTTCCCTATTTGTCTTGTTATGATGTCTTAGTAACATGGGTCTGTGGCATAAGTAATCTATTTCTTTTATTTCATTGCCTGTTTCTTCTGCTTCTTCCTCCTTTCTGTTGATGCGACGACCAATATTTCATCGTTTCGGTCACATTGCTATGCACTAACGATAGAAAACAATTAATCGCTCAATAAATACTCATATTATTAATACAAGTAAAATGAGAAAATTTAAGCTCGAATTTGTCGAAAGCAGCTTAATCTTTAAAAAACCAATGTTGTTAAGAAGCTAGTAAAAATAATTTTTTACGTACCTATTTAGAGAATATAATTCAGGCATGTGAATCTGTAAGAAATGAAATTGTTTAATGGAATAAACTGGCAGTACAGTTTACACATTGATAGTAAAGGAATATTTACATTTTTTTTGAAGAAATCAATCTTCATAAAATGCACTCAGTGTAATTGAAAATGCAGATTATCTCAAAAAAATCTAAAATGGCAAATTACCAAACATGAGTAGAAGAGCAGAGTTTATTGTTAAGGGAAAAGTTTGTAAGAATAAAATATTACTTTTATGCCCAAACTACCCATGTGTCATAATATAGAAGTTGCATTTTATATGATTATGAAACACAGAAAAATATAGAGCCATTCATAAGTAATCTTTTTTTACACGAGACAGAATAGTATAATATGTAGTGCAAAAGATAAAAGTTGAATGAATTAGAAAATGTAAATGATTATCACAGCACTTTATTCTCTTTCATGAATATAGATCAACTGATAATAAATAGTAACTATTTACATGCATTTTAAACTTAAATTATTTAAGATAACGTAATGAAAATGAGATTTCTGTTATATTTAGTTCATCATTGTAATATGGTGAAATGTCTCAGTTTTACAGATTTTATTACAGCAGTGCTTCTCAAAGTTGCAATACTCGCGACCCAATATTCAATCATTATTTTCATCGCCCCCCATACAATAACAATGTACTGAATTCAATAATACTATACTTTGACGCTAAAACTACAATAGGACTTTAACCTCTTAATATAAACGTTCCCGTGTGTATAAACGTCTTGCTAAGCCAAAGCCTTTATTTCTCCAGACGTATATATACGTCTTTCCGAAGTACTATTTTTTCTGTGCACTGCTATCCGTGAAATTATTCCAAGACTTTGGAATGCAATAAAAGGACCTTGGCAATGTTTGCGAAGGATTTCCTTATTCCAGATTATTTTCGCTTCTTTATTCCTCCCCCCTCCCCCAGTACATGACATATCCGTGTCTACGTGGAAAACGGTTGGCATTGGGATGCAAATCGCGAAACTTATGATCGGCAGTCAAGGTTTAATTATAAAGGATACAAAAATTATCAAGATAAGTGTTCATTTTTGTTGTAAATTATATATATGACAAACCCATGGGGTCACTGGTAATTAATTAACTTGTTCTTGGCTTAGAATTGTTAAATTAATCATAAAATGCATTGAGTAGCACTGATATATTTATAAGTGTAATACATCAGTGTAAATGTGTATTTTATTTTTTATTATGTCATAATGTATTTTGTTTGTTTACCTTCAGTAAATTAATAATTTTTTTAAGTAATCTTTTGTTCTCGGCTTTTCAATAGGCTCGCGCCCCCCTTGTACAGTTCTCGCAACACTCAAGGGGGGGGCGCTCCACAGTTTGAGAAACACTCTATTACAGAAATACGTTCAGTGATTAAAAAAAAGGTATGTCAATCATTCTCATTAAGTTACCTTTATTCACTTATAAGTTAACATTATTCTTTTATAAGTTATCCTTTTTCTCTTATAAGTTATCATAATTCTATTAAAAGTTACGTTTGATTTTTTTATTAGAAATTAAGCGATTATGTTAATCTCGTTTATTAAGGTATTAACTTTTATCTCTTCCATATATTTCTCATTTTGCATCTCTTTGAGGGATTTATAGCGGTTTGAATTACTCTAAAAATCAAATTATGGTATAAATAAATTAATTAATGAGGTAAGTTTATATAAATAGATGTTTAACTTCTAATTAGTTCATAACCGAAGCTGCTTTCACTTTCAAATTTGCCATAGTTTTTGCACAAATAAGTAGTTATTGATAAAAAGGGTCTTGTTTTAAATTCTAATCCAGACAAATTATTAGTTTCTTATATATTGGAGAAAAATCTATTAAAATAGACCACTAGCTATAATGATCTATACAAACGATTAATTTTCTAATTTTGTAACTTTATTTTTCTGATTGTTTTTTATTATAACCATTTTCTGCAATAATTATCTTTACTTAAGTTTTTAAAATTATTAAGCGTTGTTCAGTTTCAATTCTTTTTTTTAATACAATTTTTTCTAAATATTTTTTTCATTTTCGTAAACTTTCCCAACAAATTAATCGTTAGATATCGGTACATAAAAAGTTTCCTTACAGTACCGTAGGTGAATGTTTATTTACAGCAGTTATTACAATTATATCTCAAAATTTCAGTTTTCCACTTAAATATAATTTGGCAGCATTGATAAAGTGATCGGAAAACCACTGCAAGGATGCTAAAAAATTTTTCGCCACATGTATAGCCCTAAAAAATTTTGGATTTTGACGGTATTTAGCAGAATATACATAGTCCCCCTAAATTATACCCTTAAAATGGCTATCATTTAATCTGTTTATCATAATACAGTAAATACTTGACAGTAATGCAGAAAGTAAACAGCTAAGGTTTCTTTTTATATTTATTTCCTTTGTGATTCAAGCATTATTTATACTTGTACAACAATGTATACAAATGCAGGTTGAATTATGAAGTCCATCACACTTTTTTAGTAGCATCTAATGATTTTTAAATCACCTTGTATGAAAGCCTTAACGTACATGATCTCGAAAAACATTTAAACGCATGAAATTAGTTTTGAAGCTGCATAAAAAGTATCCAATTTTTATTTGTTAACGTATATAATAGAAATGTTGGAATGACACCACTTTGCACCAAAGCTTAATTAAGGCTTGAATTTTTTTCGCGTTTGGGTATGATACGGTAGATGAGATATGGTCATTAGTATTTTACTATTTTTCATTTTTTATTTCTATAAAAATGAATGAAGGAGTTGAGGAAAAATATTGTATCAAATTTTAACAAACACTTCGTGATTCTTAAAAAAACAACACTTTTTAAGATTCAGAAGATATTTGAGGATGATGGTATGGAGGTAATATAAATGAAATAGATTCTAAGCGCATTAAAAAAATGGCTGCATTTCACCGAAGAGTGATCAGAATTCTAGGAAATAATAAAACACTCAGAATGTAGCTGTTGTTGAGAGGTTGAAAAATTTGGTAAAATGAGTATGTTGTTTGTTCCCACAAGATATTTCCAAAGACGTTGAGATCAGAAAATATTCCACACAAGCAATTTTTTTGTAGATTTTGAAAAATCTTACATTGACTACTAAGTTTAATCCCAATGTGTTTTCGTCATAATAGTAAGAAATTTGCCGTTTTGGCAAAATTTGGAAATACAATTTCTTTGCAACTTCCTCACTCTCAAATCAGGCTTACTCTTGCTACTTTTGGTTTCCAAAATTGAAGACACCACTGAAAGAATTCCGTTTTGAGAGTACGAAGATGGAAGCCTATAGTGTACAAAAGGGCAACATTCCAAGTAAAAAGTGTCCTTTCAAAAGTGTTTTCGACAATGGAAGAATCGGGAGGAAGAGGGGAGGTAAATGTGGCAAAACCAAAAGGAGAAAAGGAGACTATGTTTCAATCTCACCACGTAAGATATTTTGCTCCAGCCAAAGATTGGATACGTTTCAGACAGTTCTCGTATTTTTATGGTAAACCATTCATCTGCAAGTCGGCTATTTGTTCCTGATTAAAAGGTTAGCGTTTCTTAAAAAATGAAACACTAAATTTTGCCGTTTAAATGACGAGTAAGACAGAACAAGGACGAAAATTGCTTGTTGAGATATAACAATACAGTAGAATAAAGGTCTGTAAAATATATGAATGTAAAAGAAAGTAAAAAGCATTGCTTTTAAAAGTCCTTTTTTTAAAGAGTGACCTCGAATACTTTATCAGTTTCTTCATTTTTTTAAAAATAATAATTTATATTTGGCAAAATTTTCTCAACTGTTTTTACAAAATGTTAAAAAACTAATTTCAAAAGGAGAATATTTTTATCTTTTTTTCTCAGTGTTTATGATATATCTAATGAATTTTTATGAAATACGTAAACATTTTCCAATAAAAAACTAAAAAAACCAACCGTATGTATGTATTTTAACTTTAAAACAATCTGCACTTGTAAAATTAAGTAATCATTAATTTACCCTCACCAATCTTAATATCGAACAGAATGTTACTTAAATTTTTTCTATAATTTTTAAAATGGCTAATCGTTTCTCCAAAATGCATTAGATTAACACTTTTTTTAAAATTAATTGCCTAAATGTTCATCATGAAAATAGTTCTACTGAATGCAATAAAGCGCGTCATGAATTTGAATCATTTTAAAAGTACAATTGTATTGATTTGCAGTTAAAATTGAGGTAACATTCTTAAATACTGGGGAAAAAATTAAAGTGTACTTAAACGACTTGTTAGAAATAAAATCTTGTAATAGTCAACAGTATTGGGAAACAAACTTGTAAAAATAAATATATATGATTAATAAAGATTTACTCCTGCGTTATTTTTGTTATTCTATATGAACACATCAATTTCGAACAATTTAAACAGAAAAAAATATAACCACGCTATGCTTCTATTACTCAAAAGAAAAAAAAACGTACAAAACAAATGTTTTTTTTTTTAAATCTTTTTGTATTGCTAGATATATATATATACGTGTATAACAAAGATGAATGAACTTTCTAACAAAACTTGAAGTAGAAAAGAATTTTTTTGAAATTTAATAAGTTCGGCATTTTATTTTTTACATGAAATAACCACACATTTTTTGAAAGGAATATAAGAATTATAGGTGAGTGCACCATTTTTAAAAATAAATTATACACTGATAAATCATAGAAACATTTTTTATTTACTATGTACATTACCCTTCACATGTTTATACTTATAAAATACAATGATAGTACGATAATTCAGAATTAAAACCATGTATAACATTTTAACGAAATTTCGCTGCCCTTTTATTTAGTGTAAGTATGATAGATTGAACCTTGTTAAGTGTTATGAATTTATAGAACTATGCAGTTTAAAAAATGCATCTTTCTTTCAGAAGGTTTGCATATATAATTTTATAACCCTTGAAATAAATCTCTTTGCAGTACTTTTATATCCATAAAATTATTCTTATAGTCTTGTTAAATATAAATGAGTGAAAGATACAAACAAATTTCACGACATAGTTGTTTTTAGTTTCTATTTCTTTGATATTGAAAAATGAAAGTAATACTTTCAATTTCTGATCATTCTGGAAACTTTCATATGAGATTTAGTCTGTCAGAAAATAGTTGCTTTTTCTAGAGACAAAGCTAATTAGCAAATAATCGAATTGCATTTTAAATTCTATCACATGTATTTGACACACACTTTCCATCCTCGAGGATGGGAAAATTACGGATCGATTTTATTGACAACTGCTCTTTAAAATGGTAAACATAAAGTTAGATAATATGGCGAAAACACCTTCAAGTAAGGCTTGTTTTGCAGTTAAATTGTTCTAGTCAGTGTTACTTTTATGAAGTATTTTTAGAGGTTTCTGTATTACTTTGTCTTAGGTTTTTAATTCAAGTCTTACAGTCTAGTTTAGAGCTATAAAGTTTTTATGTTAAAACTTAAAAAAGTACTCCTATTTTTAATCGGTTTCAATGACACACTATTCTACATTTACCAACATTTATTAGATTACTCAATATGGCTTCTGTCAGTTCATTAAAAATATTCTATATTTCTTGAATTTCAAAATGTTATGATGAGATTTTATAAATTAAAGTAAGGATTGTGTATTTTGAATTGTATATTTTGCTTTTAATTTTTAAGGGCATGATATAATAAATTAGTGCATGTAATTTTATATATAGATTCTGTGAAAAATCTATACGGAACTTTATCACTAACCTTCTGAGACGTCTTTTTTAGGGAAATTTAATTCCCTACCTATTTCCAATCAACTCAAAAAAGAGGACATGGAATCCTTGTTATATGCAGATTAGATAAAGTACTTAAGTCAAACGGAATAGTAAAATGTGAGACAGTAGGAGAGAGAGATTGAAGCAGTAAGTTATAATAGTGACGTTAGAGATTTATTATTGAAGATTTCTAGGTGGATAAATTAGGCACAGGAAGAGCTGAGATTCAGTTTGGTAAATATTTGTTTATAATTAAAGTCTCATTAAAGTTTTATATTAGGAGTGAGATTAAAGTTAAATGTTCAGTAGGAACATTATTGAATATAATTCTGGGATCTCTTATTGCGGTAATCTCTGCGTGATCGATATTCTAATTGTTAATTAATTGGATCATTAAATATTTAAGTTAATATAAAGCCTTTTAAACCTCATAAAACTTCTTTGATTCATTTGTTATTAAAAGTCTTTGATTCTATTTGGGAAAGATAACCAAATAAAGAAAGTTATTTATAAAAATGGCTACTGGTTCTTCTTTGACTCAAAATTATTCTCGTTCTCAAAGTGAGATCCAAGGGGATATTCACAATGGCACCCAACGAATAAATCCCGAGAATAGAGTCGGATCTGGTTTTAGAATCATTCCGGAACAATATTTTTCGGGGGTTGAGAACATAAATTATTTTTTGGAGAATATTGATAATAATCTCGCGTATTATGAGATACCTGCACAACTAGCGTGTGCTTACTTGAAAGGTCATCTCAAAGGAAGGGCACTAGACTGGTTCGAAGTTCTTGGTTATAGGGTCATTGAAGATAAGGCAACAGACTTAAAAAAGGCATTGTCGGAACAATTCTCCGTGGTCAGAAACAGGTCAGAACTAGAAACGCGATTTTATTCCTCATCGCAAAGGCGTGATCAGCAGCCTTCGGACTTTATTTATGAATTGTTGAAAATTCATAAGGTCCTTAAGCTAGAAATGTCGGAGGAAAAATTAATTGATCAAGTTGTCAGTCGATTAGAACCTCAAATTTTGGATTATGTCGAAGTTAGACATCCACAAAATACTACCAATCTCCTGCAAATCGTTGATAAATACGAAGAACGTTTTATGAATAGACAGATCAGAGGTTCGAGTGAAGGATTTAGAAGTTCAAACCCTAATGAAAACAATCGTTTTAATAACCGGCATAGACAAGAAAATTGGAGGGAAAACAGAAATAATGAGAGATACGCCAATAATAGCCGACCACAAAAAAGAGTTTAATCGGTTCGAAAACCAAGGTTTCGCAAATAATCGGAGATTCGAGGGTCGACGCCAAGGTGGACAATCGGATCAGCGATTCCACAATCAGGGCGGTCGACAAAGTGGGTCTAGAAATAGTACATTTCGGGGTCAAAATGAATGAAGTAGACATTTAAACTTTTAAGCGATCGATGTGAATATGGGGGTAATCGATCTCGGGGTACGGAAAATCCTCCAGTTTTGGATCAACCGCCTATCAGAGCATCCTCTATAAGAATGACCCCAGTCGAATTACCGTATGTCCCTATACTATTAAGCGAGACCTTTATTACAGCACTGTGGGACACGGGAGCGGAGAAATCTTTTATTTCGGAGGAGGTCTACCGCAAATATTTTTCATAGCGACCTCGTCAAAAGACGGACAGAGTCGTGACAGCACAAGGAGCCCCGTGTAGTAACTTAGGTGGGGTCGAATTGTAGATTCGGATCAGGAAATTTCAGAAACCCTGGGAATTCCATATTCTAGACAACATGCAATATCAGTGCATCTTGGGAATCGATTTTATGAAGGAGTTACGATTGACATTGGATTTTGATCAGAAATCCTAGATCATTCCCGACAACCAGATCAAACAATTGCCGAAAATAGAAAAGCCGGTCGATATTGATCTCACAGACACAAAACTTGGTAACGGGCAACAGAGACAATTAAAAGCTTTATTTAATAATTTTAAGGGGTTATTTTCCGATCAGCCGGGGTTAACGCATGTTCTATATCATGAGATAGATACTGTAGACAAGGGACCGGTAGTGTCAAGACCATACAGGTACAACCGGGTCAAGCAGGGCATTATTGATTATCACATCGATAAGATGTTACGGGATGGTACAAATTGTCCTATTAATTCGCCTTACGCATCTCCAGTCGTAAAACGGCTTTTATTACTCAAAATGGCACTTTTGCATTCCTCCGGATGCCATTTGGCCTTTCAGGGGCGGCGCCGAATTTTCAAAAAGCAATCGATATACTATTAAAACTTCTTATTGGGCGTTTCATGTTGGTCTATATGGACGATGTCATCATTACGTCGCCATCATTTAAAGACCATCTCGATCATTTAAATCAGGTTTTTACTTTATTACGAGACGCAGGGCTAACTTTAAATAAGGAGAAATGTCACTTCGCCCGTGACAAACTAAAATATTTAGGCCTGATTATTAGCAAAGACTGAATCGAAACTGACAGTAATAAAATTAGGGCAATTACGAAAATGAGACCTCCCAAAAATAATAGGTAAGTGTCAAAATTTTTAGGGATGACGGGTTGGTACAAAAAATTTAGCCCGCGATACGCAGATATATGCGTACTGCCCCACTGACATCGCCCACTTATTATTAGATATCGGTCTTGGCTAGGGGTTATGACTCTTGATCGACCTGATACTGGTTGTCGGGTAACATCTCCCGTTCTTTGAAACCTCTGCCACAGTCTTCAGATCACAGACTGGTCCACGGATTCCAGCATTCCAACGATTCTTCCTTTCGTAAACATGTCCAATTGGCGTCTTTGTGCCATCATTCACCTTGTTTGATGGTTAACAACGTTCCTTCGCACAGCAGTTGCACGAAACTTTTCTGAAATGCCTACGCTGCGTGAATCGGTTTCTCCACGTTCCAACATGCGCCGGTGTTTCGCGCAGGACGTAATCGACTGAAAAGTTTTGCATAAACTCAATGTTTCTTCTTCACCTAATTAATATCCGCAAGAAAAACTTGGAGTAATTTTACGAATATTTACTCCATGTTTTTCGCCTTTTACGATTTATGCTTAACTTTTGGACACCAGTGTAGTTTCGACTTACGGAGAGGTGAAATGGTATTTGGAGTTTTATTTCTTGTCTTTCCCCTAGATAGAATGCCTTTAATCTCTTTACCTATAGGTGCTTAAAGAAATAGATTGCACAGAAAGCTTCCTGACCCAAAAAACTATGTTTCCGTAAGAATTTAAGAATGATTATCGCCTCTTCCCGACTTTACTTTGTTCAAAAATATTTTTAAGCAACATAGTATCTTTTAAAGGGAATCATTTTTACTTTATCTGTGGTAGGTTGAATTTATTCGGTTGGACAATCGGATTTAGTAATTTCTATTATCTTTCCAAATAATTTCTGTCTTTTTACAAACGAAAGTATTTTCATCCAATAATTCTGTGATTCAAAAAGAGATTTTCTAGGAAAAAATTATTTAAAAAAAAATCTCTTTTGATGAAAACAATTTGAGGAAAAAAAAACTGGATTACATTTTATATTCCTCGCATTCTTTCAAAAATTCTCGTACTATATTCAACAGAGAATTCCCAAGACTTAAGTTGTGACTATACTTTGGAATAAAAAGAATCTAAAATCTTTTAAATATATTTAAAACTGGTTCCAAAAATAAATCAAAAAGCTCTGTGTTTTGCTCCATGTCTCTGCTATTGATATTAATTTTATTGCTGCATGTCGTAGAAATAAATACGCAATAATTCAAATAGATGCAATATCTGAAAAGAAAAATTCAACATCTCTCTGAGATTAAAAATAAACAACTGATTATCTTGTATAGATAACAATGTATAAATGCACACATTTATATGTAATATATAAATTTGCAACAATTATTTACAACAGTGGCACTCTAAATCAAAAAAAAAAAAAAAAGAAAAGAAAAAAGAAAAAGAGAAGAAAAAGTTCGATAAATTATGGCTTATCTTAGATGAGACTCAAAATTACATAAATTCTACCTTTAAATATATTCCACCCCCATTTTAGATTTCTTTAATTTTAGCTTCCATTAACGTTGAGATTTCTCTTTTAAAAATATTTTTTTTTTCTTATTAAGATATGTGATTTCTTCATACATGTGTATTACATGCTTGTTCAATAATTTGTCACCTTTGCAATTTTAAAATTACAACTCCAAAAATATTAAGAAGTTAGATATAGGATCGAAATTAAATCTATTATAAATTTATTTTCAATGGGGAACAACTCCAATTTGTTCAAAAAAATGTACCTTTGTGGCATTGCATACTTAAACTTAATTCTAGAAATAACGAGCATAAATCCAACGTATTTCTCTCTCTAATGACAGAAAAGTTCACAGTACCAAGAAGTTTGAAAATTCCAATTTACTATGTGAATTTATCTAAGTTTCTTAAGCTCTTTATCGAAAATCTAGAAAGAAAACTTTTACTTGTTAAATTCAGTCCTCATTCAATTTCAAATATGAAAGGGGGGTGGGAGCTTGGAGGTCTGACTTGAAAGTGTTCGAATAATTTTCTTTCTCGTAATTAAAATTTGGATCGATCACTTGATTTTCGTACTTTATAGTTCGTTCCACGCACGACAAAAAATTAAAACCACAAGCTATTTTAAACTATTGAAACGTGTTTCATCTACTAAAAATCACTTAAATTTATCTAGAAAGAAAACATTCGTATTTTTTAAAATGTTTAAGTTTTATTTGACGTTGTTTAAAAAATTGCATATACATAAAACTTTCATTTTCAACAAAACGAAAAAAAAGAAAGAAAGAAAGAAAGAAAAAAGTAATTTAACAAGCAATTAGCGGAACATGGTCATGATTTTGAGCATTTGGAAGAATTATCTTAATTAGTAAAATGAAAAGATTTCAAGAATATTTACTCATTATCAATTATTTCTTTTAGAAGAATTTAGTAGGACAGAACTAAATAATAACTACACAAAAATGTTCGAAATAATGTGAATTGTTTCATAGAAATATTAAAATTATGAGTAAATTTATTTTAATATTAAAATGTTGCCACTTTCGCTAGCCTTCTTTTAAAACCGAACATTAATTTTATGACAATTTAAGTAAAAAGAAAATAAAAAAAATAATTGCGTCTATTAATTTAACAATCACGTGAGCATGAACTAAGTACATTCATGTTATAAAAATGTTTTATAAAATAAAATTTATATAATTGCCTGTAGCAGTATTATGTGATACCATAAAATTAAAGATTTTAATAATCCTTAAAACTCTCACTCTTCCACGTAGTTCGTGATTTACATCTACCACGTAGAAGCATTGCTTTGAATAATTAAAACTTATCGCTAATTATTGTTTAAAACTCTTAAATTTACACCAGAATTACTTTAATCTTAGAACTACCACCCAAACCTAACATTCGAATTTTGCTATTAGCTATAATTTTCCTAAAATATTATTATGAGAATTATTGTTTAAAAACAAATATTTCACAGTAATAGCTTAGTTCAGGAATTATGTTTTCATTTCCATAATTTTTTGCATAAATAGCTCTACAGTAAATTTTCTGAACTTATATGTAAAAATAATTTCTACAATGCTGTTTTATGTTGTTTTTACATATAAGCTTTTTTATAACATGATAAAACAATTTTTAGAAAAATGATTATATTATTCATGTTTCTCTCTATTTGAGCAAATGTATTCAATTAAAAATGCTCAATTTATTTCTATATTAATTTTTTTTTCAAATTAATTATATCAATCAGGTATATCACATATATGGTGCCGCACTAAAAGAGATAACAACTCCCGGGGAATGTACTATGGTAAAACACTATGTATTGGGAAAATACCAATTCTCAGCCTCATTAGAAATAAAATTTAATAATCATGTATTTAATAAAAAGTAAATTAATATAAAGAACAAGGTATTTGTCTTACCTTCAATCTTCAAAACAAAACTATATTGTATTCTACTAAAACATTAAATGTTCCAAATATATTATTGAACTGAAATTCATAAATATTAAAATACTGATATTTTCGAAATGTAAATTTTGTGTATGCAGTTTACAAATCTTACGTTTCAACAAAAGAATTTCCAAATAGAAAAATAAAATATATTTTATTTGGTTTTAATAGTAAAACTTATAAAAGCCAAGCAGTCCCAATTGATGCATTACTGATTTTACAGCATTCATAGAAATGGTATTTGAGATTTATAGTTAGAAAAAATACACGTTTAATATTCAACCGAAATATATTTACAGATGTTATGTTCCCGGTGACCTTTACCCTTCGCAATACACCTTCTCGTTTCATACGGATCTCTACACCAAGCGAATGAATGCTTATCCTTTTTTTTTCTCAGAAGCAGACAGACTGAGAAAAAAAGAGGATTCATATATAACGAGGACAGTTTTCTTTCCACAAAAAATAGACAAAAGAAACAAGGAACGTGTTTTTTATTTCTTTAAGCAAGATAACAATATAAACCAGATAAATGTACATTTCTTTGATAAAATAAAATATACTACACTTTGTGGAGTGTTGCGAATAATACCCGCTGAATTTCCCTGATATCTAGGTTTTTTACTGCGAAAAAATACTTAACGTTTTGTTTCAGAAAAAAGTAGATGATTATTGTCCCTAAGTATGCAAAATTTTGACTTAAAACGTTATATATATATATATATATATATATATATATATATATATATATATATATATATATATATATATATATATATATATATATATATATATATATATATATAAGGTTTGCCGAAATGAAAAGTGGACACTTGCACTTATGCCAGAATGATTGCAGCTATAACAGCACCACTGAATATGGATATAAAGGGAATTAGGGGTGTACATCACATCCGAAGTGCAATAATAAAACCGGTTCGTGGAATAGAAAATAGATCAAAAGTAAAGTCGTGCTACTCATGGATGCATCAATATCGGAACAATGTGTGGTAGTATGGTTTCTGGTTGCCGAAATTCAGCTGGATGCGGGCATTTATTAGCGAATGGAACAATATGTGGTGAGCACTGTTAATTTCGAACAATTGGTGAAGCAGTTTTCGCAAAGGGCGGCAAGTGATATCAAATCTCCATAACAATGCCATCCCAAACGTCCCACGTGAACACCAGACAACCTTAAAAAAATCTCATGAAATATTTTGGTTGCTAATCAAACAATCGACACTCCCAGAAGCACTTTCTCCCCAGTAAGCACCATTGTGAACCACAAATTCATTCTGATTTTGAGAATCATCATTTTAAATCTCCTTAACATTTTTTGATACAAATGATATGAAAAGAATAGTATTTTTTCGTCTGATTTATCAAAATGTTGGATATTTAATTGTGGGTTCTAATTTATTGTTGGAAAGAGAACACTCTCTTATAGAAGCGCAGTTTTTCTTTCCACAGAAAATTTACACAACTTTTTAATTTTACTTTCTTAGAATGACAAAAGTAGGAACATAAACTAAACCTAATCGCAACTATCTACTTATCATAAGTGAGCCTGTTCTATTTTTACGAGAAGTCTCAGCTCCAGGTGTTGGTGCAATTGAAAAAGAGCACGTGATATCCAGATGTCAAGTCCCGAAGTTTCAGGATTCCACTGATCCTCAATGCACTAACAACACAATAGAACAACCGAGCATATGAGCGAAATTTAGAATGGGAGAGTTAAAGTTGTTCCCTGTCCTATTGTAAATATATACTTAAAATAAATTTGAATGAATCTAACTCCCGTAAACATTTTATACTAATCTTTACTGCAATTTAAATAAAAGCCAAGAGAAATATCAAGATTCCATTAAGACTTGCATATTTTAGAAAATAATTTGTATGCTTGATTTCGAAATAACTATGTTCGCCATACTTGTGATGAAATGCTTTCTGAAAAATGAATTTTTATTGAATATTCTTTTTAAAACTAGAAATTGTCAAAGCATAAATTATCTATAGAAAAGAAATTAATTAAGAATGAAGCAAGAAAATCGTTTGCTAATTTTTCATTTCTTAGAAGCAAGCATTATTTCCTCAAGGGCATTAAAAAGTGATATTTCAGTGTATTTGACTATTTTTTGCTGCTTATTTTGTGGTAAGCTATATTTTTAACATTATATACACTTAAGAGATGAAAAAAGTAAGTTCAATATTTTTATCTGGATAGTTTTCCTTCCACTGCAAAAATTCAATATTAACTATTTGAAATAGTTATCGAAGAAATAAAAACCTTTTTTTTCTGAAAGTAATGCTGCGTTTTAAAGTACGAATTATTTATAACGCACCGTGTTTGAAAAGCCTTATGTATCAAAATAAAAAAGCAAAATATATTTTTCATAATACCTTTAAAAACTTATTTAATCCAAAGCAATTCGTCTTTTAGCTGCTTCTGCAAAGACTTGACTTTCTTGGTGAACGCGATTTTGTGTCAGGGAATTATTTGACAAAAACTTCACTTTATAGAAAGCAAGGTTTTTTTTTTTCGGAAAGAAACACATCTGTTTTCTTGGGTAAAAACCTCTTACCGGAGACTTAGTAAGACAATTTTATAAAAGGTACATGTAGTTTTTACACATAAATAGTTTTTCAAATGCCCAATGACGTCACAAAGAAAAGTTTTCAAAATCAGATATTTAAAAAATATATAAACTTTTCTTTCTAAGCACTTAAATTTCGTTGTTCTGCCTACAGTGCTTGACAACTTGCAGTAATTATACAATTTTTTGCGCTGTAAAAATTAAAAATAAATGGTAACTTCTATTTTTATTAAAAAGGAGCGATGAAATGCTTTACATCAATAAAATTGCTACATTAAGAACTCAACATGCTACAAACGTGAAATTTTAACGGCAAGAAGGTGCTGTGAAATGCGAATGGGTAGCTTTTCAGAGCATTCAAAAATAAAGCAGGTGCCACTAACGACGTCTACAATGTGTTTAAATGAGGAAATTGTTCAGCTATTTTCTCATGCAAAAATTGCATTTTATCGTTGTTGCCTGGTGAAAAGTTGTTGTGGTGCCTCGAGTAAGAAGTAGAAGTGCGTCAATATGGCACTTCTGCCCATATAAGCATGCCCAAAAATTATTTGTTTTATTGATCTTTACCACACCTCAAAGTTCGCATCATAATTTTAGAATCCTCCTGTATCTTAATAACGTATATTAAATTGTATGCTTAACAATGTAATTTTTAACTGAAGTACAAAAATGTGTAAAGGCTTTAAAAGAAAATAATATTTTTCCAAGCTCTTTAAAACCAGTTTTACCTATAAAAATATCATGTATGCATCTGCTGCTAAGTTTTTCAGCAAAATTTATTTAAAACATTTTTTTCTTTTTTTTTTTGTTGTAGAACACATATTTATGTTGTTATTCTTGAATACTTATTTATGGAATCCACTTTGCGTTTATTACGACTATTTTATAAACGATGGATTATATTTTTAAAATTAAAAGTTCTGGAAAATGTAAATAAATATCTATGATAAACAAATAAGATATAAAAAAATTAAAATCCAAAACTATACCTAAAACAAGTTGAAAAATCAAACGTTTTACGATTAGTTTTCTATTTCATTGCAAAATTTCTAAGTGGAAAAATTATCTCAAGTCCGGAAAAAATTGTACTTGTTTGTTTCTGCAGCACACATTTTGCATATTTACCGAAACATGTATAACAATTAATTTAAAATGCAAAGAATCATTGCCTCCTTTATTGTTTGATTGTAATGGTAATAAGGGTCCCGTGTAATAATTGCCACTTTTCAAACGCATGTTACTGAGTTTATTTTCTAAAGCTTATTTTCAACCATGATGGGGCGATTGTTATTTAAAATAATTATTTTTATCACATACATATATTGAAATATTTTCAGATATTAATCTAAACCTGCAAGAACCGTCACAAATTTGGCTAAAGAAAACTACATGTTATGTAAAAACCAGTGTTCATACGATTTACATGTTTTTTTTTCTATTAAATGTAACCTGACCGGTTGGTCGTTTCAGTGGTTTAGTGTTTGACATATGGAGCAAGTATAATCTATTCCAAATACATCAAACTTTTTAAATTAAATATAGGATGTTTCTTAGTAGAGCACATATTTCCACAAAAAATATTCAATAAAAGATTTGCAATCTCAAATCTAAATCAATTAGTTAAAACAATGGAATTAGTAAAAGCAATTTTTCTATTACGTGTCGAAAAAACATATCAAGTTTACTGCCAAATTCTCGCATTAAGATTAATGATACAAAGTATGACAACTTTTGCAACAAAAACATATAATACCAATCGAATAAATATCAGTAAGTGGAATTAACAGTAATAAAAACATTAAGTTTATTAAATTAAAGCAGACGATAACAGTTTGAAGGAAGGAACATTTCCCAATTAATTTACATCCAAATATAAATTACTACGTAGTTCTTTCTTAATATATGGTAACCTCTGCGAGCCCAGGTGGCAGGTAAAGAAGCGTAATAGGCTGTTAAATAGTGCGAGTTCTGGCAGTTTCCAATAAATTTTTAAACAATCCACATTACTTCTATATAAAACCTACATTTATAGATATATATTATGTTTATTCGCTGTTTTTATGCATGATATAGACATACAAAGAGAAGGTCTACACTTTATTTCGTACATCACTTCGGTTTTTGCATTAAATAAAATATTTAATTGTTGAATGAGGTTTTGAATAAAAAATAAGTAATATATTTTTCTTTATTCTCTTTATTAAATTATTCGTTTAGTTTTCTACTGAAGCTACTAGTGTCTTTATGTTTATCTTTAAGCCTTTAAGTAATCTTTTTTTTACCCAACGTGCTTCATATTTTTATTTGCTCATAACTAAATACAATTCTAATTCTAGTCTTCACAAAAAAAGTGTAGGGCGATAAACGTTTCAATACCATAGACAAACTATATCATCTTTTCGGAATACTAGCACTAAATAATAAAAATAAAATTTAGAAATAGCATGAATCAAGGAATGAAAGCAAATATCAGTGCCGTACTGCAAACGGTCAAACCAGTTGCAGCCAACTTTCGGTAGCCCGTACGCCGTACGGGCAAACCACTTAAGTCGTTAAATATAAATGATGACTAAGCTTATAGGTGTATTTAGTAGATTCTTGTCACGTTTTATTAAGTGCCGCGAGGATTTTAAAGAATTAAAAAATAAAACAGCCTAACTCAAGCCGTAGAAAAAATATTAAAAATACAAAGTTCATCGATTTGTATTAAAAAATAAGGCGGAGCCTATCATAAAGACAGGAAAGGAATCCATTTAAATTCATGATTATCACTTTCTAATTTATTGCCTTCTTAACGTATTCGACTATTTGCGACAATTTTTTTGGAAAAAAAATAGAAACATGGAGTTTTTTTGTGATTTTTAGATTTATTTAGTCTATTTTAAGGAAAAATCGAAAGCAAAAAAATTTATTATTATTAAAATGGGAAATAAAAACTGGTAAAAGTGTACAAAAAATTGCATAAACGAGGTCCGCTCTGTTCAACAATGTTATGAGAAAATTCTCAATTTTTCAATTTTGATGTGTTACTTTATTATTCATGTTTGAAATGACCTTCATGATAAGAGATATTTTAATTTTTACAAAAACTACATCACTTTATCTTAGTGATTATATGAAATTGTTTATAAAAAGACAGTGATTATATTCACATAAAGGACTGAAAATTTTGAAATAAAACAGTGATTGGTAAACCTGAAGGTCAAGACACTTCTACCTTTATACAGAGGATACTCAAATAATTTCAGCAAATTATTTTGAAAACTTTTTGAGCAATCGCTGTCCCGTTTGCACTTTACGCAAAAAACACATTTGGAGTAAAATGCATTTTAAAGTTTGATCTCTTGTGTAAAGTTATTGCTTCTGATTTTACTAAAACATTTGTAATTTTTGTTCTAGTGAATGGAAAATAAAACACTTGGTATTTTTATCAAGCTAATATGATGACCTATAAAATAAAATCATAAACAAAATATGTCAATTTTTGAATAAAATCATGATTTTAGGGTAGTCGAATACTGTGAAAACAAATCAACAAGCCAAATTACAGTATCCAAAAGAATCACTCGCTATTCTTGTTGGGGGTACTCTCTGCAAAAGGACGTCGCTTAGAGTTAACTGCACGAGATTTCCTGCCGTGACACTCTGCAATTCTTATCCTGACATAAGCTCAGTGGCAGCAGTTAGCTTTTTTCTTACTCTCTTCATATAGAGAAAAACATTGTCATCTCTGTCAGAGATTGCGGTACATAAAGTGTCAGGGAAACAATACTTCCCGTCACAAATCGTGAAGGCTTTAAAACATTAAAATCATTTTTTAGAATAAAATCCTTCGATAAGTACGGCGAATGCCTTTTATGTTAATGTGTGTGCGAGTTGTGAAGATTATTTGCAAGTACCGTGCAGAGATTAAATACCTATTTTATTGTATGAAATTAAAAATATTGTGTTTGTTACCTTTATCACGCTTTTTGTTGGTGTATGTTTAACATATATATATATATATATATATATATATATATATATATATTTTAATGATACATAAAAGAGTCATTGTTTCTTTATCCTTATGGTGAACAAAACGAGAGGATTTAAGAAATTGGAAGAGAAATAGAATATATATATATATATATATATATATATATATATATATATATATATATATATATATATATATATATATATATATATATATATATATATATATATCAGTAGCGCACACAGGAATTTTTCAAGGTCGTGGTCAAAAGTTCATCATCCTTGTATCATGCTCCTTTTGATTTTGTCTATTTTCGGGAACAAAAAACTAATTATTGAATAAATAATTAGCATTAATAATTAAAATTAACCATTAATAACAAATACCTAATTAAATTTTACGTACTATATATTTAGAATTATAATCAATTGGAAAACATATCAAGGGCTTGTGGGGGACCCCAGCCCCCCTTGTGTGGGCCACTGATATATATATATATATATATATATATATATATATATATATATATATATATATATATATATATTTACTAAAAAACTATTTTTGGTATAATTTTAACTTTTTGAAAAAGAGTAATCCTCTCCTCCATTTGTATCTTCGTTTAAATATGGAGTTTTTTTTTGCTTCCATCAAGACATGCTTTTTTTTTAAAAAAGGGCGTATTAGAGGAAATTATTTTTCCCCTCAGAAATGCGAGTTTAATACTGTTGATGTTGTTTAACCTTAATCAAAAATTAACATAGTAAATCATGAATAATAATATATAATAAATAATCATTTAATAGATTAAGTAGTTTCTTAAAAGGGTATCTATAAAAAACTATGGATTACGTAATGTCTTAAGAGGTTAGGTCTAAAAATAGTTAAAATAAACCGTTCTCAAAAGTTAAATATAAACAATTTGTCTATTCATACATAATAGTATAACTTATATTTAAATTTTCAATGATTATGTAATTATTACTCATTTCAAGTGACACAAATAAAAATATATAGATCTTTATCTCATGTGTCGAAAAAGTGTGAAAAAAAGTGAACATTTATTGAATATTCAATATGCAGTCTTGTTTCATCCAACGAAACACATTGGAATTCTTTAAAGTATGTCTGCTTACAGCAATTTCTAAATATAGTGGTTAGCAGCTGTAAACCTAAAACAACTGATATTTAAAGAATTACACTTATAAATAAGTGAAAATTTTGAATTCTTATTAAATCTTAGTAATCTTATTTATTTTTATTACTTTTTATTAAGAAATTAAATTATATTATAAGAAATAAAAAAGATATTGCGAGGAAAAGATTATTTTGTATATAAATACAATCCTGGAGTTTTATTCCCTCATTTTTCATTTTTTTAAGTATGTAAAGAATGAAAATTCTCAGAAATATAATTCACTTTTAAGCAAACCCCTCTAAAAAAAGTATAAAATCAGATTTTCTTAATTCTAATTGAGATGTAGATTTTTTTGTTGTGAAAATTAGGATTTTTAAAGCAAAAGAATATATTATTTATCGTATTGCTCAGATTGAATGAAGATTCCTTAAATGCAAGGAAAGTGTTTTTCTTACAAATAAGATTTATTTGCAAATCGTATTAGTGTTCACACAAAGAAAATATATAATTAAATACTTTCGATGGGTGTCAGATTCTACGCTTTAAATCTTGTTAACATCTTAAAACATACTTACATAATTATCATTGCAATTAAATTATTTATAATAGTCTATTTAATTAAGACAAACGTTGCAAGGAAAATGAATTATCTCATAATTCGTTAAGGGTTTTAAGACGTAACCTTGTTTGTGAAAGGGGTTTACAACGAATAAAAAACCTCCAAAATAATGAAAAACGGATTGTTTTTTTTTTAATATTGTTGCGTTTTCGGGGTTCGAAATGATTGAAGCCGAAGAGCGGGATCCAAAACAATTTTATTCTTGCCAAAACAGTCCTCCACAAATTGTAGAACAGTTCGAGAAATTCACGTACAATCGATGAAAATACTGATAACACAGATGCAATACACTAACAAAAACAATAGTAAACACTCAGCACAAAAATAATAACTCAATAAAAGCAATAACACACGCACTATGCAATCGTCTCTCTCTCTCTCAAGCAGAGAGGTATCACTTGCATGAAAGCTGAGATCTGACTAACTAACTAGCCGGCTCGGGCCCTTTTATACCTTTCGGTCAGAAACCTCTTGCACTTGCCAGAATAATCTAGAAATAGAAAGGTCTAGAAAAATCCGGAAGGTATGAGAAAAGCTCAATACATAGTGTTACAATACCGCGATAGGGTTGCCAGACAGGGTTATTAGGAGCAGGGTTGCCATGGTCGCCAAGCTTATCGCCCACATTTGGCGACATATCGCCAAATTTGGCGCCAAAAATTAAGTCGCCAAATCCGTCGCCAACTTGGCGCTAGCTGCAATATTTGGCGAGTTTACCATTTAAACCAATGTTAAAGCATGGGGGCCGTGCAATGCAGTGGAAATGATATTACAGGTAAACAGGGTTGAAATCACATTAGATACGACAAATTAAACTGTAGAAATGAACACAAATGAGTAGAAACAATTAGAATAAGACTAAATTCGTAACATTGCCCCCTCTCAAGAACTGCACGTCCCGGGCAGTACAACCCTTCATCAGACGTTAACATAATAATAAAGCAATGGATTAAAAACAATTAAATGAATATGCAATAATAAACATGTAATACATAGTACAAAATAAACACCTAATGCATAGTACAAAATAAACACGTAATGCATAGTAGAAAATAAACACTTACAAAACAATAAACAAAATTATTTACAAGATTATTTACACACTAACTTATTTATACAAGACCATGGTCAAAATAAATTACACGATAATTGACACACTAAGAATTATGGCCATAATATGGAGCAAGCCTGTCGTAATGAACGACTCTAGGCTTCGAATTCGTTGACTTACGGATCCGGATTACGACGTCGTTTATTATCTTTAAAATTGTATAAGGACCGTCCCAATGCGATTGTAGCTTAGGAGAAAGTCCTTTGCGTCGAGTCGGGTTGTAGAACCACACCTTGTCACCTTCCTTGAATTGATGTCCTGTGGCTTTTGTGTCGTACCGAGTCTTCATCTTCTCCGTCCTCAGGTTGATCCGTTCTCGAGCCAAATTGTGTACATCTTCAAAACGTGCCTGGAGATTCTGCACGTACTCCTCAGGCGATGAAGGTGTATCCGGAGGGCGACCAAACAGCAGGTCACAAGGGAGACGAAGATCTCGGCCAAAAAGCATCTGGGATGGTGAATATCCGGTAGTCTCGTGAACGGCGCTGCGGTACGCTAGCAGAAAGAGAGGAACTTTCTGGTCCCAGTCTTGTTGGTTCTTGGAGACCATCAGTGAGAGGTTATTCAGGATGGTACGATTAAACCTCTCCACCATGCCATCTGACTGTGGGTGCAAAGGTGTGGTCTTGGTCTTGTCAATTCCGAGTAGTTCACAGACCCCCTTCAATACCGCAGAGACGAAATTTCTTCCCTGATCGGAATGAAGTTGAAGAGGTACCCCATATCTCGATATCCAGTGCTGCACTACAGCCTCCGCTACGGTGGGGGCTTCCTGATCCGGAATGGGGTACACTTCGGGCCATTTCGTGAAGTAGTCCATGACAACAAGTAGGTACTTATTACCAGACGCAGTCCTTGGCAGAGGTCCCAGGATATCGAAAGCGATACGTTCGAAGGGTGCTCCAACATTGTAGCGATGCAGCTTCCCTCGGCTACGTATCTTTGGCCCCTTCCGAGCTGAACAGGCATCACAGGACTTGCACCACTGTTCCACGTCAGCTCTCACTTTACCCCAGCAGAATCGCTCTCGAACTCGGTGCAAAGTTTTCATGACGCCGAAATGACCTCCTGTTGGGCTGCCATGCAATTCTTTGAGTACCTCTGGGATACGAGATCGAGGAAGTACTAATTGCCACCTGAATGTCTTTCCATCCTCTGATTCGAATTTTCGGTATAGAACACCATTCCTGAGATGTAGAGAATTCCAGAGGGCCCAATACTGCTTAGTTGTAGGACTATAAGCCGAGATGTCCTGCCAACTTGGTTTATTGCTGGAAGACTCCATAAACTCTATAAGGGGTTTAATATCAGGATCCGCCATCTGGTCTTCTCGAACTTTCTCGTCACTCCAGGGATCGGGTGGCGTCGCTGTTGAAGTTGTTATCTGGCGTATAGCATAGTCATATTTGGTCTCTACTCTGGAACAATGACGACAATTTTCTGGGCATGGTCTTCTTGAAAGGGCATCAGCATTTCCATGCGAGGAGCCTTTACGATGTCTGATGTCAAAGTAATACTCGTTGAGCCGTTGTATCCATCTGGCTACCTGGCCTTCAGTATTTCTAAAATTCATTAGCCAGGTTAAAGAGGCATGATCGGTACGTAGAAGAAATTTTTGGCCATAGAGATAGTGATGGAAATGCTCGATGGCTTTCACAATAGCCAGTAGCTCTTTTCGAGTGACACAATAATTTCTTTCCGGTTTCGATAAACACTTACTCCAATAAGCTACGACTCGTTCCTGGCCATCTATTTCCTGAGATAATACTGCTCCGACACTCTCATTACTGGCATCAGTGTCCAAGATAAATGGCTTGTCCGGTTGTGGATATATTAAGATCGGTGAAGACGTCAAAGCTTCTTTAAGCTGGAGGAAGGAATCTTCACATTCTTTTGTCCACTGAAACTTTTGTTTACTTTCTGTTAGCTTGTGCAAGGGTCTTGCGATGTTAGAGAACCCTTTCACAAACTTTCGGTAATAAGTACATAGTCCCAGGAAGCTTCGCAGCTCACGGAGGTTTTCAGGGCGTTTCAATTCTTTACGGCGGACACTTTTTCGGGGTCCGTACGAACACCTTCTGCAGAGATGATGTGTCCCAGATAATTGACTTCTTTCTGGAAGAACTTGCATTTCGAAGGGTTTAGCTTCAAGTTAGCGTCGCTTAATTTTGATAACACCTTCCGGATATTTTGAAGATGTTCTTCAAACGTACGCCCTCCTATTATGACGTCATCCAGGTAAATAAGGCAAGCTTCAAAAGTCAGACCCTTTAGCACGGTCTCCATCAGGCGCTCGAAAGTAGCTGGCGCATTGCAGAGCCCGAACGGCATGACTTTGAACTGCCATAGTCCTTGGCCGGAAGTGAATGCTGTTTTTTCTCTATCTTCGGGATGGATCTCCACTTGCCAGTATCCGCTCTTTAAATCTAAAGTCGAGAACCATTTATGACCGGAAAGGGTATCCAGGGTGTCATCTATCCTTGGAAGAGGGTAGCTGTCCTTCTTGGTGACGTCGTTAAGTTTTCGATAGTCCACGCAAAATCTTGTGGAGCCATCTTTCTTACGAACCAAGACGATTGGAGATGCCCACGGACTCGAAGACGGTTCTATGATGTCATTTTCCTGCATCTCTCGTAGTAGTGTTCCGACCTCTTCCTGTTTAGCAAACGGCAAGCGTCTTGGGTGCTGTTTAATCGGCGGATGGTCTGCTGTATCAATTCTGTGTTGTGTCACTGTAGTATGGCCAATATCGCTACTGTTTCTAGAAAACACGTCTTCAAATTCTTGAACAGTCTTTCTGCGGAGCTTTTCTGTTCGGGGGACAATTCAACATTTTCTAGAAGGTCGGGAGTCAACTGTTGAGGCGAGTTGGATAGGAGCAAGCTCGAACTTTTGCAGACACACGTTACTGGACTGCAGGTTGCCAACACTTCACCTTTCTGGAACACTCTAGATTTTTCAGTTACGTTGCAAATTCTTACCGGGATAGTTTTTCTGGAAAGGTCCACTAGCGTCGAAGCTATTAGCAATCCATTCGCTTTATTTTCCGCAGATCCAATTAGGCCAGAGTTGAAACTCACATCGTTACCGATGTATCCAGGTACTATGATTTCAGTCCTTGGGGGAATGGTAATATTCTCGTTAGCGGTTACCTGTCGAATAGATTCTGTCCTGTGTTTAATTTTGAATATAGTGACTTCTTCGTGTATGGAACGTAATTCGTTCTTGTTGAAGTCTAGAGTGAAACCATGCTCCTTTAGAAAGTCCAGTCCAAGAATGAAAGGGTCTGCAATATCTGCGACATACACAGCATGTTGGTAGGTAGTGTCTCCAAACCTGATCTTGACTTTTAATTTTCCGTGAATATCAATCTTTTCCCCGTCACGGTCTGTAGCACCACGCGGGGCGGGGTCCAGAGGAGTTTCTCTTTTAATTTTTGAGCCAGATCGTTCCGAATGATAGACACATTGGCTCCTGTATCGATGATCATGTTGCAGGGAAGCTCGTTAACATGTCCCATTATAAAAATTCCATTCTCACCGGTACTCTTTGTCGAAATTTGACACACTGGAATGTGGGGCTTTCCAAAATCTGGCAACTTCCGCCCCACGAGATGGTCATTAATTAGTTTTCCGACACCTCCTTCTGGAAGGCGCTTATTAGTTTCAGCGCCTTGGCGTGCCCGGCAGCTTCTCTGCAGATGCCCTTCTCGACCGCAGGTCCAGCATTTAAGGGTCTTCTTCCCGTCTGCTTTCTGGGACATCAAAGACTCAACTCTATTCATGAAGCTTCTCATCTGTCGCTCTAACCGCTCCACACTTGAGTTCGACGTGTCCGATTCGTTGACGGCTCGTATGGGGTGTCTGTCCTTTCGTGTTGCTTGCTGGGCTGCCTCGAATTTCATAGCAAACACTAGGGCCCCCTTTAAGTCCTTGAGATCCGCCATTCGGAGAGCTTTCTGGATTTCCGGATCACGCACCCCGTCGATGAAGTGTTGCAGCGCCAGGACTTCTCTTACTTCAGTCGGACAGTCAGAAAACGCCAAGTGAGAAAGCCTCTCGACGTCCGTCGCCAGTTCTTGGAGAGTTTCGGACACTTTCTGCTGCCGTGACTTCAGCTGGAGTCTGCTGTAATCCTTCACACATTTCTCTCCGAAGCGTAACTCCAGAGCATTAACGAGAGCGTCGAAATCCAGCCGCTGTGTTTCCGGCAAAGTTTGCAAAATGTCAGCAGCGTCGGCTCGAAGAGAAGCAGCTAACTGGCAGGCCTTGGTCTGGGAGTCCCACTGGTTTGCATCCGCCACTATGGAGAATTGGGTCTTATACACCTGCCAAGAGGACTTTCCGTCATATGTAGAAAGCTTGATTGAAGGCTTGGAATAAGGAGCTTGAAACTTAAATTCATCCCCTTGACCAGTCATGACTTTCTGCTTCAATTTCTCTAGGTCACTCCTGAACGAGATGGAAACATCTTCTACTTTTTCGAAAATTTTCGCCTCTAGTTTGCTCTCCATATCTTCGAATTTATTTTCAAATTTGTTCTCTATATCCACAAATTTGTTTTCGAATTTATATTCCACCGACTCGATTCTTCCTTCCATTTCTTCAAATTTCTTGTCCATAGTCGTCAATTTGTCGCCAATGCCCTTCAGATCACTTTTCAACTCTTCCTTGTTGGCGCTGATCTGCTCGTTTACGTTGGTAAGCTTGGTATTCAACTCGCCCATATTGGCATTCATGCTGGCGGTCAACTCCGATTTCATTTCAGTCATATTGGCATTCATGCTGGCGGTCAAGTCCGATTTCATTTCGCCCATATTGGCATTCATGCCGGTCAACTCCGATTTCATTTCGCCCATATTGGCATTCATGCTGGCGGTCAATTTTTCTAGAAGAGTCTGGAACTGGGCCTCCATCGCTCTTGTTGTTGGCATTCAATCCCACTTCTGACACCAATTGTTGCGTTTTCGGGGTTCGAAATGATTGAAGCCGAAGAGCGGGATCCAAAACAATTTTATTCTTTGCCAAAACAGTCCTCCACAAATTGTAGAACAGTTCGAGAAATTCACGTACAATCGATGAAAATACTGATAACACAGATGCAATACACTAACAAAAACAATAGTAAACACTCAGCACAAAAATAATAACTCAATAAAAGCAATAACACACGCACTATGCAATCGTCTCTCTCAAGCGGAGAGGTATCACTTGCATGAAAGCTGAGATCTGACTAACTAACTAGCCGGCTCGGGCCCTTTTATACCTTTCGGTCAGAAACCTCTGGCACTTGCCAGAATAATCTAGAAATAGAAAGGTCTAGAAAAATCCGGAAGGTATGAGAAAAGCTCAATACATAGTGTTACAATACCGCGATAGGGTTGCCAGACAGGGTTATTAGGAGCAGGGTTGCCATGGTCGCCAAGCTTATCGCCCACATTTGGCGACATATCGCCAAATTTGGCGCCAAAAATTAAGTCGCCAAATCCGTCGCCAACTTGGCGCTAGCTGCAATATTTGGCGAGTTTACCATTTAAACCAATGTTAAAGCATGGGGGCCGTGCAATGCAGTGGAAATGATATTACAGGTAAACAGGGTTGAAATCACATTAGATACGACAAATTAAACTGTAGAAATGAACACAAATGAGTAGAAACAATTAGAATAAGACTAAATTCGTAACAATATATATATATGTTGCTATTTTATTTTATGTGACAACTTCTTGCGTTTACAGAGTCATTCTGGTGGTTTTCTACTACGTCAAAAATTTTCTCGTCGATAAACAAAACTCGTGTATAGCTATTTTGAGTGGGCCGCAGTAAAAGTGCTTTTGTTTTAAAGTACCTCTGGTATTTGAAATTCTTAGTAAGAAAATGGTCAGTTATTCTTCGTTAATTCTTAGAGGGAGAGAGAGAGAGAGAGATTCTAAGATCTTCATTTACTACAGAACAAATTAATCTCTGTGACTGATTCATAGGTTAAGAAAAAATAATCTTTCTACAAGGATTTTAAATGAAATTCTCTCTCTGACTGATTTGACGAGAGAGTGTGCTTTGACGGAATACGAATGGTTACTTGTCGTTCAGTCTTTAATGCTGTTGGTTGAGAAAATATCTTAATTGTTCGACAAATGAATAATATTTTTGTGTCTTATTACTTACTAGTCTTAAAAGCTTTCACGTTTTTTTTTTCCTTTTAATACAGAGATATTAGTACTAAGTATTTCTGTTCGACATTCATTCTACTGTGTTAAAGCTCTGGCTGATTTCGAACAACGGATGTTAAAAGCCTTATGACAAACGCATTTCTCAAACAAGTCGAGTCTCTTTCGATCAACCATTTCAGGCCCTGCGGAAGCCCAGTGGTCAAGGTATCGGATCATGGCAGGGATATCATGAGTTTGAGCCCAGTACCACTAAGAACCCGCCGTGTAGGGCAGCGACGCAGTGAAATCTGTCGAGAGCTGAAACGTCCTATCGTTGGTGTGGTGTGGTTAATAGGAGAAGGGGTGCCAGCTCAGGTACCGTCCACGTCAATTTACCATGGTTCAAAATTACGTGGTCTGTCGCCAAAAGCTCTGGTGTAGCTGAACAGTGCGACGTTAATATTCCCTCAGAACCATTTTAGAAAATATTTCGACCAGTGTTGACGGTGAAGGGTTGCCGTAAAAGAGAGAGAGAGAAAAAAACGCGACATGCTGTGACGTCAGCTGTGCTCTATCTTGCATTGAAAAAGTACTCGTTGATTCTTCTGTTTCGGATAACGAGCATTCAATATTATTTTTTATCCCCTAGCTCTTTTGTTGACAGTCAAAAAAAGAAATGGAACGACATTCTGCTTAAAATATTATACGCCATTTCTTATTCGTTTAACGAATCTGAATCTTTCTTCTTTACCACCATCTTCTTCATGATATAGGGAGACGGATAACTTTATTGGCTGAATGTCAAGAAATTCTTTCTTCTCACTAAGAAAAATGCTTTTTGAAGAAGTCGCTATGACAGCTGGGTAGACATTGCTCAAAAGTTTTTTTTATCCTACGCCCATCTTCGACATCTCTGCCTTTAGTCGACGAGCAGCCCAATAAAATGATGACAAAGCAAAAAAAAAAGAATCAAAATTTATCTCCATAGGGTTGTCTACAAAAAACTTCAAAAGCAATGGTGTAGTGTAGGAGGTGGTCACCAACCATTTCACCCTGGTGGGATAGAGAGCATCAATTAGAATCCTTTACCCCAATGTGATGCAAATGTTTCTGCAAATTATCATATCCGGCAAGTAAACGAAAGCACGCAACTCCAACACATCGAAGCAGGGAACTGGGGATTGCACCACTTTTTTCAATCAAGATATTCTACTTTTTATCTGAAGTTGTATCACTATACTAGGAGACTCTTAATTCACAGTTTACTGTAAATGTGTCGTCTGATGTTACGCAGAGGCAAAGGAAAGTGAAGTTGGGACATGAGAGATCCTGCTTTAGCAAGCTTATCTGCTTTCCCATTCTCAGAAATCTTTCAAATGTCTGGGAATGCACTGGATGGCAATGCTTTCTCTAGATTTCCCTCATCCAATTAACTTCATTCTACAGGATTGAACTAGTGTTTTTTCATTATATGTTGAGTTTACTAGGGACAAAATGGCTACGTGAGAATCGGTAAAAAAACACAATGTTGCAGTCAGAGCAGCTTTCCGATTTATCGATCGCAAATAATATTAATGCTATCTCGCTATCAAAATTATCACAATACTTTCCAACAGGATAGCTAAACTGAAAACACTTGAAAAGGCTCCAGAATTTTTATTACCATATGCTGAACCATCTGTGTATACATGTAGCCATTTGTCAAGAGGATATCTGCAATGTATCTGTTCAAAAGTGTTCCTAGAAAAAAATTGCTCTAATTATGTATACGTGTATTAAGGTCTTAAGACTACAATTTTTTGAAAATATTCTAGATTGATTTCCAACATGGAAATTTAAAATTGTCTATTGTGTTTGAGTCACAACAGATCTCAAATATTTGATTCAGAACTTATGGCAGGACTAGATATGTAACATATTTTTTTTGTATTTATTTTAAAGAAAAATTAGTATGATGGCTTAATTTCAGTTTCTCATAAGCAAACACGTACCTTGAAAATATTTTTAAATATTCATTTATTCTAAGAAAAGATAAATTATTATAAAGTTAAATAAATTAATTACAAAAATATCCGTTGTAAGATAACACGAAGGACAGTTTAAAATATTAATTTTTTTTTATCAACCTGGAATAGTAACTTTCCTTCTGTTTTTCCTGAGTTATCATTTTAGCATAATGCATTTAATATGGTAAAAAAACCTTTTTCTCTTAGATTTTTATATATTCTGTCTTTCACTATGGTAATTATAAATAGTCTACAACCAAAACAAAGTATCAACCTTTTGCTAGAAAATATAAAAATGTAAGAGACAAAATAACAAATAATATTTGTTTTATTTGGTAATATTTCTAAGGACATACCAGGCAAAAGTTTCTTATGAAAAATTTGTCTTGTCTTTCCATAGAAAAACTTTTAAAAAATTCTTATAAGAGTTACATCAGAAGAACGAATGAACAAGAAGTTTGCAAATTATGAGAATTAAATAATTATTTAGTACTATCTATACCTATTGAAATTGATGGACACATTTTGAAAATCGTATTTTATATATAAAATAGGAAGTTATGGTCACTGAAACAGTTATTTAAGTTCTAACATTAATTTACGGACATCAATTTAATAATATTATTCTTTAATTTTAACACTATTGTTGCAAATTTATGTGCGGTAAAAAAGCAGTCTAGAACTCTAATGATTTGAATAAGAACATTTTTATTATATAGAAAGACAAATAACTAGAAGAAGACAAAGTTCTGTAAACACAAAGAAATATTAGAACAGATGTACAATAGTACAAAACAGATATATATTAGCTTTACAACGTTTTAGAAACGGCTTTCTGGAAAGTTTCCTTTGATACAACCCAAGAGTACAAAGTCTCTCTCTGATATAGCAGTAAATGCACAGATTCCGATCTCTAACAAAATCATTTTCTGAACTGTACCAACTTTTTTCTTTCAAAGGTATTTTATATAGTGACATGGTAACTTTAAGAAGGATCAAACATGGATAGAACTCGATAATTCCTTACAATATCGTAACTTACAACACATTTCTCGGTGAAATCCCCAATTTGGTTATTCTCATTGCATCTTCTGTGTTTCTCATAAGCTAATATTTAAAGTGCACGTACTTTTTTTTTTGTAAAACTCCATTTTCCCACAAGGAGAGAATTGTCGCAAGAAAAGTAACATACATGCAGTGTTTCGAAAAAATTTTGAATCTTCAAACGTTAATATTTCAGAAGATTTTTCGGATTTATTCTCATAAATATTATATTTTCTCACATTTAAAAAATAAAAGAATATATATATGACATGTTTCAAGTAAGAATCTGCCTTAAATTTAAAAAAAAGTATCTTTATTCAATGAGTTCTCTATTCCATCTGACGCTAAGAGAAAAAGGACGCCAAAGTGAAGACCAAGTGTTTTTTACCACTGAAATCCTATATATATATATTCATTTTATGATATGTATAAAGTTATGCTATATAGAGCTATAAATAGTCAATTCTGGTAAAAAAAATTCGAATCAGAAATATTTATGGTTAATATTTGTTATATATATGTTGTATGATTAATATATAATATTGAATATATATATATATATATATATATTCAGTATATATATATATATATATATATTCAATATATATATATAAAGCAGTAAATAAATTGGAAAAAAAGAAGACTAATAAATCCTAAAACATCTTAAGAACAAACCGAAAGAACCAAGAACATGGAACCATTACAGACCAAAAAAGAGAAAAATAACTAGAGTGGAAAAAATTATTATGGTTTCCCGAGCTGTCACTGGCTAGGACAGTGAAACAGGGTTAAATAGTGTTTTACGGGATCTCAACCTTCCCCTTCAGCGGAAACTTTCGACATAATAGCGTAGGAGATAAACGAAGGCAAAGGCCCAAAACCCCACGTTGGTGAATATAACATCGATAGAATAGAATTAGAAAATTAAATTACTACAGGAATCCGGACGAAATAGACAAATATAAATATGTATAAAGCAAAATATTTGCAATAGAGGTTAATAATGATTAAGACCATAAGTAATAATAATGAAAATATGCGAAAAAACTAAAATTTTACCCGATGTTTTCCGATTCCAAGAGTATACTAACACCAAGCACAAAAAAACAGCATAACTAAAAATAATGGAGCCATCTCTATATATATTTTTAGTAACTAAACTTATAAGAAAATTAAGAATAATATACTATAAACTAAATGGAACTGAACACATTAAAATAATAATTAAATAGCTATAATTTTGAAGACATATATTTATATATAAAATTAGCTGGATAATTATAGTCTTGGCAACTTTGAAAGAATTTTTTATAATTATTAATTTTTAAACTTATTCAGATACTAAATCTTTGTTTCTTTTTATATAATTTAGAATAATATTTCTAAAAATATTGAAATGTGAAGGAAACTATTCTAATACGGCATTTTTATAACATCAAAATCAAATAGTCTCTTATATATATATATGTGTGTGTGTGTAATGGAAAATAAAAGTTAAGTGCTATATAGGGAATTTAATTTTAAATCTAATTTAATTATATATATATATGAATGAGTATTCCAAAAAATATTGGAAAATGAATGAAGATCAATATATCTCTAATGTATCTAGTAAATTTTTTGATAAATTTAAGACTACTTCATTGTCCATTTGAAGCAGATCTTCGGAGTGTGTGTGTTTTTAAATTCAGATGAAACTTTTCAAATTGCATTCATATTTTTGCAAATATTTGATTTAATTTAAAACTAGTTCTTGTTAGCTGGTTCAAATTTGTTTTCTTCTTATTAGAAAGGGTTTTAAATAATTTGCAATTTTTATACTTTTCAAGTGAGACAAACCTTGGATTGAAGCTTAATACATTTAAAAAGTACACTACATTGCCCATTTCTTTTCTGTTTAAGGAATTAGATATCGGGGAGGGGGAAATTGGAAAGGTTCAGGTATAAAAAATGTGACATGAACAGAAGGGTAAACATCAGTTTCTTCTTAAATTGCAAACATTTTTACAAAATTTTCTTACAAAAATTTGCTATTGTTTTTCAATTTTAATAGCCGATGAAGAAAAAATTAATTTCTGGTGCATAACATAAAAATCCCTTTTTACTTTTCTTTTGAATACACATATAAAGAAGTGGGAAAGATTAAGAATAAATATTTGCCACTAATCCTGTTACAATGGCTAGTAACACTGACTGCGGTGCCGTAGGGCCTGGGTTCGACTATCGTGGAAGGCATGGGACTTTGTAAGTGTATAAGGCCTTCGCGGCATGGGTGTACGTTAAATAGCCGTCGAACCTCAAGTCCTCTAGTGAGGCTGGTGATCTGTGAACGGTGGTGGAAGATCCTGTCCACCCCCAGGTTGCTCTCCCTCAAAATTGGGGTTGAATCGAGCAAAATCGTACTGTCACCTGCATGGTTCTCAAAGCTAAGGCTAACGACAGGCGTAAAAATCTAGCCCTTCACCGCAATGAATTTCAGGGACCTTGATCTAATGTTACTGACGATCAGGTGACATAAATAACAACAAGAATAAATATGTTTGCTTTAAAATTGCATACAAAATAAAAATGATGGAAAAAGAATTTTAAAATAATCATTAACCGCAAAAGAAATTTCTTACTCTTTGAATTAATGTTATTTGTCTTTTTGTATTCTAAAAGATACAGAGAAAAAGTGTATTAAATTCGCACTATACAAAGTAACCCGAGTGCTATTGGTGACGGGATTCATAATTTTGAACTTCAGTTAAATAATGAGTTCGATACCTGAGTTGGGCAATCACTCTCTTAATCACCACTCCACCACAACAGGAAGTCTGAGCCTCAATAGGCTGCATCACACGTCTGCAAGAGGGATATTGAACCCCTTAACTGGTTTCCAGTGCCCCGTACGGGTTACCGTAACCTGGCCACAATCGACTTGGCCTTATGCTGTATGGGCACTGATATTTTCTTCTTTCTATCATTAATTTGCACATTTTTTAATTTTTATGGAGAGATTATTACTGCTCGTGTTTTTAAGAGATGTAGTTTGTCCATGGTATTGAAATACTTCTAATGCCGAGATTTTCTCTGCGGTGAAGAGAATTTTTCTTTAAGGCAAGAGTTTAAATTCTTGATAATATTCGATAAAGAATAAAGATTAGCAAGGGAATGTACAATTTGTTGCTTCAAAATAAACGAAAATAGAAAGATAACGCAATGGAAAGATGTCCCCATTCCCTTGTAAGACTTATCCTTACATCATGCTTCAAATTGTGCAAGCATAAATATATGTACATACACACACAAATTCAGCTACCGTTTCAAAAAGAGGTGCGAATATGATAATTTTTAAAAAGTGTGCTATAATGTGTGTTTTCAAATATATAAAACTTTATTCACAGCATGTTAAGTGTACTTATAAAATGCAAATATTTAGGGGATGTTACGTTCCACAATTATTAAATGAAAGATAATCTGTAAGCTTTTAAATTGAAAAATTAAATAAAACACTTTCCTTTCCACATTGCGTTAAAAGAATAAAAATGTGTCACGTTTCAAACATTTTCTGCAAAAAAAAAAAATGATTTCTTAAAGGGTTAAAGGCACTCCAGTGCTTAAGTAGTGGTAAAACACGAACTCATGACACATCATCCACCAGTTCATGACCATAACCACAAGTCTACCATGGTTGTTAAAATCTCTCTGAATTATCTACTTTTATACAATTTTTGTTAATTTTTCTTTGTTTGTTAACACTCCAGATGAATGCTTTTATCCAATACATCCCGATTCTAATCTTAAAATCGTTGTAAAAATCAGTTGTAATTTTTAATGCCTTATGAACAATATATTTTAAATATTTTGAAATTAGGAATTGATCCATTTCTTTTGTATTCTTATAAATGAGTAACAATTATTTTTTAACTCAATTCTGTTATCGAATATACCATCGAATTTGAGATAAATACATTTTAAAATAAACCACAATTTAGAAAAAACTAGTTTTTTAGGCGATAGATTGTTTTATCAATCCTTAAGATTCAAATTTGAAACTCTTTGAAGATATCAAAAACACGCAAAATAAAGAAGGGTTTGCGTTTATCAGAAAGTATGAATACAATTTTATAACAACATTCTCCAGCCACGTTGATTTATTTTTTAAGTGTTATCATAAAAATAAAAGAAAACCCTTTCAAACTTTCGAAATGTAATCGAAAGGATTATTTGTTCAACTATAAATGCATTTAGAGAAGCAACTATTTATTCGTAAACCACGAAAATGAAATCATGAATCTCAACGTGTAAAAAGTTTATTTTTTCTCACAAACTACGATATTACGTAGAAACCCCGAGAAAGGTAAATATTCAATTCGTGTGGCTCTTTGGGGGAAGGAAATAAGTACACCTTTGCTTCAGGAGTTCATCTGTACGAAAAAATATTTCTTTTTTGATATTGTTTTCGTGGATTTTCTTTGTGTGTGTGTGTGTTTTATCCTTCGAGTCGTTGTTTTATCCTTTTTTTAGGAAAAAAAAACAAGACAGAAAGAGAATTTATTTCCGTTTTTATTGTTCTGCCACATGGAGGTAAATCAGATGGTGTATAGAAATATAAAGTGATAAAAATCTCTGTTTCTGTTCCGAGTTATTTTGCGAAATCTGCAAACACTTGTTTTCCATTGAATATCTGATAAACATTTAATAAATCGATTTTCAGAAGAAGTACGTGCGTATAGCTGGCCCATACAAATATTAAATAAAAATACCTAAGATAAACAAATGAAAACATATTCCTATTGAATTGAATCTTCTATTCCATTCACAGCTTTCTAAATAAAAGGAAACCAAACCTAATTTTTAGGAGTAAATTATGCCTCCAAAATTAGGTCCTCACACCCGAAAATTTTTTTAAAGCTTTTGATGAATGATTGCTCAAATTCTATTCTAAACAAAGCACTTAAAAATCAGAACATACATTTATCTAATGAACTACTATACGAACCTCGGAAATAAGTAAATGTTGCTTATAATCAAAAGCCCTAGAAAAAAATGTGGATGAAAGGATGTCTTTAATGAAAAAGGGAAAAAATAAAAGAACTTAAAATAATCTTGTCGCTGTAGAAAATCATCTGCATCAAAGAAGTTTAGCAAACAATCTACAGGTATCACAATCGAAAATTTGCCATCAGATAAAAAAAAAAAATTGGCTGCAAAAATGTGAGTAAACCGGTCTGTCATCAAATGTCTGCAAATGCCGTAGAAAAACGAAGAAAATGTTCACACTTTCTGCGTTTAATGTTACGCAAATGTACGAACAAAACATGGATAATCAACGACGAAGAACTGTTTCAACTGCCGTCCACATCTGACAAAACGAAGACATGATATATTTCTCGCGAAAAGCATCGCACGGATGCAGCTGTTTTACAAAAGGCAAGTTGACCGTCAAGTGTTATGATACGGATGGAAAATTCTTCTGTCAAGGCTTAACAAAGCAACTTTTTTGTAGAACCAGAGGCTAAAATTGATGCTGAATCCTATCATGATTAAGCTATGAAGCACATGATCAAAGAAAATAAATGACTTTATCCTGGAGGAAACTTTGTTTTTCAGCAAGATTTTGAACCAGGTCATACTGCAAAAAACCCCATAAAATTACTGAAAGATGAAAATATAAATTTTCTTTCTTCTGAGAAATGACTACAATCTCTTTCTGTATGTGGTCTTTGGAATTAATTTGTATGAGGATTCTTAAAGAAACAACCACAATATAGAGATATAAAGTAAGAACTCGCCTGTAATCAAAGGTAAAGTAGGAAACATACCCCAAAATGGTCGAACTATCTTGGCCTACTTTAGAATGTATAATGCTAAATTAGACCCCATTGAAAAATTCATGTAAATAGCTTAATTTATTTAAAATTTATAATGCTTTGAAGTTTTCCACATTACTTTCGAATAAATTGGTAAATAAAAATTATCATTTTACAATTATTACCTCTGCTTTTTTATGATTCAGCACAAGCATACTTCTGTTAATATGCTTACCTTTATTTAATGTAATTCCCTGATAAGTGGAGTTCAATCATTTTCAATAGTTATTCTAATTATTTATGTGTAATACGTTTGAATTATTTATTTAGGTAAATTTGCAGCGCATGTCAGGTGTAGTCTGTACGCATGATAAATTCTGTGCTTTGACTGCAGGTTGATGTCTGTAAAAGAAATTTAATTATAATCACCCTGTAGGCCTCCAAATATTCCTTTACAAGGAAGAAGAAAATATTTTCTGATGTCGGAATGATAATGCAGTATTATTTTCCCCACATAACGTATAAATAATGATTTCTTCATTGATTAACGGTACAAAAATTGCATAATAAATCAATTAAAAGATCCATTACAAGGAAATCACGTAGTACATTATTCAAGCGTGGGTATGCTATGCGTACATAATACATATGAAATGATGTTGAATACAGGCTCTTTTCTTTTCCAATACAAACATGCATAAATACTTAATAAAGTGTTGAATAATTCAAGAAGAAAAATGATAAGATCGAAGAAGAAATTTTGCAATCACATATCCACTCCTTCGCTAATATACAATCCTGTAACGCATTTCAGAATAAGTGGTACATTTTGTAAAGTAATCTATATGTTTGAAGAAATGTGGTAAGGAACTGTAAAACACATAATGATTGTTAGGTCTAAACACAAATAAGTGAATGCATTGCATAAATATAAATCATTTTTCGATTTATATTAGTAATAAATAAGTCTAATGTATCACATGTGTCTTTTTTTCATATCTAAAAAGAAATTCCGTTAAGGCTTTATAAAAATCGTATAAAAAGAACAGGAAGTAAAATTAAAATACACATTTTCAGTTGGCAAAATTCTCCAACTTTAAGCATTTCTTCTTACTTTATTGTTTGTTCACTGAAGAGAAGCGTCTTGCACTGCACTTTTTATTTGTAATTAATTTGATTTAATTTTTTTGTAATAAAATATGGTCCTCATTTAGTTTTCCATATTATAATGTGGATTATGTTTTAAACTTTACATGTTGTTAAAAATGAGCTGTATAAAAAAAAGAATTTTTTGAAATTTTCTACATTTTGAATGCAACATTTTTTAATATGTAAATGCAAATTGAAATATTTTTCTGTCTGAAAATGCGTTCCATGTTTCGTTTAAGCTCTTCGACATTTGCTTACCGCGAGTGTATTAATCCTCAAAGTAACATGTTTCAAGTAAACTTAAATGCATTTTTCAATTTTATGTAATTCAAATAATATTTAATGAAATACATTAATTCATATAGAACTATTTAAAGTATTGACTACGTTCGGTCGGAACCGTGCTTTTAAAAAAGCGCATAAAGGGATAGTTTTCATGATATTTAGTGTCACTCAGATTAGAATACATGCATAAAATTGTATTAAGGATATTTTGACAAAAAATTATTTAAATATAATATTTTGGCAAAAAATTAACTTAAAATAATCTTTTTTTCCATATGTTCTTCTTTTGTGAAAAATGGTTCGATTATAATAATATTTTGACTGTATATAGCGCAGACCTCTCTACAGAGAGGCTCAACTAAAATTTTTGAAAAATTCGCATTATTTTCAGAGTTACCATTAATTGAAATAATTATTGGTTTTTTTTCTTAAAATTGCTCCCCTCTGTAGTCGTAAAATATGAATAAACACACTTCTAAGTTATACATTTTAAAAATTCTAGTTGAGACTCTGTAGAGATTTCTTAGCTATATGCGTGCAAAATATAATTATAATAGAAGCATTTTTCTCAAAAGGGGAACATTTGGAAAAAAGATCATTCTAATTTTTTGCCAAAATATTATATTTAAATAAATTTTTTTGTCAAAATGTCCTCAAAACAGTTTTATGACTATATTCTAATCTAAGTCACACTAAATATCATGAAAATTATCCATTTATGCACTTTTCAAAATCACGGTTCCGAACGTAGTCGGATACCTTAAGGGGGTAAAGTAATTTTTTAAGACAATTTTCTGGTTGCACTATCAAAGCATGTTCGAAGGTAAGTGCTAAACTAACCCAGAAATCCACAATAAATGAATAAATAAAAGGAAAAAATCCATTTCATTGATAATAAGTATGCTGAAAATATAAAGAGTTTGAATAAATTTTCTTTTATTAATGTTACAAAAATTTCAAAATCTATTATCTGGGCTAAAATACTCTCCTTGTCTATTTTATATTTCAATAAGGTATATGATGACTCGAGCATTGCTAAACAATCTTTCTGTAAATGTGGGGTATATATTACAATTCTATAATCAAACGTGTGTGTAATCAATCCTTAATTTTATTATATAATTAATTGATCTAAAAAGGTCTTAGTATCTTTTCGTTTTGCCCAAAAAGAGTCCTCGTTGGAATTACATAAAAAACCTAAAGAACAGTAAATGTTCGATCCATAGTTCACGACAAAAATACGCTAAATTCTGATGAATTAATAAAGCATGATGGCTTATGATGGGGCTAAACTGCATTTTTTTGCTCCTGTCCATGATTGAAAGGATATGTCCTACTCCGCCTGCTGAATTTAATGCGGGGCTTTGTCTCTATGGTCTCCACGAACGCCAGATCTCACATTATCGATTTTTTTTTCATATAAGAACATCTGAAGATGCATCGAGAAGTAGTGAGTATACAAACGAATTTATTTGCTCATCTGCAAATTGTTTGCTCTTCGGTGGACAACGCGCTAGTATATATGTTAATTCATTAATTCCACGATGCGTTCAAGCCTGAGTCGATATGTCCTTTCTTTTTAAATATTTGCAAATACTCTTGTTGGTATGTCCAATACGGTTTACTTTCTTTGCTTCTTCCGCGTCTTCATACTTTGTTTCTCATATTTTTCTCGTAAATATGGATCATACTGGTGCAGTTATTAGGGAATTTTATACATAATCTCAAAGAGGAATCTACGTGTGAAGAATGTGGGAGTTATTTTGGGGACAACCTGTTTATAACCATACGATTCTACCTCTCCACTCTCCGTAAACAAGTCTTTTAAATTTTAAAATTTCTCACACATTTGATCTCTCCTTCAATTCTGTAGGGACACTCTGTGTATATACACAGTGGTGGCCAAAGTTGTGGACACTTTTTAAAATTGTTGTTTTTTTAAGTTTGTATGCATATAGAACATTTTACGTTGCAGGAAATGCAAAATATTTTATATCATTTTAAAGAGAATTTAATACTGAATTTAATAAGAAAAACAAAATTCAAATATTTGCAACGCAAAAAACAGCTATACTGCAATAGCTGTCAATATACATCGGATACCGATGATAGCAGTAAGTTATCAGAACTTAGTAGGGTTGCCTTTTTTCTTCATTACAGCTTCACAACAAAGTTTCATCGAGCTGTAAATAGTTTTAAGCTCTTCCCTCGTTATCAAATGAATCCCGAAATCAATTATATCTCAATTAGTTCCTTTTTATTTCATGGAGTACCTGATTCGGACAAGAGTTTTCAAATGGTACCATAAGTTTTCGATAGGACTGTTTCCTGGCCAGGAAAACAATCATATTTTAAAATTACGTAACAGGTAGGTAGTTGAGTGCCTACATCTAGAGACTAAAAGTTTTGTTTAAGATGTCAGGAGACAAATTTAATAAAAAAAGTAGGAAAAGGCATTAAGCAATAATGTAAATTTTTAAAAAAGACATGAAATTGCAAAAAAGGGTGCGGGAGGAAGTTCAGGACAATAACCACTCAATTCAATAAAAGGTGATGCGTTTGTAAATGTCAGGAACACAACGTCATAGGTGAGGTGAGCTTACGTAAAACGCGTGCAGTCAGCACGCGCAGTTTAGGACTATAATAAATGGAAGAAATGATGCACAATTAAAGACATTAGCTACAAGTGCGATTTCTTTCATGAAATATGGATAGAAGATTCATCTGTACTACTCCACACGTGGAAGAATGATCGGATAATCTGGAGGTGAGGTATGGTGAGACGAGCGCAGCGGAAGACCTCAGAATCACAAAAACGTTATTTCACGCGCTCGGAAAGCCTTTTAAACCAAAGGTACAGTTGTTTGAAATATTGGTTGTGTCCACCCAAGGTAAACATATGCATTGGATGGCTGATATACAACTTTGCACAGCATCAGGGTGATGGATGTCATGGCTTACTGTTGCCTGTCTAATTCAGAAAGGTGATCTATTCACCTACATACCTGAACCATGCATCTCTTTAAAATTTCACCATCGATGGTATCGCTTAGCGTGGTGTGAGGAGCACGAAAACTGCGTATCTCATCAATGGAATCGTGTCCTCTTTACGGATGAGAGTTGCTTCTCAGCGCCACAAAAAATCCTCAACTTCAGTTGATTTGGAAATATGGTGGGACAGGGTTTCATTCCAGTGACAGTGGTCCTGGAGGAATTTTGCTGAACGTGCGGATTGAGCTCCGCTTTTACAACAAATGGCTTTTAACCAGATGTCACCATTTTAAGGATAGGACCCTGCCCGATGTGCATCTTTTCCAAGGGAATATTGGATCAAACTTCATTTTTGTGGATAAAAATGTTCAGACACAGTGGACTTACGATGTTCAGCAGCTACTGGAAGATGAAAATATCACTGATATGGAATGGCCAGCATACTGTCCGGATTTAAGTCTAGTAGGGCATCTGTTTGGAGGCTTTGGCAGATACCTTATGGAACACCTTGCCCAATTACTGAGAAAGCTGCTGTTTGAGTAATGGTCACTATTACCTTAAGAACTATTGGTCAATCTGGTGCTGAGACAGTACGAAACCACCATTGTAGCAAGGGTAAGGCATAACCCATACTAAGAAACAACTGCTTGTTGTTCTTCCTACCGGGCAAACAATTATGTTAAATTCTTTATTTTTTGTTAATTTTATACCATATGCATTTCATTCATATACTTTAGTAACAATGATTTCGTCATTGTAAAAAATGATGTATCTCACTTTTGGAATTCATGATTCGTAATTATAGCAAAAAAATCTGTTGCTGAAGTTTTATACACCAGTGTATAAATGTTTCAATCTCCAAAAATTTCTATCCTACGTAAGTACTTTTTTTACCTAATCCATTTAAATGTACAGACATTTAAAAAGTTTGAACTAATATTCTTTGGTGGACAAGAGATATGGAACCGCTATCTTTTGTATGAGGCTCACATAATTGTTACTACGGCCCAATATCTATATAATACTGTTCATCTCAATACGAACAGCATTTTTATACTGCTTTCCGCTTCTACTTAAGACATGACATGCTGATAATAGATATGTGAAGATATATTTATGGAATTTCGAACTTTTTCACACTAGAACGTTCGGATTTCGATTAAACCTTAAACATCCACCGGTGTCATTTTGACACCGCGATATTAAATATATAAAGTAATTGTTTTAACTAAATACTTGCAGGACAACTGCTTAGTAGGGTTTAGTTTTAAGACTTTTTCATAATTTTTCATGTAATTATCATGTATTATGACCCTTTATATCATAAAAAAACTGACGTTGACATTGTTTCGTGAAGCTTGTTGGACACTGCTTTGTCGCAAAACATTTCGAGTCGCAAATCTAACAGGAACATTACTATTATGCGGCATCCATTATATGCCCTTCCTAGCGATACAAATACAGAGTATTTTTTTTCAGGTATAGAAGTTTAAGTTGGCATTACTTTCCAAGATGGCGACCGATTTAACAGCTATCAAGTGATTTATTCTCAGTTTGGTTTGGCAATTCATCATGAATAGACTCACGCCTGAACAACGCTTTCAAATTGTGCAATTTTATTTCGAAAATAATGGTCGATTTTCATAAGCGAATTTTGTTTAGCGATGAAGCGCACTTCTGGTTGAATGGCTACGTCAACAAACAAAACTGCCGCATTTGGAGTGAAGCTAATCCACAAGTGTATGTCGAAACACCGTTACATCCAGAAAAACTGACTGTTTGGTGCGCTTTATGGGCTGGTGGAATCCTTCTTCAAAAACGATGAAGGCCACAACTTTACAGTCAATGGTGATCGGTATAGAGCCATGTTTACTAACTTTTTCATTCCTGAATTGAACAATCATGATGTCCAGGAGCTGTGGTTCCAACAAGACCGGCGCAATATGTCACACAGCTCGTGCCACAATCGATTTATTGAAAGACACGTTTGGTGACTGCCTAATTTCAAGTTTTGGACCTGTGAATTGGCCTCCATGATCTTGTGATTTAACACCGCTATACTATTTTCTGTGGGGCTATGTAAAGTCATTGGTCTATGCGGAAAAGCCACAAACTCTTGACCATTTGGAAGTCAACATTCGCCGTGTTATTGCCGATATACGCCACAAATAATGGAAAAATTCATCGAAAATTGAATGTCCAGATTGGACTACATCCGAGCCAGCCGTGGCAGTCATATGCCAGAAATCGTATTTATAATGTAATGCTATAAGAGTATCTTTCGAATAAAAAAAATTATGTCAATCGAATAATACATCGTTGTTTTATTGTAATTTAAAGTTCTATACCTCTAAAAAAACACCCTTTATGAAGAGCAAGACCTGGTGTTTGACACTATTACGCGGAAAGGTCAAATAGGCCTGGTATAGTCTTTCCTGCTCCAAGAGGATTGGAAACAACAACAACAACATCTTCACTTTCTTCAGATTTTTCGCCGTCACTTTCATTCAATCTTATGGCTTCATCGGAATCTTAATTAGAGCCAATTCATTCTGAGAAAGCTGTCGCCAAAAGTTAGCAATTTCATCAGAGATTCTCCCTGAGCCATCGCTCTGCATTTTTGCAAATCGATATAATTTTTTATGAGCAGATTAATATATCCTATGTAATGAAACACTTAAACATAACAATTTTAGTATAATTGATTCATTTCCAACTCAATAACACTGTATTCAAGGTCAAAAAATGTACGATAAATTTTTGAAAAGTTTGTTTTACTAATAGTACCTACTTAGTGAACTGTATCGTGTTGAACGACAGCTTTGTATAATGATAAATTGTCTTGGTATCGAAATGACACTAGGGGACATTCTAGGTATATTTAGTTGTAAATTCACTCCTAATTAACCTAGAATCCAACAACATGTTCTGCGTAATCACCAGAAAAAATGCTTTAAAGTCACGAACAATGTTCAAATTCCTTACAAAAAATCAGGCGAAAACAACAAAGTAAACACACTCCGGTGTCAAATTGACACCGACGGTCGTTCCCGAGCTAAACAGACGGAAAAAATACAATGAGAACGTCCATTATGAACATCACCTATTAAACTTCCTTAGGACGTTCGTCAAAAGTCTAAGAGATAATTTTACTTTATGTGCTTTTTTATTAGTCTATTATTATACACTGGTGTGCAAAAATTAAGGACGAAGTCGAAAAATTAGCATATCAGCTGAACGAAGAGGCAGAGCGGACAGAAAGACCAATCAGGATATTAAGTAAGGTGATGTACGGTAGCACATGCGCAGATATGCAGGTAGACGTAATGGGGGAGTGTCTGAGTAATATAAAGCATGTTGTCGGTGTAAGATTAGTATTTCTGGCAAAGGGATTGCACGCCGTATAGCAGTTAAAATCACACCGAGTTGCTGCCTCAGCGAGAAATGGCGAATAATCAATCTGTTAGACGACATCTGGATGCTTGAACCCGAGGTCGAATCATTGGGAAGTTGGAGGATGGCCGCAGTGTGACAAGTGTGGCTGCAGAGTTCGGAATTGCTCACAGCATCGTTTCACGACTTTGGAGACAATTTCAAACTACAGGAACAGCTATCCGGGGGTTCAGTAGTGGTCGTCCATGAGGAACCACACCCGCAGATGACCGGTACATTGTCTTACAGGCCAGAAGAAACAGGCGGCAGACAGCGGGAGAAATCACTAGACACACGACACAGGCGACTGGACGACCGGTATCGCGTTTTACCGTGGCCAGAAGACTGCACGGTGGTGGTCTGTTTGCACGACGCCCTGTACGGTGTGTACCTTTAACGCCTGCCCATCGGAGAAGGCGTTCTCTGTGGTGCCGGGAACACCAGAATTGGAGAGAAAATGAATGGGGACGAATACTCTTTACGGATGAGAGCAGATTCAGTTTGAGTAGCGATTCTCATCGCATACTCATCTGGAGAGAGCGGGGAAGCCGCAATCATCCCTCGAACATCATTGAAAGGGAATGGTATGGAGGTCGCGGTGTTCTCGTTTGGGGAGGCATCATGCTTGGTAGTCGTACAGACCTTCACATTTTCGATGCAGGTTCAGTCAACGGGACCCGTTATTGTAACGAGATTCTTCTTCCATATTTATGTCTTTTTAGAGGCGCTATGGGTCGGCAGTTTTTTTCATGGTCGGCAATGCACCATGTCATCGCACAGTAGCTGCCGAACAGCTCTTAGAGTTAGGATATTGAACGTATGGATTGGCTGGCACGATCTCCGGATCTCAATTCCATCGAGCATGTATGGGATTTTCTAGGCAGACGCTTGGCAGTTCGTACTTTACCACCAGTAACGATTCGGGAGCTTCGATTGGCGCTGCAAGACGAATGGGCAGCAATGCCTAAACAACTCATTGACACCCTCATTCTCAGCATGGGCAGAAGCATTGAAACCTGCCTAGCAGTCAGGGGAGATCATATACCTTACTAAAGACCGGATGTTTCTTGCTGGATACCCATCACAGGGATATTTCGGCCTTCAGTCGCATTGGGCTCCATGCTACTTTTTCAATATGAAGCTTCTTTTTATCCCTCTGATTTCTCTTTTAGTAAGTGTTGCTTACATTACACATGTCCTTACGTATTGGGGATCTTACGGTATTAAATGTGTTGATTAGGAAAGCTTTTGTACAAAGTTATATTGAAAAAACCGTCTCGTCTTTAATTTTTGCACACCAGTGTATAGAATATTTCTATATAAAAAATAAAACTTTTTTTTACGCATTTAGTAATTTTATAAGGATCATCTGTTAAACCCTTTTTAAAGTGTATGACGCGTGCTGTTTTTGATCTCACATCATTGTTAACAAAACATCTGCTTAAAACACATCAAAATTCAATATCAATTTTTAAGCTTGCCAATATTCGAACTATGATTTAGCAAACCAGTTTAAATTCTAGGAATACAGCGAACACTTTAAAAATTAAGCAAATGAGTCGGTTAGAGTAAAGGAGCACTTATCTGATCCTTTCTAGAAAACATTGTGCTGTCAAAAGTGCGAAAAGTGACGACATTTATTATTATGAATTTAACACGTAAGAAAATTCCCACGTGTAAAAATTGTCTCCGTTATTTGAAATAAATAGTGATTTCAGAACGATGAGAATTTTTATTTAGAAAGGAGTTTTAAAAAGTCTTATTAAAGCAGCACCAGTTTCATTTGTTCTGCCTTATTATATATATATATATATATATATATATATATATATATATATATATATATATATATATATATATATATATATATATTTAAATATATATATATATATTTATATATATATATAGTCTTGAGGGATAATACTGATGACAAATGATTATGTTACGTATTAACAACATTAGCATAAATGTGTTCAACGGATTTCACAGACTATTTTTTAAAATACTAAATGTGTATTTTTTTACATATATGTCACAGTAGAATGCGGCATGCCTTCTCACGAGTTCGAGCCCAGTACCATTAAAGACACGCCGTGTAGGGCAGCGATGCACGTTAAATCTGTAGAGAGCTGAAAAGTCCTCCCGTTGGTATGGTGTGGAAGTTAGGACAGGGTGGGCCACGTCATTTGATCATGGTTCAAAATTAGTGGTTCGTCGCCAAACGCCCTAGTGTAGCTGAGCAGTACGAAGTTAATATTCAATCAACCAATCAATCAGTCACAGGAAAATGTTTAAATTAGAGCACTTTCATCAAATCCCTAAAAGAGATGATCAATTCTTGGAACATGTATAAATAACGTCTCTTTGAGGTGATTTTCCAGACCCCACCCAAAGCCCTTGATTTTTTCCCGATTGATTATAATTCTAAGAACATAGTACGTAAAATTTTATTATGTATTTGTTATTAATTATTAATTTTATTAATCAATGCTAATAATCTATTAAATAATCAGTGTATTACTGTTTTTGTTTCCGAAAATCGACAAAATCAAAAAAAAAAACATGATGCAAAAATGGACTTGCGACCCTGGACACCCCCCTTGAAAAATTCCTTTGTGCGCTACTGGTGCTACACAATGTATTTTATAATTAATTTAACAATAATTAGCTAAGAACATTATTAATAACTACCAGTGACTCCATGGGATTCACATATATAAAATTATATGCAAAAATAAATTTAAAGTAAAAACACTTTTTAAAAATACAAGCTTTTATTTAAATGCTCTAAAAAGAATAAATTAAACTTTTTTAAAAACTTTTAATGCTATCACTTACACAATTTATAATGTAAAAGCTTGTCACGAGATTTAAGTACTCGTATTTACTTAGTTTGAAAATTTTTAAAAATAAAATTAATCAAATCAAGTTCTTTAATTTGCTTGTTTATCTACACAGGTAAATAAATCTCACAACAAGCTTCTATATTATAAATTGTGTAATGACGTTATAAGTTGATAGCATTAAAATTTTTAAAGAAAAGTTTTTTTGTTCTTTTTAGAGCATTTCAATAAAAGCTTGTTTTTTTCTTTTTTTTTTTACTTTAAATTTATTTTTTACTTTTTATTTATCACTGTACAGGTTTCTAAGACTCTGTTCATCTCATTCAACGCATCATTGTTGAAGGGTCATCTGTCGGTTAATTTTGAACAGGCTAGCTCAGTGTTTTTTTCCTCCAGGCCAGGTTTATGTTATAGATATTTCATTTGGGCCGCTACAAGAGAACACTGGGGGGAGGGGAGAAACGCTGTAAGACATAAACAACATTGGACAAAGCAAAATTAATGAAAAAAAATATTAAAACTCATTTTTTTTTTGCTTTTACTATAATACTATATTAAAATCAAAAACCGCTCAATCAGTTTAGGTTATCATCTTCAAAATTGATTTGCAAGATATTCCACCCGAACAAATTACTTTAATATCTTTTTAACTATTTGCGATATCAGAATATAAATGACACAAGCATGCATTATCATCCAAACTAAACGTGAATACAAAGTTCTAGCTGAATTGGCTGAAGAAATCATCTTCAGAATTGAGTTGCAAGATTCCACCAGAACAAATTACTTTAATTAATATATTTTTTACTAAATGCAATATCAAATATAAATGGTTAATTAGGCATTGTCATCCAAACTAAACGAGTATACCAAATTTCAGCGCAATCGGTTGAAGACTTCAGCTTGAAATTTGAATCGCAAAATATTCCACCCGAACAAATTACTTTAATTAATAACTTTTTGACTAATTGTGATATCGGAATATAAATGGTCCAAACGTGCATTGTCATCCAAACTAAACGAGTATACCAAATTTCAACGCAATCGGTTGAAGACATCAGCTTCAAAAGTAAGTTGCAAAATCCCACCCGAACAAATTACTTTAATTAATAACTTTTTGACTAATTGCGATATCGGAATATAAATGGTCCAAACGTGCATTGTCATCCAAACTAAACGAGTATACAAAATTTCAACGCAATCGGTTGAAGACATCAGCTTAAAACTTGAGTTGCAAGATTCCAACCGAACATTTTACATGGCAAGTTAAATAAAAACTTGTAATTATCCCTTATTCTGATAATTTGTACGGTTCAGAATAAAATTCTAAATTGCCGGTTAAAAGTTACGCGATTTGCTTCCCAATGCCAACCGTTTTCCACGTAGGCGCGCATATCTGATGTATTGGGATGGAGGAAGGAATAAAAAAGCAAATAGTTTGAACTAAAAATATCCTTCACAAACATTGTCAAGGTCCTTTTATTGCATTCAAAAACTTTCGGAATAATTTTATAAATATCAGTGCATAGAAAAGACCGTACTTCGGAAAGACGTATATATACGTGTGATGAAATTAACTCTTTGGCGAGTGAGACGTTTATATACGCCGGTTGCACTTAAGACGTTAAAGTCGTATCGTAGTTTTAGCTTAAAATTATAGTATTACTGAGTCAAATACATTGTTATTGTATGAGGGGTGCGCGATGAAAATTATGATGGAATATTGGGCCACGAATATTGAAACTCTGAGAAGCACTGAAGTAAGTGGTTTGATCAAATTCCGGTTCTGTTTTAGAGAAATGAGAATTTCTAGAGTTCTGTTTTCGCTTTTGTTACCCCGCTCACTTCTACCTCCCCCTCTTTCCTAGTCTCTGCCAGGCAGGAACGGACTTCTGACGTGACGCACCAAAACAAAATGATCTAGACATCATTTTTCAGTTAGATTTAGGGATATTTTTTGCATTATTTTCTTTCGAATAATATATAACTTTTGTATGTCTGAAAATTAGAAACTGGATAAAACTTTAATTAAAAAATGTAACCCAATTATATAGGGAATTAAACCATGCCCTCTTAATAGATAAAAAAAGTTTTTTGATGATAAAAAGAAGCTATCTTAAAAAGAGAAATATAATAACTGAAAAAAGATGTTACAAATAAAGAAGGATATTTTTGAAGTTCTATATTAAAAAATAATTTTTTTAAAAAAATATTTGAAATTCTACAACACACAAATATTATTTTTATAAAAAAGTAACAGTTTTATTATCTTAATATTTTGTTAATTAATTTAGAATAAATAATTTGTAATTCAATGATTATTGTAGTATTAATTACTCTATTTTTAAAAATGTACCATATTTGCTTATACACACTTTGAATCTCTTGATAATAGTATTTCCTCATTTCACTGAAAAGGATCAGGGATTTGATCAAATCCCTTACTTTCCATAGGGAAATCACCTTATATAGCTTTTATTTCAACTTATTGCGTGAATTTATCATCTCCCTTACGAATTTGATGAAAAATCTCTTATTTAATCATTTTTATCTGCGACATATATATTTTTACATTAACAACTATAGTTCCTGACAGGTTAGGATCACGTTTTTGTGGGCAATTTTATTTTAGCCGAGTCGTGCCCTCATACTACTAAATACCCACCGTAGTAATAAATGTTTAATCTACTAAGGCTAAAATTTTTCACGTTAGCAAGTAGTTTTAATGGTTTTTGTGTAAATGATTAAATCAATAAAATTAATTTTATAAGTTAATATTAATTTCTGTTGCCTGTATTTTATGATAGAATTGTAATACTTACAAATAACGCTGTCTCTCACATTGTAACGGCATTTTAAAGGAAACTTGGCGAAATATTCGCAATACAGCTAAGTTGTCATCATTTTTGCGATCAAATTGAGTGACTTGACTCTTATCTTTGAAGTCCCTTTATGCCCTACGTCCAGTGGTATGTGCCCCTCTCAACTCTTCACAGAAAAGAGCTCGTCTTTTATGGATCCAAGAACACGCGTCTTGCGCCAATCAAGAGTGAAGCCGTATACTTTTAATAGATGAGCCCCGGTTCAGTATCAATAGTTATTCTCATCGAGTTTTTATTTGGAGAGAGCCTGAGACTAGCTATTATCCTTCGAATTTGAGAAAAGTCAATGGATTTGGTGGATATGGAATTCTTGCTATTTGGGAGGCATTATGTTAGAAGGATGTAAAACATTGCACATTTTTTATGTGGCTTCTGTTAAACCACTGTGATATAAAGATTTTCTTGAACCTCATGTTGGTCAGGATTTTACTTAAAAGGACGATAATGCGAGGTGGCACAGAACTAATCTTGGCGAAGACTTTATAGAGAAAAAGGGTATTTGTCGGATGGAATGACCACAGTAAAATCTCTTGACCTAAATCCTATCGGGCATGTTTCAGATGCTTTAGGAAAAGTCTTTGCTCGACGACAATGTTCTGCAAAAATGCGCTAAACTAAATGTTCTACTCTAATAAAAGAGTGGAGAGTGTGTTGACACAAGATCAAATTAACCACCTTATTTGTAGTGTGAGAGCTCGTTGTGAAGCTTGTATAGCAACAAGCGATTGGTGACATTTAGTTTTTTTTAATTACTATTCAGCTTGTGTTTTTACAATCTTTTTTTATTTTATTCACATATTTCAAGGTGCTGCGTATTGGTGCGGACAAAGACCTTGCATCGTTGTCGGTGCGCTTCCTTTGGAATGTCCCGGTACGGGGATCTAGAGTTTCAGTTGGGGTAGGAAGGCGGGAAAGTATGGCACGCTCAGTCACAATTAAGTGTGTGAGGAGTATAGGAATCAGTAAGCATAAATATTCTCAGTGTGGTAAAAACGTTTGTAGAAAAATTTATCACAAATAAAAAATTATATACAAAACATATTGTATTTTTTTCTTTATAACCTTACTTTTGGGCACCATTGTACTTTGCGGTGATACCTCTTGCAAGATATACTACATTTAAAGTCAGAAGTTTGTATTCCAAAAAGGAAAACTATTCTAGATGCATAAGGACAAAAAAGTTACAAACTTCCATAACAACATTAAAACATTAATTCCAATATAGATTAACATATAATGTTATAAGATAGTAAAGATTTTTTTCTTTCTTTATGTGTCTTCTGAAATATCATCATCATCGCTTTGATAGAAAAGTGAAAATATCACATCTCTTTTTCAGTTATCTTTTCCAGCAGCTATTAAAGACCGTTTCGTAGTGTAAGACATGCTATAATTTCATGAAGAAATTTTCAAATGATTACGTATTCCAGAATATCGTTTTAATTCTTTTAAATCGGTCACAAAGCAAGAAAGGTACAAGGGATATATTCTGAAAGTATTACAGCGATTCAAATTTCTAGTCGTTTGGGCACAGTATAATCTTAGTATACAGGAACTCAGGGTTCAATTCATAATGTGACGTCATGACCCCATGATTACTTAATTCCTGAGAGAGGGACCACACACCTTCAGTAAAATTTACTTTTTTGTTTACTAATATTTAACGCAAAATTTGCTCATATTCTATTGCTTCTATAAGATATAACTTGGGCACATCTAGTTATCATATATTGGGTGTTTTCGACTGTTGTGAATTTTCTCGACGGTCTGGATCCGGATATCAAAGTGTGCATACTCCACCAAAATGGTGTAGCTAAATTTCTAATAGGTAGCCTTTGCTGCTATTCCTTGGATCACCGATGCAATGTTATTAGCCCCGCTGATTTGCCGCATTTGCTGATACACTCACCATCTAATAACTGCCTATCTACCTTTTTTGCTGCAATACACCACTACTCAATCGCTGATCTCCTGGCACTGGTCTTTCCGCTGTCTAGCAGCCTTTCGCTGGTTTAGCCTCTCACCGATCTCCTCCTCATCTCTCTTCATAATTCTTAGCATTTCTTCCTCAAAATAGCTGAGACTACCTTCCATACATGTGTAACACGGTCGCATGTTGGAAGGGATTGAAAAATGGACAAGGGTATCCCAGCTATAGCTCGTTTTGAAGCGAATACCTTATAGCTCGACGTTTTGCCTCAGGATCTGAGAGAGAAAAGAGGATTTTGAGTTCAACAGATTTAACATGCATCAACCCCTATTTACACTGCTGGACACCATTGTCTTTAGGACTCGAACCGTAGCCATGGCATGCCAGCCAAAAGTTCATGTCCATACCCACAAGGCTTAAGGGTATAGGGAATAAAGCATAAAATTTTGTTGAATATTGCTAAAGATAATGTCTATATGGAATGATGATAAAATATTTTTCGAGAACTTATTACTCATTTGTATATCTTATATGTCAACACATTTTGTAATATGAAATAAATGTTTTTTCTAGTTTTTGTATTAGTAAGTATAAAGCCAATGTTGTTTATAGAATATATGACCTCATTTGATGTGCTATTTGAAAGGCACGAATAACAAACTTTCATAACAATGTTATGAGATTGCTAAAGATGCATAAATGAGTTGATATCTAAAAATTTAAGGAACGTCCAACGTCACTGTATTTATAATTACATCCTTAGCTATTTTAAAATACCTTCTCTTTCTGCCTTTGTATTTACGCAACCGAATTCTGACATTTTAATTTTAACTCTATCCAAACTTTTCTGATATCTCGTTTTGCAGTTTGAGTAGCAAAATAAACCAACACAATTTTCCCATTAACGAGAAGTAAATATATTCTTGCTTTTCCTCTTCTAAAACTTTCGGTATTTCTTTAAAAAAATATTTACTTATATATATTTACTTATATGTGATATGAGATAAACTCATGAAATTAAGGATGCGAAGCAGTTTGATTAAAAGTTAATCACTTTCACTGCTCTGGTGAGTGTGAATTCCCTCTCTAATTTAAAATTCCCTTCATGCATAAATCTACACCAGTTTTAAAGAGTCCGCGAATGTAGTCTACTCATTTTATTACAAAAGCATATTTTACACAATTTTAATAATTCTCTAGAATATGAAATAATTTGATTTCTTGCCTTTTTTTAAAGAAAAAAATTGAGTGAAGAGTCCAGGCTCATAATTTTACGAAAATGGACCTATTTTGGGTTAAGAGTCTTATTAATTGAAAAGAGTCCTTTACAGTAAAATTAAATTCATAAAAAAATTATAAAATAATATTTCAAATATTTTAAAGCCTGTTAAAAAATAGCATGAAGACTTCAACAGCTTAAATAAATAAAAACATGGAATTTACTTTTGTATTATTTACCATAGCGTGTTGAATGATTTATATTTTTAAAAACTATTACAAATGTTTTTATGTCAGTAGAGATAAATTAATAGAGATTATTAAACTCAATGGATTATACAGTAAATATATTTATTTTTAATTCTGGAAAAACAATTGCATCATTTAAGTAAAAAATTATTTAACAATTAGCCCCCCAATGTCATACATATATTCATAAAATAGTTTTATAAATAGTTCTAAAATATATATATATATATATATATATATATATATATATATATATATATATATATATATATATATATATATATATTATATATATATATATTATATATATATATATATTATATATATATTATATATATATTATATATATATATATTATATATATATATTATATATATATATTATATATATATATATATATATATATATATATATATATATATATATATATACACTTTCTGGCCAAAAGTATCCGGACACCCAGTGGTATGAACTTAAAGCCTTTTGAAGCACATATTAATATGATGTTGGTCCCCTTTTACATGGATGACAGCTTGCACACGTTTGCGAAGACTTTTCACCAATGTTTGATAGGTGACCACAGGAATTGCATTCCAGGCATCCATTGCAGCTGAAGTGACTGCTTGCAGTGATGATGGCCGATTTGGCTGGCTACGTAATCTGCTATCTAATTCATCCGAAAGGTGTTGTATGGGACTTAGATCGGGGCTCTGAGAAGGCCAGTCCAGTTTTTGAACACCCATTTCGTGAAACCACGTCTGTGCAAGCCTCGATGTGTGAATGGAGCAGTTATCCTGCTAAAAGAGAAATGGGCCTTCCCCAAAAAATTGCCATAGCGTTGGGAGTGCAATATTGGTCAGAATGTCCACATACATCTCAGAGTTCATGTTTTCAATCACAGGAACTAACGGTCCCAGGCTAAACCACGAGAAACACCCTCACACCATTATGCTTCCCCCACCAAACTTAACAGTCGGCACAATACAGTCACTAAAGAAATGTTCGCCGCGCATCAACCAAACCCAGACTCGTTCATCCGACTGACAGTCTGTAAATCGAGATTCATCACTCCAAAGAACAGTTTTTCACATGTCCATAGTCCAAAGGCGGTGAGCTCTACACCATCACAATCTAGGCTTCGCATTATGTGGAGTGATGTTTGGCTTGTGAGCGGCTGCAGGACCGTGGAATTCGAAGTTTCTTAACTCTCTCTCGACGGACAGTCCTGCTGCTAGCACTAATTCCTGATGAACTTTGGAACTCCTGAGAAATTTCCACCAACGAGGACTTGCGATTTTGTTTCACTGCCCTTTTCAGAGTTCTGCGGCTGCATTCACCAAGTATTTTCGGTCTACCGGTTCGTTTTTCTGCCGTTTCACTGCCTCGATGTTTCCATTTCACAATTACATCGCTCACACTGGATTTAGACTTCTGTAGAATGTCCGCAATCGATCGAACTGATTTTCCACAAAGGTCTCATCCCACTATACCACCACGATCAAACTCACTAAGCTCCTTTGACTTACTCATTGCCTCACAAACGCATAAATACAATCTGACGGACCACTACCAACCCTTTTATAGCTTTCAATTACGTATCAAATTGCGTTACTCGCCAGAACGACTTTTTTAAGGGGTGTCCGGATACTTTTGGCCAGATAGTATATATATATATATATATATATATATATATATATATATATATATATATATATTATTATTATTATTATTATTATTATTTCCTTTACTCTTGGTACATAGTATGGCAAACTACAGGTGAAGGTTGGCTAGCCCTAAAACTTATTTAAACCTGCAATATTGGTTCCTAAGGCCAGGAGTATGTTATTGTAGTATTGTGCCTATTTCTTCCTATTTTGTATAGTTATCTTAGGTTCTAACTCTCTGTGTATTTTTATGTTTTGGATTATATATATATATATAAAAGTTCTAAATATATAACGCTTTAAATAAAATAGTTCTAAAATAATAATAATAATTAAATAAATAAATAAATAAAATATTTTTTATGGAAAATAAACAACATTTTTTCAACCCAAATCAAATGGACTTCTAGAGACTTTCCACTAGTTTTTCTTACATGTAGCCCTAGAAATTAACTTTCATATACATCCATCACAGCTGGTGCCAAAGTATGATCAATTCTGTTAGTACCATAGCGTTCGAATTCATCCCAGGGGTGTTTTATGGGATTTGGATTGCGGTTCTGAAAAGGCCAGTCCATTTTTTGAATATCCATAATGTCAAACCATGCCTGTGAAAGTCTCAATGTCTGCATCGGAACAGTTATCCTGCTGGAAGGGAAATGGTCCTTTTATAAAATATTACACTGGACTTCGAAGTCGATAGTGCCCACTTATGTAGTACAGTTTATATTAAAAACCACAGGAACTTCAGGAGAAAAGGTCAAATTATGAGAAACACCCCATACCGTGAGGTCGAAGTGTCGTGGGTTCGAGCTCTTCGGCTACATGAAACACATTACGTAGAGGGTGTCAGATCTATCAAGATTCGACGTTAAATCTACACAGACGCAATGTCTTTCCATTGGTGTGTAATGATATTTAGGGAAGGGAGATGCCAATAACCCTGGTGTTGCTTTATACTTCGACATTAATGCAATTTGCAATGATTCATTATCAAATACTCTTTTAGCCCTTGTTCTATAATATTTTTTTTAATAAATAATTTTTGTCACAAGTAAAAATGTTCTAAAATGTACTAAATAAAAAGTAGAAAAGTTTTCAACGAAACATTTTCCACAAATATCTATACTTTTATATTTTTTAAATGAATTGCCAAAAAGGTGGCAATGTGAACTTTTCCATACTCTCAAGGATTACTAAAAGGGATTTTCAGGGATTTTCTCAACTACAATTCTTTCTTATTATATCTGGATTATTGTGTTTCAATTCTGAAAGGGTAGGAACCGGCAAAAATATCAAGTCGATGCTTTCTCGTATTCTTTCATTCTAAAGTAAAATGTAAGATCAGAGGGTGAAAAATAACATTCAACTGCAGAAAGATTTAGTGGTGGTATTATATATAATGTAGCATATTTAGCGACTAAACGAACAAAATTATTGACTATTTATGCACATTCATGTAACAAAAACAAATAAAACTTTTTATGGCCTTTGTGTTACTAAGTATGTTTGAGTTAAAATAGAGTTTAATTAAACGTTCTATGTTACAAGTACGTAAAAAAGTGTACAATAAGCATGCTGTTCTTTAACAACAGACTCCCTTCAGGAGGAAACCTTTTTACAAAAATCATAAAATGGTACAATAAATTTGTTTAGGCTGCATCTTCTAAATACGCCTAGCTCTGTAAAGGAAAATGAATCTTTTATATTAACGATAGGGAGTTCACAATAAGAAGTGCAGGAAAATTTAATTTGATTATTATATTTCCCATAACTTCAAGAAACTGCAATTAAGCCAATTAACAAAATAGGTCTAATTTCTAACAAAATTTACTGATATTCCTTACATTTATCCATCTAGAATAAACGAATGAGATGTAAATATACATTATACACTCATGGACAAAAAAATTAGCGAACCAAGAAGGAGTCGTCAAAATTAAACGAAATTTTGCATACATAATGACTACTTTGATATAAGTAAATGATTAGAAAATCAAAGAAAACTGACCATTTAATTTAGAGAAAAAGTCAAAAAAAGAGGAGGATTTAATAGTCTTCTGAACCCCTCTAGAGGGAATGTACGATGCGATACGATTGGGCATTGATGCATACAAGTTCGGTATGATGTCTTTGGACATTTCGTTCCGTATTTGATGTAGCATTGCCTCTTGTTCGTTCAAACTCGTCGGATACCCAACTCGCCCTCCCAAATGATCCCAGATATGCTCGATTAGAGACAAAGCTGGGGATCGGACAGGACAAGGAAGTGTAGTAACAGTGTTGAGACAATCTTGTGATACCCTCGCCATGTGATGCTGAACATTGTGTTGTTGAAAAATGGCTCCTGGGAGCCGTTGCATGAGGGGCAACACATGTAGTTGCAGAATGTCATGGACATATCGCTTGACTGTCATTATGCCACGGATCAATACTAGGGGAGACCGTGTATTGTAGGCAATAGCACCACATACCATCACACCAGCTGTGGGAGCGGCGTGTCACTGTAAAGCAAACACAGAATTGAGACGTTCAATTAGGGGTCTCCACACACGAACACGAATGTCATTACTGCTGTGATTGAATCTGGATTCGTCGCTAAAGACTACCAGGATCACTTCCATTGCAGTTCAGTTTCCTCATGCAAGGCACCACTCCCAACAAATACATCAAAGGGTGGGCGTCAAAGGCAGCACATGTAACGAGCGTCGCGATCCCAAATGTCCTTCAACCAGACACCTTCATATGGTTCGTGAAGACACAGGGGCCCCTAGTGAAGGTGCTACCTGTACCTGGATGGCAGCCTATGAAGCAGTTGGCTGTATCCATGTAGTTCTTGCGATGAGGTGGTCTTATCGACGACTGATCTGTCAAGGGCGTACTGAGCCTGGTCTTCTTGTAAAAAACTTCTCTTGGATCCACTAGTACCAACACAATCAATCCAATAATATCAGTGTTATCAGTGAATATCAGTTTTTCTCAAATTTTGGGGTGCGCCTTCCCTGGGGCGGGGGGGGCGATAAAACTACAAAGTGGGCACGAGCATATCGAAAATAAAAGATTAAAAAATATTTACTCGAATGAAGTAAAACTAAATACTTTCTGACAATAAAAAAATACACATTTACACTGATATAAATTATATATATATATATATATATATATATATATATATATATATATATGATCTTTGATATTACGTCATAAAAATAAAAGCATTTACTTAAAAACCGCGTTTTAGCTATCTTTGATACTATAAACAAATAAAAAGCATTTTATTTGATTTGTTGTAATCCCATGATGATAGATTATTATTACGTTTTCTTTTCAAATCTAAAATACTACTCTTTTAGAAAAAACCCAGGCCCATAATCAAAATAATTTTAGAAAGATAAAACAATTCATTACTTATATTATTTAAATTTTGTACATCAGCGGCAGGCAGCTGAATGTATTTGCTCCGGTTTGACCTTTGAACTTACTTGTAAGATTAGTTACGTCTCTACTCTTATGTATTTGATTTTACATTTAGGGAAGTAAGGTGATGTACGGTAGCATATGCGCAGATATGCAGGTAGACGTAATGGGGGAGTGTCTGAGTAGTATAAAGCATGTTGTCGGTGTAAGATCAGTATTTCTGGCAAAGAGATTGCACGCCGTATAGCAGTTAAAATCACACTGAGTTGCTGCCTCAGCGAGAAATGGCGAATAATTAATCTGTTAGACGACATCTGGATGCTTTTACCTGAGGTTGAATCATTAGGAAGTTGGAGCAAGGCCGCAGTGTGACAAGTGTGGCTGCAGATTTCGGAATTGCTCACAGCATCGTTTCACGACTTTAAGGACAATTTCAAACTACAGGAACAGCTATCAGGGGGTTCAGTAGTGGTCGTCCACGAGGAACCACACCCGCAGATGACTGGTACATTGTCTTACAGGCCAGAAGAAACTGGCGGCAGACAGCGGGAGAAATCGCTAGACACACGACACAGGCGACTGGACGACGGATATCGCGTTTTACTGTGGCCAGAAGACTGCACGGTGGTGGTCTGTTTGCACGACGCCCTGTACTGTGTGTACCTTTAACGCCTGCCCATTGGAGAAGGCGTTCTCTGTGGTGCCAGGAACACCGGAATTGGAGAGACAATGAATGGGGACGAGTACTCTTTACAGATGAGAGCAGATTCAGTTTGAGTAGCGATTCTCATCGCATACTCATCTGGAGAAAGCGGGGAAGCCACAATCATCTCTCGAACATCATTGAAAAGGACAGGTATGGAGGTCGCGGTGTTCTCGTTTGGGGAGGCATCATGCTTGGTAGTCGTACAGACCTTCACATCTTCGACGCAAGTTCAGTCAACGGGACCCGTTATGGTAACGAGATTTTTCTTCCATATGTGTGTCTTTTTAGAGGCGCTATGGGTCTGCAGTTCCTTTTTATGGACGACAATGCACCATGTCATCGCACAGTAGCTGCCGAACAGCTCTTAAAGAGTGAGGTACGATCTCAGGATCTGAATCCCATCGAGCATGCATGGGAATTTCTAGGCAGACGCTTGGCAGCTCGTACCTTACCACCAGTAACGATTAAGGAGCTTCGATTGGCTCTGCAAGACGAATGGGCAGCAATGCCTCAACAACTCATTGAGACCCTCATTCTCAGCATGGGCAGATGCTGTGAAACCTGCCTAGCAGTCAGGGGAGATCATATTCCCTACTAAAGACCGGAGGTTTCTTGCTGGACACCCATCACAGGGATGTTTCGGCCTTCAGTCGCATTGCGCTCAATGCTACATTTTCAATAAAGCTTCTTTTTATCCCTCTGATTTCTCTTTTAGTAAGTGTTGCTTACATTACACATGTCCTTACGTATTGGTGATCTTACGGTACAAAATGTGTTCATTTGGAAAGCTTTTGTACAAAGTTATATTGAAAAAACCATCTTGTCCTTAATTTTTGCAAACCAGTGTATATTTTATCTCAATTAAATTATTGTTTAGAATTACGATTTTTATTGTGTACTATAAAAAAATTATTTAAAAAAAGGATTGGGATGATTCCATAACCCCGCTCGACCATTAGTATCGAGTGCGCGCCTGCTCCTGGGTTAAAACGTGTTGAAGTGTTTTCGCTTTAAATATTAAAAATAATGCAATTATTCTTCATCGAAATTTTATATTACTGTTCATCATTTATCCTCAATTCTAAATGCTAATTCTTTGAGGCTTAAAATTACAATTCGCTTAAAACTAATTATAATCTGAGCAATCATTTAAAGAATCATTCTACATTTTTCTAAACATTGCCGCGCACTTGGCTTTACTCTCCTTACAATTCAGCTCTTATATCAATAATGTTCTATTTCTTATAAATGAACTTGTGCAAAGAGCGGGTACATCAGCCGGTATACTTTTAGTGTATCATTGCTGCGCAGAGTATTTTAAAACAAATTAATTAATACTGAATTAAGAACAAGTTTAACCAGTATTAGCGACATCCATGGGCTTGTTTTGCAGAGCAAAGTTTTTCTAAGGAATGCTTGTGATTAGAAATTGATCCTCTGAGTTCTTTTCCATATTTAGCTTATATCTATATTTTGTCTTCTAAGCATTCCCCGCATCTTGCAATATGTTCCAATTTAAAAATGAGAGAAGGGAAAAATAACATAATAATTATCCCATTACTTAATTTTTTTTTTGCTTAAAAGTGACAAATTTTAATACTTATAAAGGGTGTTTCTTTGAGAGGTATAGAACTTTAAATTTCAATAAAACAACGATGTATTATTCGATTGACATGAATTTTTTTTCGAAAGATAATCTTCTGGCATTACATTTTAAATATGATTTCTGGCATATGACTGCCACGGCTGGCTCGAATGTAGTCGAATCTGGACGTCCAATTTTCGATGACTTTTTCCAACATTTGTGGCCGTATATCGGCAATAACACGGCGAATGTTGTCTTCCAAATGGTCAAGCGTTTGTGGCATATCCGCGTAGACCAATGACTTCACATAGCCCCACAAAAAATAGTCTAGCAGTATTAAATCACAAGATCTTGGAGGCCAATTCACAGTTCCAAAACGTGAAATTAGGCGGTCACCAAACGTGTCTTTCAATAAATCGATTATGGCACGAGCTGTGCGACATGTTGCGCCGTCTTGTTGGAACCACAGCTCCTGGACGTCATGATAGTTCAATTCAGGAATGAAAAAGTTAGTAATCATGTCTCTATACCGATCACCATTGACTGTAACGTTGTGGCCTTCATTCTTTTTGAAGAAGGATTCCACGAACCCATACAGTGCACCAAACAGTCAGTTTTTCTGGATGTAACGGTGTTTCGACATACACTTGTGGATTAGCTTCACTCCAAATGCGGCAGTTTTGTTTGTTGACGTAGCCATTTAACCAGAAGTGCGCTTCATCGCTAAACAAAATTGGCTTATGAAAATCGACCAATATTTTCGAAATAAAATTGCACAATTTGAAAGCGTTGTTCAGGCGTAAGTATTCATGATGAATTGCCAAACAAAACTGAGAATAAATCACTTGACAGCTGTTAAATTGGTCGCCATCTTGGAAAGTAATGCAAACTTAAACTTCTATACCTGAAAAAAAACACTCTGTATAATTAATTTGTACGGTTTATAATAAAGATTGTAGCTTTAGTGTAAAAGTGCATTATTACATTCAGTACATTATTAATGTATAAGGGGTGGCACAATAAAAATTGTGATAGAAAAGGGGGGGCGCCAGTATTGAAAGTCTGAGCTGCACTGCTGTAAGGTAAGAAATGAACAAGAGTGACTAAACCATGTCACTATTCTTTCCTTCCGGTTGCAGTCCAGGACTAACATTATCTTTAAGTGATGGAAAATGGAAGTACTCTCCAAACAACAAAAACAAGAAAAACGAGAAAAGTTAAATAGTTATGGGAAAATCTCTCCCGAAACAAAACTAAAAAAGAAGAACTGGAGGAGGAAGGGAGTGCTCTGGAAATAGAGGGAGGCGGCGTAACTATTGAAGTGCCTAGGCCATCGGGGAAAATGGCCCTAAAAAGTGAAATTTCAGATATTTTCTGCAAGACATATTTCTGGACGCATGGCTTTTCATTAGAAAACTAGAGTAAAGTTCGAACTTAACAAATTTTTCACAGCATTTTCTATAAGGATGGATGCGTCGTCTTGTTGATATATGCAGTCATGTCTACCTAATTCAGTGTTTCTCAAACTTTCAATACTGGCGACCCGATTTTCAATCATAATTTTTGTCGCGCCCCCTCCTTTCAACAATAATGTATTTACTGCAATAAAAATGCACTTTGAGAGAGAGACGCTAAAAATACTATACGATCTTAATTATAAACCCTACAAATTCATACGATACGTATATAAAATTTTATATATGTAATTTTTAAGTAATATATATTTTAAGAAAATTACATAAATACATATTATTTACTTTTAATTACGTTATTTTTCTTTCTCTAATTTTTAAATTGGAACATATAGCAAAATGATATATTTAATTAAAGATTTATTTCCTTCAGCATCTATTCCTTAAAGTACAAATGTCATTCGAAAAATAGTCTAGTCTATGTTGCTCGCTATCGTATTCATCGCATCTGGCATTATCGGGTACGTTTGCGTGAGTCTGGGCAACCTATCGGACGTCTGCGCAAAACATGTAAAAATGCTTTTCCTCGTACAATTCCAGTCAGTTTTGATCGACTCGATACTTCTATAGCTGACGAGTCTAGCTTGAATGCACATTTTTTAATTTGCACGTTAATTATAACTCACGGTAATTAAGTATTTACGGCAGTATATTAAAATAAAATCATACATTCATTTTTAACTCGTAAGCAAACATTCGACGATAATAAAGGATAAACAAGTACACAGACGAGCATGGTTCCGAAAATTAAATCAAGGCAATATTCTCAAAAATGCTTATATTTTTGATTTACCATTACTGAAGTAAAAGATGGGGAAAAGCACCAGCTCGTTACGTGTTAAAACTTACAAATCTGAAGAACAACATGTGAAAGTTGTTTTTAAAACCATATAAAATCATTTAGCAATGTTGGCAAAGAATTTTAAAAAGTATTTTCTGGATGAGTACAACTTGGTAGAAAGTTACGAGTGGATTAGGGATCTATTTCAAGACACTCCAGAAGGGCTCTAAACTTCTGAAGAAATCTTCATAGATTTTATGTATTGAAAACAAAAGAAATTCGTATACTATTACCATTTTGAACATCTTACCTTTTTTAAACCGAATTTTCTGCGGTGGCTGCTTTGAAGACAAAATATAGATCTCAGCTAAATATAGAAAAATAACTCAGAGTGTCAATTTTTGATATTAAACCTTCCTTTGAAAAACTTTGCTCTACAAGACAAGTCCATGGAAGAGCCTAATAATTATTAAACTTGTTCTTAATTTAGTGTTAAGAAATTATTTATAAAAAAAAATACCATTACACTGATACATTAAACATATACTAGCTGAAACACCGGCTCTTCGCACCAGTTAATTGTTTTGAAAAATAAAACATTTTTCTTGATATAATAGCTGAACTGTAAGGAGAGTAAAACTGCATGCACGACATTGTATACAGAAATGTAAAATGATTTTTTTAGATAAATGCTATAATTGTAAATAACTGTTTAAAAGAACTGTAATTTTAAACCTCACCGAATTAGCATTTATAATTAATGTTAAATAATGAAAAAGAATTTAAAATTGAGATGAAGAATAATTAGGTTATTTTTTAATATTTAAAGCGAGAAGGCTTCAAAATGTTTTAACCCGGGAGCCGGCGCGCACTCGATACTAACGCTAATGGTATTGCGGGTGGGGGGGAGACTCAGTCACCTCAATCATTTGTTTATAATTATTTTTTCTGTACACAATACAAATCGGAATTCCAGTGAATAATTTAATTAAGAGAAAGCCTACTTACCGGCTTTCAAGGACTTTTCAATTTTTCTTTGATGATTTGACAAAAAATCCAATAAAACGGAACTAAAATGATTCAACAGTGCAAGGCCTTAATAAAGGACACAAATCAGAGACATTTTTCACTGATATTACAGAAATGTTATTTGCTGGCAAAGCTGTCCTACTTTCTTCAAGTTATTTTAGTTTTAATGTGCTTCCATGATCGAGTGAGTCAATATTAACGTCCCATTGTTCATCTACACGAGGGCTTTTGGAGACGGTCCTCGTAATTTTGAACCATGGTCAAGTGACAAGAATGATACTTGAGCTGGCCTCTTTTAACTACCTCACCACTCCAACAAGTGGACGTTTGAGCTCTTGACAGATTTAACATGCATCTTTCCCCTACACGGTGGGTCTTTAGTAATACTGGGCTCGAACTCATGACACCTTTGGTGATCAACAAATAGCAAGTTGAACTTTTTCTTTCTTATGTCTTTTTGACAAGGCGAACTGAACCTTGTGGTACACTTATGGCTTTATATTTTAAATTGATGGAGTTATTTAGGAAACATTTGAAGAAAATTTACTTTTCGTTTCATGTTCATCGCGTTTCTCAATCATGGATAATATGCATTATTTCAACTTCCTTCAATAAAGATAACATATGTCCCGCGCCACCGCTCCCGGGTTAAAAGTGTATTCAGAAAAAAATACGGATGATCTAAAAAGGATTATGAAGTTTTTCACTATGCTTTATATGTTTGTGAGAATACTCATAACAATATAAATCTTTGCCAAATAATCCTTGAAATAAATCAATTATTTTCCAAATATCATAAAACTCTTTATTATTTACAATTTCCATAAGCGAAAAAAACACATATAAGATGGGATGGAACTAATGTAGAACTAACCATACCAGTAAATTTGAAGGTCAATCAAATGATCAGCAAATGCATTATGCAGTCTGGCTGAAAAGTGAATCATGTCTTCCTTTTCTTTTTCTACAACTAATGTACAGTATTTCAATAATAATTACAGTGATGAAATGTTTATCTTCTTAGAACTTTTCTCAGGGTCTGGGTTTTGTTTTTTCTTTTAACGAGTAATATTTTATGTTAAAATGTAATTAAAAAATCTCTCATTGAGGAAATACAGCAAATTAAACAAAATGTTTTTTTTTTTCTTTAATTTGATTTTTTGATCAAAGATAGCTATTTGATGAAGGAAAAATGTCAGTTGATAAACATAAATTATATCAGTGTTGTTGTTTATTTTTTTATTATGGAAGGAAGTATTTTGTTTTACTTCTCTTTCCGGTTATTTTTTTAAAGAAAATCTTTAAAATTTCGATATGCTCGCGTCCCTCTTGTAGGGTTATCGCGCCCCCCCAGGGGGGCACACCCCACATTTTGAGAAACAGTGACCTAATTCAAATTTTTTAAAAAAGGCTCATATTTCACACATGTATCTTGCCTTGATATTTTTCGGTCTAAAATTTAAGAACACAAAACTCCTTTTTTCTCCATAGTTAACAGCAGTATCATCAAACTCCCTCCATCTCCATTTGAGTAAAATTGAGTAAAATTGCTCACCATCTTTAAGATTGAACCAGCAAAACTGATAGGTCTCGTGACTATCTAAATCTCGTTAAAGATTTTGGCTGGTCCATGACAAGTGTTTTGGGCCTAATTCAGAAATCTGGTGATATGTGTTTTGATCACTTCAAATGATACTTTTTCTGTTAGAATCGGAAAAGTTTTATATCTTTTTATGCTGTTCTTCTCAACTTGTCTGGAGACAGGCGTTAGTTTTCCTTGTATCATGTCATTTTAAATGGCCGCGGCTTTTTACGTAAGCTCCAAGAACGTCAGACCTATGATAGATAGGTTTAGAAGGGCTGTCTCTCATACGCATTTTTCTTAATGTTAACCTTTTTCGAAAGTCATATTAATGGTATTCCACTTGGACCTAGAGAATCACTAGCTTAGAGTCTAGACTAGTGATTCTCGTCCATCTTTTTGTGTTGTTTCGGTATGCTCTTAACAATTTCAAAACTCTTGGCGGCTTACTAACAATAAAATAAATTTAAAAGAATTTTACTTATCCGTAATAAAACATTTTCTGATAATTTGTCCATAATAAATAAAATAATATTACGACAAAGATAACAAAATGTTTATTGAGTAATTAATTACAACTGAATTCAAACAATACATTTAATGTGAATTTTGAGGTTAATGATGTTTGATAACTTTATTAATTTTGGTATGAAAACTGATAATGCCACTCTCATTTCATCATTTACATTGATGAGGAAATTGCAACTAATTTTAATCCAAGATGAATTTAAGTGACTCTTCCGAATATTTTGAATTTAAATCTCGATTATTGCAAGGAAAATTATATTTTTTCTTCTTCCTTCAAAGTTAATTCACATACAAATATATCCGTTATCACAAATGGAAGACGAATCCACAGTCAAATTATTTTATATCAATTCATGTATGTAAGGTAAAGCAAAATATAGCATTGATACATTTAATTTATTTCTATAAAACGGCTAAGTGATTCGGTTGTGGTTTTTATTTTTCTCAGAGTATAATTAATAATTTAAAGCAATATTTGGTGGAACACAAAATTGCCAGGACACCGTGGTGAAAAATCACTGATCTAACCATTCTACATGAAAAATAGGTTATGCTACAAAAAAAGTGTGTGTGCTTATGACCACACGATAGACGTGATAACCTCAAATTTTGTTATGCTATTTTAGGTATTAGATGAATAAAAAACAAGAAGTTATTAGTATTGTCCTATAAAATTATTTATTCATATGTCTCAGAAATCATTTAGATTCAAAATTTTATTTAAATATCTACATAAATCTCCGTCAAGCGTTGTTCCGTACTTCCTCGTGCTTCATTTGGATCATTTGGCATAATTACATTGAATTTTGATTTTAAAAATATCTACTAAAGATTTTGATTTGTCTTTTGAAAATTCTACTTTAAAATTCCTACTTAAAATCATAACAATTTGTTCAGAAGACCCGATCCCGCTTTGTGAAATTTGGTTGTAATTTAATAATATTCAATTCTATCGATGAATTAATTTAAGCAGAGGGATAATACTTGGTCTTTTATCATTGAATGGCAGTTTTGTACAAATATATCCGTTGCTGCTGCAAGTAAAGTCTTCTTAATTATACTTTTTTTCTTGTATTTAAATTATTTAATGTAACATTTTCTTAACACTTGTATACTTAATTTTGCTATTTTAAATTTTACATTGTTTCAATTTTCTTTTTAGCATCAAAGTATATTTAAGTAATGCGATTAATAGGACTATTGGTTCATTGTTATTCGAAATCGCTTAAAAACACAGATTTTTATTCTTAAATTCACTGCAATATTTCTAATGATAATTATACTATTTACTTAGTTCTATAAAAATTTGTCATTTTCTACATTTTATGTTTAACTCGAGTGTAAGATTTCTCTTTCTCTCTAAGCCTATTTCTTTAAAATATTACGTTTTGTTTTCATGCTTCAAGTAGGATTAGAATTAATCCTGCATTATTTTTAGTAGAAAGAGGTGGCACGGGGGAGGGAGCCCCACTTAGATCGAAGCTAGGAACTTCATTTTTAGTGCCTATTGGGGAGGGGGGCAAACAAAGCGCATTTTTAGAGTGACAGGGGAACGTCTCTCCTTTCCTTTTTTTGGGTGTGTATGTCCGACCGAAAGCAAAAAAAAGCCAAATGAGCGTTACATTCCCGAGTGTGACATTCAGTCAAGTTCACTCTCTAGCAAAACGAGTCAATAGAAATTATCACTTCAAAAGTAAGATTTCTAAATAAATTACAAAACAAAATATTACAAATACCATTGCATACCTCGTACGGGGTTTTGAGATGAACACTTCACCGAATCTTTACAACTATCGTATTTATTTTACACCCTAAAAGCGAATATATAACATATTTTTTAAATACAAATTACTTAGACGTACAAAAAATAACCCAAAGAAAATTTAACTACAAATTTACACAAAATTCAGTGACCTACTTTATTTGCAGTGAGTATATATACTTGCAATAAAAATTTACAAGCTAAATTTTCAAAAACGAATAATTTATTCCCAGGAAACGTATATGAAGTATTTTTGCGATTTTATTTAATTATACAAATTCTCATTCAACATGTACTTAGAATAAATCGAGTTTTTTTCCCGTGACTTGAAAAAAATTAAAGAACTGAATTCGGTTGCAATATACTGAAGGTTTTCTCACAGAGTAATTCTAAAAATACAAGAATATAAAATAGTCGTATTCCATATAATACTTGGAGAGAATGTCAAAACAACACAAAATAAATCCTGCTTTTTATTCTCAGTCTATCGTTTCCCATAGAATTTTGTGTATCAGAAGTATTCCATTCATGTAATATAATACTTTTTCTCAAGTACAAGTCCGCTAGATTTTTCTCTGCTAGGAAAGTATTTTTCTAAGAGAGAGAGAGAAATTCACTCATCTTCATGCTCAAAAAAATATAAATTTCCGGAAGAAAAGAATACAATTTTGAGCTAACTATGAATAAAAAATGATGCGTTTTAATATTCTGCCTTTTTTTACAAAGTACGTTTTGAGAAAGGATATTTTCTGTCTCTTATAGCCTTGATATGCATCCAAAATCAATATGTCTAAATGCTGTTACTTATTATATGTTGCAAGGAAGTTGTTTACAATCTAAGTGCATATAATACTAAGTGTAAAATTGTTTTTTGATTTGTCTGCGATAAATTATTTTTAACTGCATACTGTGCTGTATATAACAAGTTCAATGTTTTCTATTCTTGATTTCTAAATTCCTAACGTCTCTGTGAAGGTGTGCTAAAAATATTGGATAGTTTTGACTTTTCAAGTGGTTTCGAGCGGGTGAGATCGTTTTGAATTTTTATTTTGTATTGAAATTTAGTTCATATAATTTTTATTCTATTTTCGGATAAGAGCTTTTAATTTAACTATTTACACAAGATAGTGTATTTATACAATTTTGAGTGTTGGAGTAGGGAAGACAAAATGGGTGACTACCCTCACCCAAATAATAATATGGAAGTGGAACATGGAAATTCAAATTTTTCATTCAATAAATATAGGTGTAATCTCACAGACAGATATAGAAATATTGACCAAGTTTGCGCAAAGACAAAATTTAAACACGTGTCCAAATATTACAATTTTCTTAAACTCAGAAAATGGTTTTCAGAATGGTAATCCACTTAAATTAAAAGAAAGTATAATGAAAGAGTTTACAATTAAAAAAAAATATTCTAAGTATAAGCAAAACAAGAAATGGTGAGATCATAATTAAAAAAAATAATGGCGAGACCGCCAAAGAAGCTTTAAAAATTAAAGAAATTAATGGTGTAAAAATAAGTACAAGATTGTCCTTTACTGGCCTAACCACTAGTTATATATTGCAGGGAATAGACACAGAATATATAATAGACGACATAAAATCGGAATTAAAGAGAGAGAAAATTACAACTACGCAATTTTTGATATCCAATGCTTTACCAAAAAAACAGAATCTGGATTTAAACCGATCAAAACAGTTAAAGTTACCCAAATTGGATGCAGTATTCCTGAAAGAGTTCCTATTGGATTTGAAATGATTAAAACTACTCTTTACTATGAAAAACCTAGGCAATGCACAAACTGCTGGAAATTTGGACACATTCAAAAATTTTGTAGAAGCGCAATAAAATGCCGAATTTGTTCACTGAACCACTCTGAAAAGGAATGCAAAGAAATAAAAATAAAAAAATGCAGCTCTTGTGGAGAGGGGTATGAAGCTAATGATAAAGATTGCAAAAGATATCAAGAAGAAATGGAAATCTTAAAAATTAAAAAGTACAACAACAAATCTCGAGAAACGAAGCAGTTGAAAAATTCCAAAGGGAAAAAACATCATACTCGGCCAAAACATATAATGATCAAACAGAGAAGATAGAAAATCTTGAAAAAAAGTTTGCGAAATTAGAGATGAAACTTGAAGAAAATAATAACATATTCGAAAAGAAATTAGAACAAATAGTACAACGCTTCACGTCAGAACTGAATACTGTGGTAGCACAAATAAATTTAAGATTTTCTTCCCTAATGAATACCATGGAATCCACCCTAATAAAAAGTTGCATCCAATATAACAATTCAAAAAGATGATGATTGTCTAATAAATAGAAAACAGAATGAAAAAGCAAAAAGATTCAAGAAAATATCAGAACAGAGAGGAAACACATTAGATAGTGTAGTAGAAAAAAATAAAGGAACTTAAATAAATAATCAAATTTTCTTATATTCTCGCTAAAAACTCAATATTAATCTACTTTTTTTTTCGAATTTTTAAACTAATTCGTAGTATCGCCCCTTTTTTCCGTTTCAAATCATGAACATAATCCAATGGAATGCACGTGGAATAAAAAACAAGAGGCCTGATATTCTTTTCGCTCCAATTTTTCAAAAAGAAGTAATTTAATAATTCAAGAAACCTGGTTACATCCAAATGATATTTTCACAATTCCCAATAAGAATATATTCAGAATTGATGGAGAAATCAAAAGAAGAGGAGGGTTAATGATAGTTTTAAATAAAGATATTAGCGCAATAAAAATATTCTCAGAAATTAGTGAAAACTTGGAAATTTTAATAGTCATAGTTCAAATAGAATTCATATCACAATTTTTAATATATACATCCCACCGGGTAACTTTAAAGACATCAATTTAACTAAAATAGCATCATATATTGATAATCACAGTTTGATATTGGGAGATTTCAACGCATCTCATGAGATATGGGGATCAAAAAATTCCAGTGCTTCTGGAAAAAAGATTTTTGACTGGATCATTGAAAATGTGTGTGTGTGACTTAATATTATTAAACGATAAAAGTCCAACTTATCTCCATTCATCGGGAATTTTTACATCTATAGATCTTTCTTTAGCATCTATAGATTTAAATTATGATCTATCCTGGTCCACAAATACCGACTATTTTGGAAGTGACCACTTCCCTATAATTATTAATTACAAAAGAGCAAACAGCTCAGTAACTAATAATTGTAAACAAAAAACAAATTGGGACAAATTTATCAATATTATTCAACAAAATGTAAATTTAAATGAAAACATAAATATAGATATTATAAAAGAATTTAAAAAAGCTCAAATTTTATTTCAAGAAACGAAAAAAACATATCAGTTCAAGAGCTCCATGGTGGACAGCAGCATGTGGGCATTTAAGAGCCAAAAAAAAAAGAAAACTCCTTAATAAAGCAAGGAAAAAGTTTAAAGAAAAATACTGGATAAAATATAAAGAAGTAAGCGCAAAACTTAAGCGAACAATCAAAGCCTGTAAAGAAAATTTTTGACACAAGACCTGCGAAAAAATATCTTCTCCTAAAGTTCTTTTTAAAATAATCCGAATAATCAAAAATAGAACAAATCCTAACTATTCTTCCTTTAATATTATTGAAAATAACGGAACCACATTAACAAACGAACAATCCCAAGCAAACTGTTTTTTACAATATTACGCAAAACAAAACAACGATAATATTCCAAATATTTCGATTCCGGACAATAGCCAGGATATATTAATAAACCTTTTCTTTAAAAGAATTAGAAATAGCAATATTTCATCAAAAGAACAGCAGTCCAGGGCATGATACAATTTCTCTCAAATCAATAAACCATCTCCCCATCAAAGCAATAAATCTCCTTCTGAAATCATTTAATGACAGTTGGTCTTCAAGTCAAATTCCCAAAGACTGGACTCACGCAATTATCCTACCTTTCATAAAACCTCACAAAAATCCTAAGGAAGTTTCGTCATTTCGTCCTATTTCTCTTACTTCAGTAATTGCCGAATTATTAGAAAGAATGATTCTACGTAGAATGTTAGATTTCAGTTTTCAAAACAAAATTTTTCATGTAAATCATCATGGTTTTTACCCTCACAGAAGCAGCATTAATACATTACTTCAATTACAACATGACATCATACTGGCTAGAGAACGCAAAGAATATTTTATTTTGGTAGCGTTGGATATTAAAGCAGCATATGACTCAGTGTGGCCAAATGGCCTTATTTCTAAACTAAACAATGTTGGATACTCTGGTAGATTACTACGATGGATTCAAAACTTCTTACATCAGAGAACAATTCAAATCAAATGGAGAAACATTTTTTTTAAAAACCGTTACAAACAATTATGGTGTACCCCAGGGTTGTATCTTAAGTCCTTTCCTTTTTGTGATTTATATGTCAGATATTTTTGAAATTCAACATGACAGCCATCTTCTGGTTTATGCTTATGACATATTTTTATATAATAGTGGTACACAAATTGGAATAAAACAATAGGCGAAATGCAAGTATCTTTAAACAAAATTTCAGTCTGTTGTAAAAAATGGAAATTGGCCACCTCTCCAGAAAAATGCAGCCTAATCAACTTTACCAGAAAAAGAAGCACAATACATCCATTACTTAAAATATGTGACAAACCTATTTCCGAAGTGAAGAGTCTGAAAATCCTGGGTATCATCTTCGACCCCAATATCACTTGGAAAAATCATATTAATTACCTACGTCAAAAAAGTTTCAAATATTTAAATGCAATTAAAGCATTATCTTCTCCGAAAATAGGAACAAGATCTGATCATCTTTTAAATATTATTAATGCCACAATCCGTTCTATCTTTGACTATGGAAGTCAACTTTTTTCCTTTTCTAGCAATAGCAACAGACAGAAACTAGAACCGATTTACAATGCTGCCTTACGTTTAGCCCTAGGTCTCCCAAGAAATACCCCGTTGGATTTATTAAGAGCAGAGTCTATATGAATGGAAGTATTAATACTCGCCATAACTTTCTTTGCCAAAAATTTATAACCAAACAAATAGCATTAAAAGACTGGTCCCTGAACGCAAGGTTATTTTGGAATATAAATAGTATTTTTTATAAATATAGAGAAAAAGAGATCAGTATTTTTCAAAAGACGATCAACCTGCTCCAAGAATTATGCATCGCTAAAGTAGATATTCTTCAATGGATCCCTCCACCCCCAATCTACGATAATCGCAAAATAAACATCTATACTCATGAACTACCATTTCAAAACAAGGATCTTCCAGATGACATAGTACAAAATATGTTTAATGATTAAATTCAGCCAACATTTAATAACAATATCATAATAGCAACCGATGGTTCAAAAAATACTAATCAAACATCAATAGGAATTTTGATCCCTAAGAAAAAAATTCGACAAAATTTCATACTGAAATAAATGATTTCAATATTCACAGCTGAACCTATAGCCATATGGACTGCGTTAAAAAATTGGGTTTCTGAAACAGAAAATTATATCATCTTGACGGACAGCTTATCAGTCCTAAAAAGCATCCAAAATATTAATAGAAAATCCAATTCGATAATATTAAATTTAAGTTCAACTTTACATCAGTGCCTCAAAATAGCTCAATCAATTACATTCATTTGAGTACCAGCTCACAAGGGAATAGGGATTAATGAAGAAGTTGATAAATTAGCTAAAGCCTCTCCAGAGCCGTGGAATATTATTTCTTGGATAACTTATAAAGATCTACATACATATTTTAAAAAAACAACACAAAATCAAAAGTGAAGAAATATGGAAAAAAAAGCAAGAGACATAAACATTTTTTTTATATTTCTCATCTTCAAAAATGGAACAAACAGGCAGCAAAAAATAGAAATACAGAAGTTTTAATCAATAAGTTTCGAACTAAATAAATACCATTAAATGATATATATTTCTTTTTTAAACTAACAGATTCTCCTTTGTGTGCAAATTCTAAAGTACCAGAAACTAGTGAATATTTTATATTAAACTGTATCAAATACAAATCACAGCGTGAAATTTTGAAAAATTTTATCTCCAACCACGGTGAATGGTCTTATTCCTCGAAAGCGAAATGTAAAACAATAGAGCATGTTCAAAAAGTTGAAAAATTTCTGACATCATCCAATAGATTCTAATATTCCAGTTACTCTATACTCTACTTTCATCAATCTCAGTTGAAGCACAACGCAATAATTCAAATTACTGATAGACAGTGCAATCAAGAACTGTGTGTTATAACTTTGATCAGAAACTGATCAAAATTTTATCGGAGCATAAGGCGTTAGCCAAGTCTCCACATTTTCAGTGTTTTCACGGAACTGAACTGAACTGAACTTCAAATCTTAATATTTCAATACTTTTCTACAGGAATACGACTATCATTTCCTACTATTAGTTTGCTATATTCCTATATCTATCTCTATCTATCTATCTATCTATCTATCTATCTATCTATCTATATATATATATATATATATATATACACTGGTGCGAAAAAATTAAGGACGAATTCGAAAAATTAGCATATTAGCTGAACAAAGAGGCAGAGAGGACATAAAGACCAATCAGGAGATTAAGTAAGGTGATGTACGGTAGCACATGCGCAGATATGCAGGTAGACATAATGGGGGAGTGTCTGAGTAGTATAAAGCATGTTGTCGGTGTAAGATCAGTATTTCTGGCAAAGAGATTGCACGCCGTATAGCAGTTAAAATCACACCGAGTTGCTGCCTCAGCGAGAAATGGCGAATAATCAATCTGTTAGGCGACATCTGGATGCTTTTCCCGAGGTCGAATCATTGGGAAGTTGGAGGAAGGCCGCAGTGTGACAAGTGTGGCTGCAGAGTTCGGAATTGCTCACAGCATCGTTTCACGACTTTGGAGACTATTTCAAAATACAGGAACATATATCCGGAGGTTCAGTAGTGGTCGTCCATGAGGAACCACACCCGCAGATGACTGGTACATTGTCTTACAGGCCAGAAGAAACAGGCGGCAGACAGCGCGAGAAATCGCTAGACGCACGGCACAGGCGACTGGACGACCGATATCGCGTTTTACCGTGGCCAGAAGATTCCACAGTGGTGGTCTGTTTGCACGACGCCCTGTATGGTGTGTACCTTTAACGCCTGTCCATCGTAGAAGGCGTTCTCTGTGGTGCCGGGAACACCGGAATTGGAGAGACAATGAATGGGGACGAGTACTCTTTACAGATGAGAGCAGATTCAGTTTGAGTAGCGATTCTCATCGCATACTCATCTGGAGAGAGCGGGGAAGCCGCAATCATCCCTCGAACATCATTGAAAGGGAATGGTATGGAGGTCGCGGTGTTCTCGTTTGGGGAGGCATCATGCTTGGTAGTCGTACAGACCTTCACATCTTCGATGCAGGTGCAGTCAACGAGACCCGTTATTGCAACGAGATTCTTCTTCCATATGTGCCTCTTTTTAGAGGCGCTATGGGTCTGCAGTTCCTTTTCATGGACGGTAATTTACCATGTCATCGCACAGTAGCTGCCGAACAGCTCTTAGAGGTGAGGATATTGAACGTATGGATTGGCAGGCACGATCTCCGGATCTCAATCCCATCGAGCATGTATGGGGTTTTCTAGGCAGACGCTTGGCAGCTCGTACCTTACCACCTGTAACGATTTGGGAGCTTCGATTGGCGCTGCAAGACGAATGGGCAGCAATGCCCCAACAACTCATTGACACCCTCATTCTCAGCATGGGCAGAAGCTGTGAATCCTGCCTAGCAGTCAGGGGAGATCATATCCCCTACTAAAGCCCGGATGTTTCTTGCTGGACACCCATCACAGGGATGTTTCGGCCTACAGTCACATTGCGCTCCATGCTACTTTTTCAATCATGCTTCTTCTTATCCCTCAGATTTCTCTTTTAGTAAGTGTTGCTTACATTACACATGTCCTTATGTATTGGGGATCTTACGGTATTAAATGTGTTTATTTGGAAAGCTTTTGTACAAAGTTATATTGAAAAAACCGTCTCGTCCTTAATTTTTACACACCAGTGTACATATATATAATGAGGAACATTGAAAATAGCGACCCAAGGAGAAAGCATCGGATTGAAATAAAATTTAATACACATAATGACACAGATGAGAGATTCACTTGATCTCAAAAACAAGACAATTAAAAGAATACAGGGGCAACTTCAATAGCGCGTTGGATCAGATCCAGCTGCATTACATGCAGCCAAACGGTCCGGCATTGAGTTGATTAGACACCTTATGTTGTCCTGAGGCAGATAGGCCCACAAATCTTAAAGAGCCAACTCTGAATCAAGTACAGATTGACACGATGGCATCTGCCGTTTCAGCTGATCCCACACGTGCTCTACAGGGGGCAAATAGGGGGAGCGGGCCGGTCATGGAAGAGCCTGAAAAAGACGTAGGAATTCTTGAGCAACTCTTGCTGTATGCGGACGATCATTATCTTGCTGGAAAATTGCCCCTGGGAGACGATTTAGAAAAGGTCCTACATGGAATCGAAGAATATCGTCAACGTAACGTTGGCTCGTTAAGGTTCCCCGCATCATAATTAAAGTGGACCGCATATCATAGGTTATGAGCCCCCAGACCATTACACCAGCTTTGCGGGCATTGTGACGTAAAACAGTGTGGGGGGAATTGTACCTCTCACCAGGGCGCCTCCACACCCGTACACGGTTATCATTTGTTCCCTAAATAAACCTGGATTCATCACTAAACACAACTTTTTGCCAATCTGTGACATTCCACATTCACCTGCCTCACCTGTAGACGCAGTTGCCGATGTTCCGGTGTTAAAGGGAGTGCACTGAAAGGGCGCTTGGATTTAAGATTTGCTTGTGCAAAGTGTCAGGAAGTTGTTTGTGGAACAATTGCTACGCCTACGTCTGCTCGTATCATTGAATGAGTCACTGTGGTGTCCACCGCAGTGCTTGCCGCACGATCCTTGGATCCTCTCTCCTCGTGGTGTTACTGGTCGCTCCAGACCCGGTTTTCCGTGCGTGGGTACCTTCTCGTGTCCGCTGCTCCCAACAATTTCTAACGGCACATTCCGAACGATCAACCTGGCCAGCAACACGGCGCGTCCACAATCCTGCAGTTTTCATCCCGATGATCAGGTCTCTCTCAAACTCGTTTAACTGAGAGAAATGTTTTCTAGCACGTTTACCTGGCATGTTTCACTTACCAATGTAATCCTACAAACGGCGGGTAATCGCCACGTTTATGAATCTTCGAATTTGCGCTGGCTTATATAGCACCCCCTTCCTGATTGTAGCGCCACCTCGGCGTGTATGAGCATGCGTATTGGCACAAAACTTGGATCATTTGCATATCACATTACGCTCTACTTATTTGCAAAGTTTTGCGATTGTACTTAGCTTCCTTCTTGGGTCTCTATTTCCAATGTTCCTGAGTGTATATATACAGACGAACATCTATATTGTGAATGTTTCTATATAGCGAACTTTTTCCTGGATCCTTTCACATTTTCTTTATTTCACGATTTTCTTCGTAAAATAACTCCTCTTTAGCCAAGTGCATTTTCTATATAATGAACTTTTTCTCTTGAGATTCAATTTTTGTTCTCCCTTTTTTTAAAAAATATTTCTGAAAAAATTTCAAGTTATTCTCTCTTTAACACATTTTATTGTGGTCATAAATCTTGAACTGGTTTTATTAGGGCCTAACATACCGAGAGCAATAGAGTTATGGACGTTTCATCAAAGAAGTGCAGCCTTTAATCCCCTTTGTCTAGTTCACTAGAAACATCTTCGATGTCTTCTTTCATCCTCAGAGGAGTTGTCCCGTGTCCCCGTTCTCTAATTATAAAATAATTTATGTTTAATATTACTTGAATACTTTAAATTGTAAAATGTCTTTAACATTCATTATTTTTAGAATAAAATTATTTTCTTAATATTGAAAATACCTGGGATTCTACGACATTCTTTTTTCTTGTATTCCTTGAGTTTTTCTTTCTTTCTTTCTTTTTTGATATATAAAAAATAAACATATATTAATTCAAAAAATGGTGTAAATAAGTACTTTTTTAATATATAGTGTTTATGTGAGTTTAAATATCAAGTATATTAAAAGATGAACCTCTATATAACGAATTTTCTATATAACGAACTTTTTTTCCGGGATTTAGTTACTTCGTTATATAGAGGTCCGACTGTATATATGTATACTTTTCGTTAATATAAAATAATTTTTATTCATTGAGAGATACATTTTTTAAAAATTTGTAGTGAATGACACTTAATGTTAATACAGTTTTTAAAATAATAATTCATTAATTAAATTCTAACTTTAAGTTTATTCTACTTTATTCCTGAAGAAGTTAGACTTATTCTGCAACAGATGGCGCCAGTAAGTTTTTCGAATGAAGTAAAAATGAACTTAACTTTATTTATATTACTTGTTAAAAAAGAAAAAAAAAATGGTAAAATATTACCACTCGCACAAACATATTTGTATAATATAGTAATTTTCTAAGGAGATTAACATTTTTCTACATTTTCATCAAGTTTTGTTTGATTTTTTTGAATTTTTATCGCATTAAAGAAACACACACACACACACAGATCGGCTATTCAAATTTATAAAATCCATCACACCAATAATCCTCATGTTACTCATTCATTGCGTTGAGGTTGAAGACGCGCAAGAGAATTTCCCAAAAGAAAATCAAAACGGTTTACTTTAAACATCGAAGTAAATTTTACTATTTATTTTATTTATTGATAGAACATGACTATATTTATGAAAATTGAAAACTATTTAAGTCTAGGTAAAAACTTTTTCAATTGAAGCTATATACTTAACCCATTTCAAGTTCATTTTATTTCTTGATTATGAGAAAAAAATGCGAACTTCTCTTATGCATATTTTCACATACATATATTTTAAAATATATTGTTACGAATTTAGTCTTATTCTAATTGTTTCTACTCATTTGTGTTCATTTTTACAGTTTAATTTGTCGTATCTAATGTGATTTCAACCCTGTTTACCTTTAATATCATTTCCACTGCATTGCACGGCCCCCATGCTTTAACATTGGTTTAAATGGTAAACTCGCCAAATATTGCAGCTAGCGCCAAGTTGGCGACGTATTTGGCGATATATCGCCAAATGTGGGCGATAAGCTTGGCGACCATGGCAACCCTGATCCTAATAACCCTGTCTGGCAACCCTATCGCGGTATTGTAACACTATTGTATCGAATGTATTACTGTATTGAGCTTTTCTCGTACGTTCCGGATTTTGCTAGACCTTTCTATTTCTCGATTATTCTGGCAAGTGCAAGAGGTTTCTGACCGAAAGGTATAAAAAGGCCCGGGCCGGCTAGTCAGTCAGTCAGATCTCAGCTTTCATGCAAGTGATACCTCTCTGTGCTAGAAAGAGAGACGATTGCATAGTGCGTGTGCTATTGCTTTTATTGAGTTATTATTTTTGTGGTGAGTGTTTACTATTGCTTTTGTTAGTGTATTACATCTGCGTTATCAGTATTTTCATCGATTGTACGTGACTTTCTCGAACTGTTCTACAATTTGTGGAGGACTGTTTTGGCCAAGAATAAAATTGTTTTGGATCCCGCTCTTCGGCTTCAATCATTTCGAACCCCGAAAACGCAACAATATGTATGTGAAGCACCATTTGCATACAAAATTTCCTAACATTCAATGCACAAAAATATTTTTAAGTAAATGAGTAATTTATCTTTAAATTTGGCTTTCTGTATGGGGGAAATTTTTAGACTTGGGACGAATTTTATTCACATATTTTGAGTTAACATAAATTATTAGTCAAAATTTGATCATGTATTCAAAACACATTACTGCACATATCCCGACACATAAAGAACCTTGTTGCTCTCTTTATCTTTTTCTCTTTACTGCCTCTCTTTGAGAAGCGAATGATACACGGTCGTGTTGGATAAGTTGGCTTCCCTTTTGGGGGAATGTAGTCCACAATGTGTCTTTCTGACAAGCGTGAAAAGGAAGGTCTGTTCAACCGAAGGGTATCCTCTTTTTGCTGAAAATTCCACTCAGTGGTACATTTCAATTTTTGTAAACCATAATTAATGATTCGGGAAGGACTGATTGCACAGTGTACATTTTCACAGTGCTCGAGCTACACTCGGGAAGAGGCAGAATGGTACGTTTTGTCTGATCGTGCGCAGCTCAGGAAAATCCAGGAAAAGGTTAAACCTTTATTATTCAATTTTAAATTATTCTTCATTATGTATCGAAATGTACTAGATTCTTAAAAAACATATGAAGCAACAAATGTATTAAGGAAACATTTTGCCCGAAACTCTATTGGATAATAGACGCATCTACGAGTCGCATTCCATTAATACTCATTAACTGTCGTAAAAATGACAGACATAATCTAATATTAAATGGTATTAAATGGTTGTGTAATAATTTCCTACGGAATATTCTATTGACACTAACAGATGGAAATTTAAAACAAATTATCTTCTGAATGTCGGAACATAAATCAATTCTAACGACATAACAAAGAGCTGCAATATAATAGCGTGGATTAATTAATATTCATACGGTATAATGACATAAATTTGTGAAAGGAAACACATCAGTTCCATTTAGCAGTGAACACATATTTCAGCTCATTAAATATTTGGCAAAATAAGGAATGGAATAAACTCGTAAAGCGGAATACATGAGATCGTGGCATAATTTGATTAACCAAATAAGTAGATATTTATTCCCTGCAATGTATTACTTGAAAGTGATATATGCCCTGGTAGGCATTTGATTATGGGTATGAATTCTTAGCTGGCGGGCTATCTGTCGAATCATAATTCTGAGTCCTAGTATCTCTATAATTCTGTTATATAGAAGGCTTTGAGGCTTGAAGGCTTAAATGAACTGAGATTCAAAGTCTCCATGCTAGGAGGAAGTTTAAAAAGAGGGATGTTGCATCTGAATAGCCCATTGAGAAGCGCCATTTCTGCACAACACTTCTTTATAGGAAAGAAAAAAACTGTGGCAACAGTAAATTTTTGAATTGCTCCCGCGTGATATACTTAAAGAAAGTATTCTATTCCTTGCGAGCTATCCTTGCCCTGAGAAAATACCTTCAAAGATAGTAAATTGTAGCCGGATTCATTATGTATGTGTGTTTTCTTTCTTACATTAACCAAGAAATCGAAAATGAAACTTTTTAGAATAAATAGCATTTCGTATATGCAGTTCACTATTTTATCGTTTGCGCTTCTACAAGGGGGAACAACTCAGTTGTCACCCTTCTCGATTGACCCAGGTTCAGAATTATGAAGTCCATCGCTAATAACCCTCTTGCGTTATTTTTTTTTTTTTTTTTTGGGGGGTGACTAAACTAATAAACCATCAATAATTTAAAAGCGAAATCTAAAGAATTGTTCAAAAATAGGCATTGAGTGAGTGTTTTTGACGTCTAACTATAAAACAACACAATGACTATTGGTGACGGACTTTGTAGTTCCAATTCCAGTAATATGACGGCTGGATTGCACTTCCCTCTCCAAGGTAACCACTCCACGCCAACGGAGGAAGTTTAAGGCTCCACAGATTTAACAGGCATCAGCCCTTTTACATGGTGGGCCTTTTGTGGTCAGAAGTTTTTAACTCATGACAGACCAGCCATGAGTTTATGACCATAACCATTAGGCTTAGCATGACCATGAAGAAGCATTACAAAAGCATTGATATTCTCAATGGAAAAAATCTCATTTGAATGCTAGAATTATAACAAAAAATTGATAAATTGTTCAGAAACATTACATTTTGAAGCTACATAAGAGCTACTGGCTGAAGTTAAATAAGAGAGGGGTGATCTCTCTGAGTTTAAAATTTTCCCACCCCACCAACAAATAGAAGACATTTTAACAGATTTAGCTTACATTAGACTCTGTACTGGAATACCTTTTTGTGGTACAAATAATCGAACCTTAAACTTCACTGTCTGAAGGTGTTAAGAAGAGATCCAGAAAATCCATCGTGGCAAAGGGCTAGATGTACGCCTATCGGTATCTTTAGCTTTGAGCAACATTCAGGTGACTGTAGGATTTGGTACGGTTCCACCCTAATTTTGAGGAAGAACACCCTGAGGCACCTGGAATACCTACCATTCATCCCCTCCCACCAATTTCATGACAGGACTTATGGTTTCACGGCTATTTAGAGTAACCTCATGCCACAGAGACATAAAACATTTACAAACATCCCCTTTCTTCGGAATTCAAGCAGGCCCTGTGGCACAGCAGTTAGCGTCCTTTACACCAATACCGGATATGTGGTAAATATTTATTCTTCAGTGACATTGTTCCATCTCAGAGAGTCTAATGCTGTAGTAATATAAATAATTCAAAACCAACGTACATTTAAATAGAAATCTTTGAAAGACTTAAGCGTTAATTCTTGCACTTTACATTAGTTGATATTGCAAGGAGTTGAAATTGATTTTTATGAAAAAAATCATCTTTTTAAATGCTTCAATACAATAATGTTACGTTTATTATTTATCCCTAATGCATTTAGAAGAAAAACACGCTCGAAGGTAAAATTTTTACATCGCTTTTTATATTTAAAGCAAAAAATTGTTTCTTGTTAGAGTTATTTGTCTGTGCAATGTTTTTCAACCAGAGAAAAATTACGAAGCTATTTGATTTTAAAGAAATTTCTTATTTTAATTATTCATTTTTAATTTAATAATTCATTAAATTTTCTTATTTTAATTAGACTTGTGCTGAAATTGGGAAACCTTCAACAGTGGTTAAGGCAGATTTCAGATGTCGAAATAATTCGTTAATTCGGGGTTTATCATTAGTTAAATAGGGGATTTTTGCCTTAATTATAATTGTTCAAAGGGGTTCGGTAAATCGGGTCCGACTGTACTATCAATCCAACAACACATTAGTCAATATAATCAATCATCCATTGATTGAAAAACTATAGAACAAAGAGCCCAACGGTTTAACGAATTCTCACAATTATAGAAATGAATTTGAAAAACAAAGTACAAATTATTAAGGCATCAGTCAACGTTAAAACAAAATTATAAGCGGAAAGGAAATGAAAGGAACCCCTTTTTTATTAATTTCTACCGAGTAAAGTGAGATTAATTAAAAAAATGATCCTAGGCAGTAGAAGAGGGAAAATGATCAAAACTTGTCTCACTGAATTTATTGAATTTTTATTCCTGGTAAAATAAATATCGTATATAAAAGTCTTATGGCTGATAGTGTAAATTTTTATTTCATATCATCTTATATAATTTAAAGTTTCATAAAAATTTTCTCAAAACAACATCATGGTAAATTTCATTTTAAAATTAAATGCACAATATAAAGCAATTTTATATTCTTGTAGGAAATACATATGACGCAGCTTGAGAAATAATCATGATACTCCCCTTTTTATAGTTTTCATACATACACACACACATATATATATATATATATATATATATATATATATATACGAAAGAAATTTATATAATTTGTCAAAAACAAGAAATAATAGATAACATAACAAGAAATAACGTAATAAAAATAAAAAAGCAAAACATAAAGATCGAATTTATAGAAAAATACAAAAAAAGGAACTACAAAAAAGAATCTAGTGAGTCAGAAAACAATTTCGGACTTAGGACCGAATAAGTGGGGTTAAACTTGTTTGAAGGCGCCAACCTTCCCCTTTTGCAACTCGGTAGGAAAAATCAAATAAATTAAACAAAATTTCAAAGTATATAAAAAAATCACAAAAAGTATGATAAATCCACTGACTACTATTCTGCAACAAATTCTCCTAAAATCTTAAAGCGGAAAATTCCTTAAACAATTACATAAAAAAGTACTTTTCAAAAAAGAATTTTACAACATTTCCTTACTCACAGGGCTTTTTCCAATATATATATATATATATATATATATATATATATATATATATATATATATATATATAAATAAATGTAAGGATAATTAAATTAGATTAAAAATTAAATTCCCTATCTAGCACTTGACTCATCTATCTCCGTTTCCATATTCAAGTATCAAACTAATCACCCATTTATTTTTTCCGAACATATGGCCTAGCCAATAAACATGTCTAATTCCAGATCGTTAGATTTAATAGTCAACATATGTCAGCATTAACTTGCAAGCCCCTCTTCAAAGCAGCGAAACTTACCATATGTTTTTCAAGTGTTATCCACTTGAAACCACCACCATGGCGTGCTTTTTCCTTCCTGCCCTTAGCGTCAGAACAGATGTCGAAATGATGGAATAAAGATCTGCTTTTTTAAACTTTAATCTGATTCTGTCTTAAACATCATGACAGAATTAACGCCGGCAGGATTTACTTGCTAATATAGTTCGAAATGTTTAACTTAAATCAGTTCTTAAAATTAAAGAATTTTTAAAAAAACGAGCGCAAATTATGCCAGCTATCGAAATAAATGCTGCGAATAACGATTACGTGACTGCGTCAAACGATATTTCTCTCTTTGCCGGAATAAAAAACAGTACGGAAAATGAAAAGCGCTAGTAATCCCCGAAAGAACATCGCTCTTAACACAGGGAAGAATGCAGTGTTTACAGCCGAAAGATATTCTGTTTTTGCTGAAGAGGCCATCCAGTTTACCGTGAATGGAAGAAACATTCTAATGGAGAGAAAAAGAAAAAAAATGGGGAAAGCTTGAATCCCATAAGCTCCATGATGAAAGATGTCAATCCCTTCCGCCAGAATAGATAAAAAATATGATTTTCTCCGAATGGTATTGTGATTTAGTTTCAGTGATACAATGATGGAAGGACTAATATTGAAAGAAAAATAAACGGAAAAAAATCTTCTTCGCCGGAAAGTCTTCACAGTAATACCGTGAAGTGACCAACATCGCATGCCATAGTGAAACACCAATATCGAAATAAATAAAATTTTACTAGTGAAATAACGTGAAATAACGTGACAACAGCATCTGGATTACCGTTCACCAAGGGTTTCTGCCGTTGCATAGTGGAGGTCAGTTAAATTGTATATTTCCAATTTTAGTAACATTGAAGAACTGCGTTTTGATGAACAGAACTTTACGAAAAAGAATAATTATTATATGATATGGTATTTAATTTTTATAATATAGTTGTGTTATAAATGAGATATTTTCTTTATATTTTAATTGAGAAAACAAATTATATTATTATCATACAAAATTTTGAGAAATTTTAATATACTTCTCATAATTTTATCTTAAGATGTCGAATGAGTTAAGAATTATGATAGAAATTGGTGTTTTAAAGTTGAAAAATATTAATTAAGTTTTTAGAAAATTGATTAATGTACTAATACTAATGATATTTTGATAAGAAGCACAAGTAAAGTCACGTTGCATTCTCTTTTCTCTACTGAATTTAATTGTTTTGTTAATTATTTTATTCAGCAGTAATCTTATTGCATGTCATTTAATTTTTTCATTTTGAAATGGTGTGTTTTGATATACCGGCCATATATCAGGATTCACTATTTCTTAAAACTTTCCTTATCTAAAATTAAAATGAACTTAATAACTTGAAGTCTAATTTTGGATATTATACAGTGGATAAGGGAGAATACAATCACTATAATTTTGTATATGTCTCGAAACATTAAGAGGACAAACTTGTTTAGTTTGATATGTACACCTCTCATTGTTTCTGATCAGCATCCCTGAACATCTGTGAGTTGATGACGCAGATTTCTCAGAGAGATGTGTTCAAAATTAAGTAAGGTGATACAGTTTTATTAGTGAATGTGTGATGCAAGAGTAACTCAAGAATTTTTGTCTATGAAACGTATTTTTAGAAGGTTACGGAAAGATTCAAAATATTGCATGCAAAATTAAGTTACAATGAATATTGTGAAAATTTTTCAGAAATACTAAAAGTTATTATTGAAGTGAGTCCACTTTTCCGACTCAAAATAATAAAAAAGAGCTCTTATATTCTTCTAATTCTTATATATTCTTATATTCTTATAATTCTTATATTCTTATGTTCCTATATTCTTATAATTTTTACATTTTATAACGCATATAAAATAAAATATTGTTTATTGTGTTGGATAGTGCATAGAAGTTGTGTGTTATACACCGTTTTCATATTATTAATAGATTCATTTTATTAGTGTCTATATTTTTTTTATCTTTTAAAAAAAATGTATTTCATATATGCAAAATGTATGTAACAATATAAGGTATTACTACGATGGCGCCAGAGTAGATTTTTATACAAAATTATTATTTTAACATTTGTATGATTTCATGTATTTTTATATTTACTATCTTATTGGGTGATATATTATTTTCCAACATAATTTTTTTTGAAAATATCTACCAGCTATAATACGAATCTATTATTATGAAGGAATAGGAAGAAACGCGAGCTCTTATTCTAGATGTCGAATATATTTAAACAAGCTAATCTTCACTTATATGTATGTAAATTCATTTTTATCAATTAATTGTCATTACTGTGTTTGTTGTTATAGTTTCGTTTATTATATTGCATGTTGATTTTAGTATTCATATTGCTTAAATATTTCTACTGTGTTTAATATGTCTTTCTAAATAATGTTATGGGTTGTTTTGTGTTTGTTGAAAATTGATTAAGTTTGTAAAGAGAGAAAACACCACGCCATGACTCCCTTTTAAAATTAAGGGGCAAATGTAAGGATAATTAAATTAGATTAAAAATTAAATTCCCTATCTAGCACTTGACTCATCTTTCTCCGTTCCCATATCCAAGTATCAAACTAATCACCCACTTCCGAAGATATGGCCTAGCCTATGAACATGTCTAATTCCAGATCGTTAGATTTAATAGTCAACATATGTCAGCATTAACTTGCAAGCCCCTCTTCAAAGCAGCGATACTTACCATATGTTTTTCAAGTGTTATCCACTTGAAACCACCACCATGGCGTGCTTTTTCCTCCCTGCCCTTAGCGTCAGAACAGATGTCGAAACGATGAAATAAAGATCTCCTTTTTTAAACTTTAATCTGATTCTGTCTGTAAAAT